>CM060963.1:177425117-178025117 GCA_030765045.1 Tenodera sinensis | reverse complement strand
AGTTACAGCTTTTATCAGAAAGAAATGAAGAACGATGTTCAAATGTTTCAGTTGTTATAATATTCATGAACGCTAAAGTGCATTGCCATGGAGAAATAAACATTGGACATGTAGAACAGAAGACAAAATAGCACTTCCTAGCACAACCGGTTTTGTGTTTCAGGATGTTATATAGTGCAAGTATGTTGTAAGGTTTTAATGATAAAAATAAAAATATAAATTCGGAGTGATATTATTTATATATTCAGTCCATCATCGATTCCCGTTGACCACCCACTCTGAGAGCGAGGTTTTACCTGGCGGGTAAGCGAATGCCATGGTGGTTTCTCTACTATAATGATTTCCTTTCCTCATTTCCCCTTTTCCGTTCCTTTCTCGTCCTTCAGGTGTGCTTCTAGGTGCCGGGCAAATGACGCGGATCTTGCTCAAAGGAAAGAGTACTCTCCGTTCACACTAGAGGGCAGCTTTGTCGATGGGTCGTTCATCGCCCTCTCTTGTAGAGCAAATGGTATGACGGTTCTTCAAGACTCGAACTGTTAGGGACTTCTGTGTGTCTCTGTGGTCTCTCCGTCTGCGGCCTGTAACTTTACTTCTTCCCTATTTCTAGGGAAAGGGGGGAGGGGGGAGGCGAGGGAGCCACAACGGCTCTATGTAGGTAGCAGTGCGCGAGGTGACCATACGTTGTATAATTTACATTGTAGAGACCGGCTCTTAAAAATGATTACTAGCGCTTAAGCCGATTGTATTCTTCTCATTGCTTACTTAAAAGGAAACACGTAATAAAACTATTTCTAGAAATACCTATGGCGATTAACATGAAGCAGATAGAAGGGAACTGTTTCTAGGAATAGTTTCTGCAACAGTGAGTAGAGAAAGTCATGTGATTGCACACATCAGATGTTTCAACTTGGAGAGTAAGCTTCATTAGTAGGAATTGGACATTTAGTAACGAAGAAATGGCTTTCAGAAAAAAAAAAAAAAAAAAAAAAAAAAAAAAAAAAAAAAAAAAAAAAAAAAAAAACATTCGAGAACCGTAAGCAGATATCAGATTAGGGAAGGTAAAGACGGTGGTGAACGGAGATTATTTGCTGGGTAGGCAGTCTGTAGTAGATAGAGATCAAACCTACCTATGTATCATCGTCTACTTCATGTACATTGACTCAGTAATAGTTGTGAACAATTAATTATAGTTAGGGTCAGACCATAATAATGCATGATTTAATAAATAAAATAAATAAATATATTATGTATTATTACTTTTTTGTCTTTTACGTCGCTGTAACTCCGTAGTCATATTGCGGCGGATCTACTAGGAGATACTCGGTGTGTGGTGCACATCCTTTTAAGTCTCATTTCTGTACCATACTATCTTGCTTCGTCACGAGTCCACAGAGGGATCAGTGCAGGGCAACTGTACCTCTACCCGTGATGGACAGATGACATTAGGGTGCCATCATTATATGGTTTCTTTATCTGTGGGCGAATGGTACAGAATTTGCTATTACCATCTATTTTTCATTTGGACTTTAGTTTGAACTTTGGGTCGTGGTATTAAATATCCAATCCGGTATTTATCTTGGCGACTGAGGGAAACAAAACCCCAGTATCGATGTATATCAGGTTGGTCAGCCCACGCGATTTGAAACCCAGACCCCAGAATACAGATGTTATCGCCTGGGCCAACCCGTTGATTACTTTGTAACACTAATCCATATAGAAACCAAGGAAACAGAATATATAGAAAACAAACGAAGCGACATGTACTTTTGTACGGTAGACATGTTTGTTCTGGCACAATCCCCGATAGCTTGAGCATGCGCACTAAAGACATCTAACTGGTAAATGTATTCCAACAAACCGCCTGCGTCTGACCGCATTCGGGCATTCTGGCGAAGTTCTGATCACGTCCAAGTCGATCAGATTCAGTATATACATAACGAACATTAGATCAATGATACGGATGACTACCTTATATGGGCCGTCCCGGAAATTTTGCAACTTCAGTGACTTCCCTTTAGTCCTCGTGGGACGAATAAGCCACACGAGATCGCCCTTCTGAAAAGCTGCACTGTTCGCCTGATCACTGCGTTTCATTATCCGGTCACTCGAGGGCTTCAGGTGCTCCCTGGCGAGATGGTGAATATCTTCCGTTTTGTCCGTTAGCATCTAGACATAAGCCCTAGTCAGCCGAGCTGTGTGAGGCTGGCATTCGGGGGGTCGTGGGTTCAATTTCTATGGCCGATCCTCCTGATCTATGGGTTTTTTCGGGAGTTTTCCTGGGTCACCTAGCAAATGCTGGGAAGGATAATTACATCCCCCAAATTTCCCGTCCCGTTATTTCATTTCAATCCCGACCTTTCAGGGTTGGAAGCGTTGGTGATGGACGAGTTTGGTGTAATAAAACTCAGAAAAAGTAATTGTCACACATAAAACACAAGAACGTTTGCATCAAGGATAAATATTAGAAATTTCATAATAAAAATATTGTAATAAAACGGCAATTTGACAAATCCCACATCTGACACCAGTGTGACAAAATCAGTCCAATAACTTTTCTCACTTATTTTTCTTTAAAAGTTTTGCACAGACACAGTACTCTTCTACTGGCGTTAAGACAGTCTACAGTCTTTCGTGATATTACAACTCACAACTGTTTTCATCTCGTAGCCTTGGCTCCGTCCTGATACTGTCTCCCTTCACTTTGTCTCTCGAACACCAACTCCGACGATACAATCACTCAATACTAATTGAAACGTCTTCACCTCGACATCTTTCACCACACCCTTTTTGACGTGCCACGCTCATTTTTGTCTCGTGTTTGCTCGCTTGAGTGGTGCGAGGAAGCTTGACCCTAAGCGCCTTTGATACGCGCTGCGTCTGGTGTGTGGTATGAAGTAGCTTGGCCCCGAATGTTCTTTGTTGTGCGCCACGGCCTGCATCACACTATGCATAATGTTCTATTAGTAAGAGGTAGTAACGAAAGCAAAACTACAGTATAAATCTTTAAAAATGACACAATTGAGTTTAAAGTGAAGTGTTAAAAGTTAGGAAAAATATAAAAAATAACAAATTTATTTGACACAATTGAAGGAAGACATCCTTAACAAAGAAAATACAACATGCATCCAAAAGAAGAGTAAAACACAGAGTTATATTTAAATGAAGAAGTAGTAAAAGTGTAAAAGAAGAAGAAAGTAGTCTTAATGATATTCAAAATAATCAAACTGATAAATGTTACAATTGATGCATGCTGAACAATTAAATACGACAAGAATGGTTTAATGTATTGAATAATCAAAAACTGTCGTACACGCGTGGACCAAACAAAAAGTCATGTCTGGAACGTGTGTTTCTGTGTGTATGTGTGTGTGAGTGCGGGTGTGTGGTTGTGTGTATCTGTGTGTGTCCGTGTGTGTGAGTGCGGGTGTGTGGGTGTTAGGTTAAAGTACCTTAATAAATAGGATGGTTTATATTCCCCTTGGTTAGATTAGGATAGGTTAGGTTAAGTACATGCTTTAGGTTATGTTAAATTATGAAAAGTTGGAGTAAAAGAGTGGGTTAGATTGAGTAATAAGGAGGAAGAATAAAAATAGAAGAGGTGTTAGGTTAGGTTAGAGGAGGCGAGGTGAGGTGAGACGTCATTAAGTTACAGTAATATACTAAATCAAGATAGAAAGTTCTTGAGTTAGAAAACATACATCGATACAGTGAACAACATACTTAGCTACCATAAATGTGCATAAACACATAGCTATACGCGTTAGAAATTGTTCCTAGAGCCTACCTCACGCCTACAACGTCCTACTTTCCCTATCACTTTATCTAGTAATCCTTAGATCACACTTGGCGGCCATCTTGTCCATATAAAACTTGTGTTCGCTTCCCTTCAAGTACCCTACTCATACCATCCTGCCTCCTCAGGAGTCCACAGAGGGAGCAGTGCAGGGCAACTGTACCTCCGCCTCTGTGATGGGTCATCCAGTCTATCTGCTCTTGGTCTTGGTATTAAATATCCAATCCGGTATTTATCTTGGCCACTTAGGGAAACCATGAAAAAGCCGCAATCAGATTGGTTGGCCCATGGGATTTCAACCCGGACCACCCGAATACAAACCTCACACGTTACCACGGAGCCATCTCACTCGGTCCCTATAATCATCTCTTGAAAATCGTAACTTTATTTCCTTTTAAGCTATTGTACAATATACATAATACTCATCAGTTCTGTACACATCAGATTTATCAATATAGAATGTTGGCGAAATGAAAGTTAATGACTGAATTATTGAAAGAAATGCACAAATTATTTATAAATGCGCACAAAACAATGTACAATACCGGGTGCAGTGTCGTCCAAAAGTTATTCTTTATTCCTAAATGCATCGATATAAGCTTTATTGGGAATTCCTGGTATTTTCGTAATGAAGCGTTCCAACACCGTTAGCACATCGATTTTAACAAATAGCCATTACTGGTCCATTAAACTAAAAGCACTGATTAACTCTACAAAACATGAAATCACTGTAAAACGGAGGGAAAAAATCTTTTTTCATTGCGCAAGTTCAAGTGTAATAAATTGTTCTAGGAATTTAGAATTTAAGTGCAGATGTTATCTGGCTATGTAACGTAGAGGTCAAGCCTGGGAATTTTGACTTTGCAATTTGATACCGAAAATGCTAGCCAAACTTGAGCTACTCCACTCTCCAACTGAAGCAAGAAATCCTTCTAACGGTGCAAACTTTAGGAGCTTACCAGCTAACTTCTGGTGTAGAGATTATTTTTTGTTACGCTAAACGGAGTTACGCAGTAATATGAACGACACGAAGTGTATTAAAAGCAATAGTAAAATGGCTGAAGTAAACACTATGAATAGATGAGGTTCAGTCTGCGATGTTCCGCTCACTAGCTATTCAAGTATACAGGTATGATAATGTAAAATGTATTGTTATTTAAAGATATTGTGACGCAGTCAGACGCATCAAAGGGAAGCTCAAGGTCAAGACACCTACACCACATGCTTGTAATTAAGCTGCCCGACCACAGTGGAGTGATCACAACGAAGCGATTTCACACTGTTCGAGAAACTGTTCGCGCGCCGGGCTTGTTTACGAAAAGGTAGATTTTCAGAAAAATCCTCGCTACGTCATTCTCGGCTATATAAGCGAATGCAGTGTTGAGTCAAGTGGTTAAGTGTTGAACGAGACAGTTGTTAGCAGTTAATTTTAAGCGTGTGTGTACAGTCAGTGTTAAGTTTGATTATAGTCAGAGATAGTTGTAGACATTTGGTCATCGCTTCGGAATTGTGTGTTGTGTGAAGGAGTTTTTAGTTAAGCCTTTTTGAGTGGGTGTGAGTGTATCGTCGGAAGCACTTTTGTGAGACAGAGAGGAAGAGAGAGAGAGAGAGAGAGAGAATAGAAATGAAAGATAGTGAAGTACATGTCAGGGTTACGAGGGAACAGTAAGCTGTGAATTGCAATTGCAGATTATGTTAACGATGAAAAAAGAAACTGTGTATTTGTGATTTAATTTTAAGGGAAATAAAGTGACAGAAAAGTAACTGAAATTGTCATTTGTTACACTGGAGTCAGAAGTGGGATTTGTCACATTGTAATTATCACGGCATTCTTATTTAAAGATCCGTTGAGTAGCTTTGATATTGGAAGAGCGTCTCGTAGTTTATGGAGAATGAATGCTTGCTTATGGTGAATTATAAGTCACTTGATCGAAACAGCGAGCGGCTGATGGGAAGGCAGTAATAACCAGTGGCGTAGCGTGGTGTGTGGACCTTGAACTCGTGTTAAGGGTACACTTAGGTGAAATTTTTAAATTCTACAATTATTAGCGGATTTTGTTCAAACTCATATCAGACGTAATACATGTAAGGAATAATGTGCATTCAAATGTTCACTGTAATATCTTCAACACCTTTAAATTTATTATCTTTCTAGTTATTGTTTTGGCAGTGAACCTAATATGCCCCACACGATAAAGGTTTCAAAATTTTCATAATTTTAAATGTTCTGTTATAGATAAGTACTCTCAAAATAATGTTGGGAGCACATTTTATAATGCTTTGGTTTACTAAATACAAATTATTAACCTTGAAAAAATATTTTTTTCACAATTTTTATTTTATTGGTAAATATTAAAGTCACAGGACAATCACTCCTACTATTTTTTTCTGCATTCACAGTTAGCTAATTACAAGCATTCTGATTCCAAATTCGGAGCAGTAGATTCCCAGGAAATACAACGTCTCTACAACACATAGTGAACCATACGGATGCACATGAGCATTGTGCATACTCAGTCTTTGGCTTCCTGGTATATTTTTACCTTACACTTTCACAGAGATTACTGTTCAAAATGATGCTTGTTGTACTCTCATACGTACAGAATAAGTTAAGAATATACAATGATCCTTCACTGCCAAACAAAATACTAAAAACTTGCTTAAACCTAGTAACATTAACAGGCGAGATGCACTTTCCCGCGTCACATCCACTGTGTGCGTATATCGTTTGACGTGACTAGCGTGAGGGAAGCACAAGCACCAGCCGCTTTGTTTCAATGCTTGGCGAGATTCGCTAACAATACTAATTCATAGCAGATTGTTGTTCAAAACATACTCTTTAGCAAGCATTACGCCAATTGCATTAGTGTATAGATAATAGAAAAAGTTAACTAAGGTAAACTGGCAGGGTATGCAACACATCACCCACATCCATTGACGCTACGCCTCTGGTATTAACGTTGACTTGACGACAAATCGCTTAGGGAAACGCCTCTTGCAGGTGCCCCGATATTGAGGACAGACTCAGTGTACATTTGTGAGGACGTCCACAGATTGTTCATGTCCTTTGTGAAGGTTCCCTGCCGAACCCTTTTATGTATCTCTGCCTATGGGTTACCTGTTATACATAATTATAACAATTTCCTTTCAAATTATGAAATTTTCCCAAGTTATTACTAGAAAATTCAAGGCATGCATTTTAGTTGTCATGTAAATAACATAAAATATATGGTACTTTAATCAAAATCATTATGGTTTAATTAAAAAAAAAAAAAAAAAAAAAAAACTAAATCACGTTGAAGCAGTTTTCATTTTAACAGTGGTTTTGTGGGGGATTTAATTGAAAATCTTCGTGACACATCTTTGGAAGATATTGAACATAAAGACACCAGGTTGGTATTCATCCCAGTTTTCGTTGTTATGCTATTCACACGCACACGCACACACACACACACACACACACACACACACACACACACACACACAAACACACACACAAACGCATGCTTTTTAAAATATAATTGTAAGTATAGACATTTTTATGAATTTGAAGTTTGTTAATAATTAAAGAATGTTTAAATTTAGATTTCTCATTGGCTGCTGTACTTGGCGCAAGCATTCTTGGTTTGGCCCCACTGTGCTTGTGTTTGGTCCTGTCTATGACCGGTGCTTCAGTACGCTTGTATCGGTTCTGCAGATTTATTCGGCCATTACTCCCCACCAGTTTGGGTTTCGCCCTGGTCACTCTACGCTTCAATAGCTACTGCTAGTAACGGTGGCTGCTGCCTTGGGATACCAGGACAGCGCATACACTGTAGCAGTATCTCTAGACGTGGAGAAGGCCTTCTACATGACCTGGCATGCGGGTCTCCTGCACAAACTCATCCAATTGGAGATACCCGCACACGTGATAAACCTACTACATTCATACCTCAGACAGATTCTTCGTAGTCTCAGTTGTGGCAAACAAATCTACACGAAGGCCAATCAGAGGCAGAGTCCTCAAAGGTTCTGTTCTGTCCCTCACGCTTTTCACGCTTTTTAGGTCTACGTGGTCGACTTACCAATCGAGCCGCACGTCAACATAGTATGCTGAGACGTGCTGCTATACGCAACAAACACCCTCGCAGAACCTTCAACCCCATCCAGAGACACCTCAGCCTCCTCACAGGCGTTGGCGATTGCCCATCAACCTGGAGAGAAGTCACGCCATTCTTTTCATCACGCGCCGCTTGCCCTCAAACTTCCCCGCATTCACATTTCTCAGGAGAAGGATAGAATGGACAAATACGATCACCTATCTAGGAGTGAAGCTCGATAAGGGTCTTATTTTTGGGGAACACATCCGAAACCTTACGCATTGGGTCAACGGGGAACAGCCCCACTGTATCCTATGCTGAGGTCTGGGATGCCTATTGCCTTAAAGCTACGCCTTTTTGGGCCCTCGTAACCCCCGTCCTTTTATACTCTTGTAGGATCTGGGGTTTGACCGCAGATTGAAGCCTTCTGCAACTGCAGCGGGTGCAGAATGGAGGTCTTCACTGCTTCCCCACGAGACTACTGCACGAGGCCTCATATTTTCCGTCCGTGGAGGATGAAATTTGGCGCCAGCCTGCAAAATTTTACGACTCATTGCCACTCGATCGGGTTATGTCTCTTGGAGATTATTACCCCAGAGTACGCCGATTTAGACATCACCAGCTTCCCCACATTGTATATCCGGTAACAGTTGAGCTAATCCACCAAGAGCAAACGCTTTCATAAAAGCTTTCAAGAGCTTTCATAAAATCCTACCAAGAGATGCTCGGATTTCAAAATTAAAAATAACTCTATATTTGAATAAAATCAGAGCGCCAGCGGTGCTCAACGTCCGTTGCACTCTGACCTGCAGCCGCCGAGAAGCAAATATTGCTACCTCCCTTCAACACCCCAACCTCAATTACACCCACATAATAGTGGTTAACACCTGAAAAGGCCAGGGCTGCTCTCAGCCTGCCAACAACACGGGCGGACGGATTCGGCCTTTACCGCCAGTCAGTTTAAATGCGTGACATTAGCGTAGCTAGAGAAAGAGCAAGAGAGACAGGCTGCGTTCCTTTGATATCAGCTGTTTGTGCTGGTCTGGACAAGTCTGCCTGTAATGATGTGATAGCGCAATACGCTTGCTGTAACGTGTGTTGTTTGACTTTAATATACTATGGATATTATAGGTGATAGTGTCATGTATTAGTGCAATCGTATATTAAATGTATCGTATATTAAATATTATAGTAATACCACTTTTCAATAATTTCGTACGTTAATACTGTTTTAAAGTCAATATTAACACCCTGTTTTGTCGGCAGTTTCCTAACAATTTTAAAAACAGTCAAGCATTATATTCTCGCTTGGCTTTCATATTTATACGTGCTGCGAATTCTACTCTTGCATTATGTTTGTTAAATTGCATATTTTTATTCAGTGTGTGTTTCAAGTGTGTATTTCGGTATTTCGGTCCATAACCTATTCTTGCCGTCAACATTGTGGCTATAGAGAGGTAATGTACTTATAATTTAAACGTTTTACTATAGACTATTACTACTTTCTTCAAAAGTTATTTCATTTTTGGGAATTTTGCATAGTGTAAGCGTAAATTACAACTATGGCTGTATGCTGCCTTTCCTTTTTATTGGAAAGTTTTGGTTGCAAGCAACATTTAAACTGATTTTCATAACCAGTTCTAACGCGGCGTATTAAATTAATAAAAAGTTCAGAGTTCGTTATATGTAACTTAATTTCTGGGCAAGGTATGGTATTATTCTGTTTTAATTTTTAAATATATACACATCTTCAAAAATAAGAAAACTTAAGCTTTTCGTATTTAGACAGGTGTTTCTCAGGAACATCAGGTCTATGGCACAATCCTTGCTTATTGCTGTGTTATTAAGAATGTCTCGCTTAATAATTTTGGTAAGAAATTTCCCATTGGACTGTATTTGTTTACATTATTTGTCCTATTAGTTTTATTATGTATGCATACTTATTTTTTCTTGGTGCTAAGTATTGGGTAATTTTACATACGTATAACTTGTAAGTTTGCTTTGCTATTTTATGAGTAGCAATGAGAATTTAAAACAGGTACCTACGTACCTCAACTTAATTTCAAGGTATTACCATTGTGCTATAGCAGTTTAACTTTTATCTTTCTAAAGCATCTCATTACTTACTTTGAAGTCAGAACTTTAAAATCTTTCATGAAAATGTGTTATGGAATATAAAGTTCTAGATAGTACATCCTTTAAGTTTTATATTGATAATTTTTACCTAGTACATTCTAATATAATTTGGTAGCTTTTTCTCAGAAATTATAGCCTTAAAACAAAAATCTTGTTAATAGCTGTGTGGAATTATAAACATAAGAGTACATTGCTTAATAATTTCGTATGAAATATTCCACTGATTCTATTACTTTATTACGTATAGTAAAGTAGAAAAAAATTCGATGTCAAGATTTTACCGAAAAAGTATGTTTTGAAACCCCCTGAATAAAAAAAAGCATTTTTAGAAAAAGGTCCGTGTGTGTATGTGTCTGTCAATCTGTGGACAGCATAACTCAAAAACGAAAACTAGGTTGAAAACCAAAGTTGGTATTTAAGTATAATGTCTTTCAAGGATGTGACACGAAGATTTTGAAGAAAATAGTCCCACCCTAAGCTACCCTTTGCATGGAAAATTTTTCGAAAATTTTGATTTTCTTGAAAATGGCTCAAACGATGTTGATTAAAATGCCATATGTTTAAGATATTTGTATGACAAATGAAATGTATATTTTAAATTTTCTGGCTACAGCCTATGATATCCTGTTTACTCTGGATGACTTTTGAATAATGACTTTTGAATCGTAAATCGTAAGAGATAGACCAAATCTTACTATACAAAAAATGTAGGTCTCGCTAAACCACACAATTTATGTCGAAATACAGTTTTTTTTAGAGTGAACCATTTCGGAGATATTGCTTGTTATGGGTGTCAGTGTCGGAAAACTTAAAGCTTTCGTGAAATAGAACATCGCTGTTCATTTTGTATGTTAAGCGTGCAAAGAGAACGGGGTCTCAAAGCTTTAAAAGGTTTGACTATCGCTCAAAGCCTACTGTATTCCCATATTCCCCTTACAACTACAAGGAAATAAACAATAAGATAATTTCTGCAAATGTTTATCTCAACTAACAAGAAGAAGATATAGGAATAAGAGTTTGTAAGGATGGTTAGTACAGAGTAGAGAAAGTCATGTGAATGCAACACAGATTTTTTAGCATCACGCCATACATTTCCTATAAAAGAAATCATTCTTAATAAGGTGGAAGGACCACAGGCATTGAAAGTGGTCACATCAACTCCAAAGACAACTTTTAAGCTCTTCTGGCAAGTATCGTTCACGTTCTAATACCTTTAATTTTGTATTAATTTCTTTGTAACTTTGTTTTGTGCTACCTTTGTATGTGTATTTAATGTCACTGTGTGTATTTTGTATTCTGCCTGGTTTGTTCTGCGAAGTTGTGATCGACTTTAAGTAAGGAAAGAAAGAAAAATAAGACTTATTTAGTTTTAATTAGGTACTCATACAAAGAGTTTTGAGACGAACTAAACAATGAAGTGAAAGTAAAAGCAGTTAAAAAGGCTTACACGCAAAAACGTGAAATCTGACTGACGTAGTTAGTCACAAAACAAAAAGAACTGTAGTGGTTTGTGAAAACAACAAGACTGAATCAGAAACAGTTAAATTGCAGTTGCGAAAGTGACTTCACTATATACGTGTTTGTAGTATAGGCTATCTCCGGATATACTTGTCGCAAAATTTAGAGAAGCTACAAATGACATGCGGCTTCTTTGTAAGGCTATGAACGCGAACTTTTAGCAAGCCACGTGTCATGTCCCTTGTTTGTTAGAAGCTATAAATGCTATAAAAGCGATAAATGCGAAGGTGTCTTTGTTGCGTGGAACGACATCGGCAGTCAAAGTAATGCTCATAAATCTCTCTTTCGGGAAAGAATGTCAACTTTTATCGCTTCTTTCAAGCGGCATATCGTTTAAACCTCTTCTAAATTTTGCAGCAATTACATCTGGCTTTTGACGTAGTTTAATTTTTAAATCAAACTTTCCAAAGGTCACGTATGAGAAACTGAATTCGAAGCAACCATTCATTACTTAAAATTGATTTGTATGAAAAACAACATGTAAGCAGCTATGGATAGGACAATATCTCCTTTAGTATATTCTACACAATCATTTGTATATTTCACTAAATTAAATAAACAAATGAATTTTAAAATGGTTAGATGCCTATTTCCAGATATTATAACATGGTACATTCACTGTGTTTGTCAAATATCCATAGATAGTACATTTTAACATTTTCACATTTGTGTTTAAAAGCGGATTTTTAAATAAATTTATTGGCAGGCTATGTCTTTATGACAATCCTAAAATAGAACAGCTATACAACTACTGCTTTTTATCCTCTCTCTTTAAAACTAAGGCATTTTATATTCCCATGTCGGACACCAGAGCTGACAATAAAGTAAAAAAAAATCTGATGTGTTACACTCACACGATTTTCTCTACTCTTGTGCATACCATTCTTACAAACTCTTATTCCTGTATCTTCTTCGTGTTAGTTGAGATAGACATTTGTACAACTTATCTTATTGCTTATTTCCTTGTAGGTACAAGGGCAATATTAAACATACAGTAGGCTTTGTGCGATAGTCAAATGTTTTAAAGCTTTGGGATTCTGTTGTCTTTGCACACTTAACATATAAAAAATGAACAATGATGATCCATTTCACGAAAGTTCTAAGTTTTCCGAAACTCACACACATAACAAGGAATATCTCCGAAATGGTTCACCTACAAGAAAGTTTATTTAGACACAAATTGTGTATTTTAGCAAGATTTACATTTTTGTATAGTATTATTTGGTCTATCTCTAACGGTTTACCAGTTACGCAAAAGTCGTCCAGAGTAAATACGACTACAGGGGCTATAGCCAGAAAATTCAAGATATACATTTCATTTGTCATAAAAATATCTCAAACATATGACATTTTAATCAAAACAGAGTCATTTTCAAGAAAATCAAAATTTTCGAAAAATTTTCCATGTAAAGGGTAGTTTAGGGTGCGGCTATTTTCTTCAAAATCTTCGTGTCGCATCCTTGAAAGACATTAAACTTAAACACCAACTTTGGTTTTTAACCGACTTTTCGTTTTTGAGTTATGCTGTCCACAGAATGACACACAGACAGACAGACAGACAGACAGACAGACACACACACACACACAGGCCTTTTTCTAAAAATGATTTTTTGGATTCAGGGGGCCTCAAAACATATATTTCCGGTGAAATCTCGACATCGAAATTTTGGGTGGAATACAATACTTCCCCTACTTACCAGTAGAGAAAGTAATACATTAGTGATACATTGAAAATGCTAACAAGCTAAAAAGTGTTGATTCGGACAATGGATTCAAAACATTCTTTATGAATATTCAATGTTTACGCAATAAAGTAGATCTTTTAAATACTTTTGTACGTATATTTGTTAAATTTTAACATACTTTGTCTTGGTGAACATTGGCTATGTTCTGTTGAAATTGATTTTAGTGTTTAAGATAGGTTTACAGTAGCTAACTCTGTTTCAACTGGATTGAATTGAAATTCATTTGTATTTGTTAAAAATAAATTTGCTTTTGAAATTCTGAACTTCAAAGAATATTATGTGGCACTACCTATACTTCGAGACTTCTGGTGCTTTTACAAAACCGTTCGATTTAATTATTATACGCATTTACAGATCACCTGGTCGATCATTTTATGTGTTCAGTAAAAATTTAGAATGGCTTTTAAGCAAGGTAGTGTGTTTTTGTAATTATATTGTATTATTTAGTTATGTTTATGCGATAACATTTGTGAAGTTAATGTTTTTATCAAGGAATTTAGGATCACATGACTACTATTGACGGCCGCGCCGTAGCAGAGTGATTGGAACATTCGCTTTTCACCAAAGCGACCCGGGTTCGATCCCAACCCGGCATGTGGGATTCGTGGTGGGCAAAGCTGTGCTGTGACGGGTTTCTTCCGGGTTCTCCGGTTTCCCCCGCCACCTCATTCCACCGGTGCTCCATCTGCATTCCATGTATCATCAGTATCACCGCCTGCGGTGCCGTATGTAGTAAAAGCGGGCGTTAAACACTAGAAGACGACTACTTTCCCTGTAAATTGTGGTAACAGAAATGAGGGTTATTTACTCATAATCATACAAATATGCCAAGGTTACTAGTTTTTAAAATACATAATAATGCTTTAAATGAACTTATTTAGATAATACAATCTCTCGACACTCTTAACTGCTTAGATATCACACACACAGACACACACACAAATTAAAACCTGAATGGCTCCAAACTCTCGTTGCATCGTCTTCTTATACAGCGACGATGAGGTAACATGGACCTTACTCGAACTTCACCTTTTCTGAAACTTCTAAAAATATGCCGGCCTCCGGATACCTCTCGAATAATCTCGAAAACACCTTTTTGTTCTGTTGTTCTGATTGTTGTCACGTTTTTGTTCGCATGAGTGTGGGGCAGGTTGACCTTGAGCGCCTTTGATACGCACCGTGCCTGGTATGTGGTGTGAGGTAGCTTGGCCCCGATTTTCCTTTGTTGTGCGCCGCGGCCAGCGTCACATTATTATTATTATTATTATTATTATTATTATTATTATTATTATTATTATTATTATTATTATTATTATTATTATTATTATTATTATTATTATTATTATTATTATTATTATTATTATTATTATTATTATTATTATTATTATTATTATTATTATTATTATTATTATTATTATTATTATTATTATTATTATTTTGACCGGCTCCGTAGCGTAGTGGTAGCGCGCCTGCCTGTGGCGCGGAGGACACGGGCTCGATCCCCGGTACCGGCAGGGGATTTTTTCCCCGCTGGGAGGTCTGGTACGGGGTGCACTCAGCCTCGTTAGGTCCCTGGGGGGCCAATTGAGGAGCTAAGCTGATAGAAAGGTAGCGTCCCTAAAAGGTCAAAGTAGTCGCCTTACGGTCGGGGGAGTCGGCGTGCTGACCCCCGCCACCCCCAACCTGCACTCCTCCGTGGCCTTGGCTGCGGCTGGAGGACGCAGCAGCCGGGCGATGAGGGTAACCTCTGAATAAGGGGAAGACGCCCTAGGGAAATTATTATTATTATTATTATTATTATTATTATTATTATTATTATTATTATTATTATTATTATTATTATTATTATTATTATTATTATTATTATTATTATTATTATTATTATTATTATTATTATTATTATTATTATTATTATTATTATTATTATTATTATTATTATTAAATTTTATAGCTTTTATGCCGGGATTATGATTAACTTTACGTTGGGACGAAACCTGAAGGATTGACACCTTCTATTAAATGGAAGTATTAACGTGGTGTAACTTAAGAATTCGGCAATGCCAAGCTTTTCCTTCACGTTACGTCAAGTTTGGAGGTCACGTGACTAATTTGAACCAGTCGGCGAATATTGCCATTCAGGAATAAATGGGGCTTCTCTAATTAACTATTTGTGTCAACACTCTTTCTTTGTTTATATTGTTTTGCTCCTAAAGTAAGTTATAGTTTATTACCCGCAAATGTTTCTTACTCCACATTTTCGTATTCTCTTTCTTCTCATTTTTGGAAAATAACCTTTGATTAGAAGGTGGGAACTGCTTCAAATATCCGCAATGTCTGCCGAATATAAGAATTACCACCAGTCATTTCCATTACGTTAAGTTCATCCTAATAGACCTTCTAACGGGTGATCTAAAAGACTCCGAACCGGCTGCGCTATGTTTTGCCTGTACGCGTCCTCGGCGCTCGTCGCCGACTGCCGCTGTCATTTTTAAAACTATTTTTAAATGCTTTATTTACCAATGTTATCAAAGGACATGAAACTGACCACCGTTGTTGTCCATACATTTTTCGCACCTCTTTAGGAAACTATCCATCACGTTGAGAAATGCTGGTAATTTCCTGGCGAATATTTTGTTTTAATTCTTACAGAGTGTGTAGGTTTGTCTTGTACACTTTATGCTTTAAGTTATCCTAGAGATAGAAATCGCAGATCACCTGGAAATCTTTCTGCAACTCGCACTTTCACTTGGCGAGCTGACTAGCTAACACATACGAATCATAAATAAATACATGCTGTGCAGTAGAAAATAAATGCTAAGCCATAATACACTTTATGATTAAGGGGACCAGGTAGTGACTTGTACACGATTTCAGTATTTCCAAACATAACTTTAGTTGAGGATATCTAAGCTCCTACTGCTCAGATCAAACTTTAATTTGGGATGAATATTTAGTGATTCATTGTGATTACATTGATAAGGAGAACATCAAAACAATTATTTAAAATGGGTATGTAATAATGCAAAAACTGATAACATGTTTTTGAAAATATATATAGTACTAACGGTACAAATTCCTTCTACAACATTCAAGCCTGTGTGTTGAAACTTTTGTAGTGCACTAGGCAATGTGTATTCATAACTGTTAACCTAAATTTACTTAAATATCTCTGGCTATATTTAAAAGAAAAAATATTTGACTTTTGCAAAAAAAAAAAAAAAAAAAAAAAAAAAAAAAAAAAAAAAAAAAAAAAAGTAAACTTTTTTTGCACAAATACTTTTCTTTTTTAAAATTTTCTGTTTTGGATATTTCCAATAACAATGGGTTACATTTGTAGAGTACATGCTTCTGGTACTACTGTAAAATTTTTATTCAAACAGGTTCAGTGGTTTTGAAAAAAGTGTACCTGAGTTTGAAAAATGTCAAATTACAGAAAACTACATTTAAAGAAAAGTGTGTCATCTCTGAAGCCCTCTTTACCCAGTGTGGCGCAGCACTCCACCATATCTAAATGGGGTAATTTAAAGCCTTAAATATGGTGGTACCCTTACAATGTATATATCACTTTGAAGAGGAAGATTTCTACTGTTTTTAAAGATGAAAAACAAAAAATTGACTTTTTGAGCCCAAATCACTACCCTGTTCCCTTAAGTACAGGACAAAATAATAAAGCACTCTGATAATAAATTAATCACACGTTATAACGTCAGCTCAATACTGTACTTTCAGAGCAGAGAAAAACAAGTCAACCGCATGACCTTGTGTACAGCAGCCGCGTTATTGTGTTCTGTGTGCGGAGTGGAAAAACACACTGTAGTCTCTTGTAGTTTCTTGCTTCACGCTACGTCTCGTCGAATTCAGCCAGTTAAGTAAAGTTCATAATTCCGGATACAAACTGCCATTGACTCAGGAGAATGTCTTTGTCATTGAACGTGCAATCGTGGTGTGGGGTGAGGAGCTTCTTGGTACGATGTAAAGAGTAACACCAGCAGTTCAACGTTATTGTCTGCAACACAGTTGGGCTGTAAGCCGTGCTACAATATTTTATAAACATAGTTTATTATTATTATTATTATTATTATTATTATTATTATTATTATTATTATTATTATTATTATTATTATTATTATTATTATTATTATTATTATTATTATTATTATTATTATTATTATTATTATTATTATTATTATTATTATTATTATTATTATTATTATTATTATTATTATTATTATTATTATTATTATCATTATCATTATCATTATCATTATCATTATCATTATCATTATCATTATCATTATCATTATCATTATCATTATCATTATTATTATTATTATTATTATTATTATTATTATTATTATTATTATTATTATTATTATTATTATTATTATTATTATTATTATTATTATTATTATTATTATTATTCAAAGTGTGATCATAATTGCTTTATGTTATACGATAATGCAATGTATTAGTGATGCTCCTTCGTCTAATATTTATTGTACCGGGAAGGAAAGGATGTCACTTTTGAAGCAGGGTGTAAAGCGTCAGAAAGAGGAATGAGCAACACTAGGTCATAGCTAAAATCCTGAGTCAAACATAGTACCTACGATAGTTTTGCCAAAAATTGTCTACGGTATGAACAATTCAAATAGTTATGATTGCTATAATATACCTAATAATAATCGTAAGCTTTCACGGCCGGAGCCGGCATAGGATATCTAGTTTTTTAATAAACGAATTTAATTCGAAGAATATTAAATTATTGAATAAGTTTATATTTAAAGGGTAATTAACTCTAAAATATTAAAATCAAGTAACGAATATCTTCTTATTAAAAAAATAAAAGATGATAACATCAAAGCCAATCTCACTGAGCCCGGAATAATTAACTATTCATTCTACTTAATATGTTTCTGAAATAAATAATTCCAAGCATTACATTCACGCAACTCTTTTCATAAACGGTTGCCTTTCGAAAGAGGTATTTCCGGACTGTTTAAAAATCTCAAGGTAACCTCTATTGCGTGTCGGTTATTTAACTCAACTGATTGTTTCTATAAATGTAATTAAAACACATAAATAGTGCAATAGTACCAACTACATTTCCTTTAAGTTAGGCTAACTAAACAACCTGTTTGAATTAAACGTGCCTGAAGTTCTGTTATGCTTTTTATCCTTTGGTTGCTTCACTTAAAGGCCATTGCCAGGTTTCTTTTTTTTATGAATGTTTATGAGAAGTATTATGTAGAGAGCACGCGCACGAAGCTTCTTTCCATCCGTCTGCCGAGAGGCTTATAAGCAACGTCTTTCTGAAAATGACGGCTGGGCCAGTTATCTCTAGTAACGCATGATAAGGTCATCAGATTAGCCGTAGGGTTGTGCTACAAACTGATCTCATTAGGAAACAAACCTCTCGGGCACACAAAGTCGCCTCTTGTTTAGAAAATACCGTTATTCGGCACCGGTTTCCACATGGGAACCCTCTTAACATAGAGAGAGTTTTTTGAAAAAACTAACACTTAATATTGTTTGTACAGAAATACAGTTTCAAACTAAGTTATTAAAATTTCTTTAGAGCAGTGGTATTCAACCTTTTTCCTCCGCGTATCCCCAAAGACAATTTTACATTTCAGTCTGTATCCCTAGGTCTAGCCCTGACGTTGTCTTTAATTCAAATTATACATAAACATATCTAAAACAGAAGTTGGTATTTATAACTTATTTAATACTACACAAAAAGGATTACATTAAATTTTATGGATCCCTACGTAATGCTACGTTTGTAGCATTTTCATTGCCCTCCCTTACCTCTGGACGTCTAGGACCTCGACGTGCTTCGTCTCGCCGATGCAACTGAGGGGGCGCCATTTTCTCATAGTCTCATCCTCGGTGAGAGATTTTAGTCTTCAGGAAAGGGGCAGTGTATTGGGTGGTGGTAGGAGGAAATAGGTTTTTTCACGAGGTCCTCGAGAATGAAACACAAGATGCACTTTGAATTTTGGCACCCCGGATTACAGGAATAACTGCAAGTTCTGCCTTTTAATCCCTTTAGTGTTGTATACTCACTTATTATACTGACTAATAAGCAGAATTTCTCCCCCCTGATTGGCCATTTGTATTGGACAGTTCATTGGTTCTCTCTATGAACCTTTGAATTTTAGCGGCGGTCGTTGGGGAACGCGTAGCTCGCTGGGCAAACTTCTGTTGTCACGAGACAAAAGGACGCCAAGGTTTTATTGCCCCACGCCAAAAGCTTGACAAACGGTCTCCAGAAATTATTCGATTTTCTTGAATGGGAAGCTTGCAGATTTCCCGCGCAACTGTGTCTATTTTTATTTGCCAATTTTTATGAAAATTAAAACATATATACATTTTTTTTGGGGGGGGGGCATTCGGTGAGCCTCAAACTATATATTTACGATGAAAGCTTGATATCGAATTTTTGAGTAGAATACGATATCTTCTGTGTCTATTTCAGAAAGTTAAAGGAAGAAAAAGCATTGACAGAAAAAGTGTGCGAGCCTAAAAAGAAAAACAAGACGTATAAATACGAAAGTTTTACTTAAATGAGACTCGTTTTAGGTGAACAACTTGAATACTAAGTACCTGTTGTTTGGTTACTCATGAGATCACGTAAATTTTAATACTATTTATTGCTCTACTTTGTAAACAGATACCCCTCTTTTCAGCCTTCTCTTACTTTTATGTATTTGCAATAAAATGAGCAGAGAAGAAATTTCTGGGGTATATTGTCATGATTAATTAGGAAGCACGCAGAAGAATACATTACTCAGTGAATAGCTTATAGAATAAATATGACAATAAAATATTGTGACAAATTGATAATATGGCAAATCGCATTCCTGACACCAGTGTAACAAATTACTAGTCCAGTTACTTTATTTCCCTTCTAAAACTCAATCACAAAAACACAGGCCTCTTTTTTGTCGTTAACTCAACCTACAATTCGTCATGACCTTGAAACTTAAAGCTGTTCTGTCCTATAGTACCTTGAGTATAGTAACCTTGACGTAGTTCACCATCGTTAAGTTCTACTCTCTGTCTCACAAACTGCTTCGGTCAATACACCTACACTCGCTCAAATAGACTTAACTAAAAACTGCTTCATACAACAAATAACTCCGACAGGACGATTAAATGTCTACATCTGCCTCTATGTTACTCAAACTCACTCAACACTGAATTTACACGCACACTCACACACTTAAAACTAACTGCTTACAGTTGTCTCATTCAACACTTAAGACTCCTTTCTCTAATTCTGCATTTGCTTATATTGCCCAGGCGTGCTAGAGCATATTCTCTGGAAAATCACCTTTTCTGGAACTGCTCATAAATAAGCCGGCAGCCGAAAATTTCTCGAACAGTTTGGAATTGCTTTATTCTACCGCGTTCAAAGCCGTCTTTGTTCTGACCGTTACATTGTCGTCGGGCTGCGGATTTACAAGCAGTGGTGTGAAGTAGCTTGACCTCGAGCGTCTATTCGACGTACGGGTGGCCAGCGCCACAGTATACGAGCATTAATCGCATGCATTTATGTAATTGTTCTTGGTCAGATTTTATTTTTAATTATTTCACATTAACTCTCAAACTACAGGAATATCAACAGCTATTGGGTGTAGAAGTCTAATGTTTGGCAAATTTTGTAGCTCAAACTGTTGTTTAACAGCACTGTTACAACAATAAATACTGACCTTGTTCTGCATTTTAACTGTAGTTATGGTGTTGAAATGTTAGCATTCCTTAGACGTCAGATGCTTAGTTTCTCAGAACTTAAGTTTCACAATATTTGCAGCTTTTTGCGCAAAAGCTAATAAAGGTAAAAGCATTACATTATTACACCTGATGTACATTAATACTCTGACTACTCAGTATTAGTAAAACGTACTTGTGTTTCAGAATATTACAGAATTCTATGTTTGTTTTCTCTACCAACACATATTAGGTAGAGAAGTACAGCGAAACTCGAATAATTCGAACGTTTATAATTAGAAACTGCGGTTAATTCGAAGATTTTTCTGCTCCCTTTGAGTTTTGTATTAAAGCAACGAAAAAATAACATTTAATTCGAATTCCATATTCTTTAGTTTGAAGTTTTTGTTCAGAATTGTCAGTCGAAAATTTATCTAAACGCTGTAGTAGAAAACAAACATCTGAAATCACGAAAGGATGTACCACCGAACACTTTGTCAACATATCCGAAGAATAAGGAGAAAATTTTAAGCAATTGTCTCTAGTGAAAATGTGTGATCACTGTAGGCCTACAATATATTATTTCGAGTTGTACTTCTTTACTTTATAGCCTTAATTAGTAATGGAGTGCTTATATTGCTATTTTAGACGTAACTTTTGTAATTAGAATTTTTGGTTATTTAAAATTCTTTTCTTGTCCCTTCAGCTTCGATTATCCAAGCTCCACTGTAATTGTAATCCATCTGAAAATTCAATATTGATATTTTAGCCGAAATACACACTTTGAAATTCCCTGAATCCAAAAACAGCATTTTAGGAACAATGTGCGCGCGCGCGCGCGCGCGCGCGTGTGTGTGTGTGTGTGTGTGTGTGTGTGTGTGTGCTGTGTGTATGATAACAATACAAATCAAAAACGAAATATTGGTTAAACACCAAACATGGTATTGAAGTTCAGCATCTTTTAAGGATAGAATACAAAGATTTTCAAGAAAATGTCCCACTTCAAACTGCTGCTTACATATAAAACATGTAAAAAATGTTGACTGTCTCAAATATGACTCTAACTGTTAAACAAGGTCTTATTGTACAAAGCAAGGGGAAAAAAAGAAAGAAATGCAGATCTGGTTAAAGCATACAATTTGTGTCAAACACATTTGTGGAGATAATCATTTCGAGATATTCTTTGTTATTGGCTTGAATTTCCCAATACTTAACCTTTTCTCAAATGTAAAATCATTATTGTTGTCTTCCTGAGTACGCAAAGAGAGTGGAATTTCAAAGTCATCACATAGTGACCAGATATTGAAAGATGTGACTATCGCTTAAGCCAACTGTATTCACCTATTACCATTGTACCTACAAGGAAATATGAAAAAATCATTTCTTCAAATGTTTATTCTGAATTAAGTGGATAGAAGAATAAGCTTCTTCTTCTTCTTCTTCTTCTTCTTCACTTCATGGCATAGGCAATCAAGTGTCTGTTTCGCTTTTCTGGGTCTGTCCACCCATCTCCTACCTCTAGGATGATACTGCACTATTTGTTTAGGAAGTTCCAGTAAGCTCCATCCATTCGGCTGATTTCTTTGAAGGTTTTGAGTAAGAAAAGTTCCCCATTACGGGTTACAAGCATGTAGATGGGCAAGTCATGTGAAGGATTTGCCTTCTCACGGCTCATGGCTTCCGGTAATTTTTACTCAAGGTTGTCTTCCTTCAACCCTTGGTAACCCAATACCTAACTGCAAGACAGTAGCGTCGAAGGTGTCTTCTCCGCCTCTTCAGTCATCGAGATTATAGGTCTTCTTCTGCCGTTAGAGCCGTTTGACATCTTCAAGGAGGTTTCCGGTCGTCCAATCTGGGTACAGTTGTCGGATCCCTCGTTGCGGACCATGCTTGGTTCACCTCCCCTCTTACCAACCATCAAGCTAGCAAAGCTAGACTTTCAAAGTGTTGCCGTTTGGTTCACTGGATACTAAGCCCTAAGTATTTTAGAATAATTCGTTGAAGAGTGGGTAGAGAAAGTCATAAGATTGTCATAAAATAATAATTTAAGTGCCTATGCTTATTGATGAAACAGTAAATAGATAACTTACAGAAATATCTGCAATAATTGTGATACAAAAGTAATATAAGCTCGTTACCTCAACTCTCTGCAAAAGGGAATAGAATATTACAAAATACCACATAAAAGTCTCCCGTGCGTATTTTTAATTCATGCAACCTGCTGTAGGTATACCTTACATATGTACTTTTGCGCTGGACCACAAGCTCATTTACATACGCGAAGGCTCTACTCTCAGCAAAAAAATATATAAGGAAGATTAAGCATTCTGTATTAAAGTCCATTTCAAAAACATACTATTTTTACTTTCTCTACTGGTAAGTAGAAGGAAGTATTGTATTCCACCCAAAAATTCCATGTCGAGATTTCACCGGAATTGTTTTGAGACCGCCTGATCCAAAAAAAGCATTTTTAGAAAAAACGTCCGTGTGTGTGTTTGTGTGTGTGTGTGTGTGTCTGTCAGACTGTAGACAGTATAACTCAAAAACGAAAAGTTGGTTAAGAACCAAAGTTCGTATTTAAGTTACATGTCTTTCAAGGATGCGACACGAAGATTTTGAAGAAAATATCCCCACTCCAAACTATCCTTTTCATGGAAAGTTTTTCACAAAATTTTGTTTTTCTTGAAAATGTCTCTAACGATTTTGGTTAAAATGCCTCATGTTTGAGACACTTTTATGACAAATGAAACGTATATTTTGAATTTTCTGGTTATAGCCTATGTAGTTCCGTTTAGTCTGTGTGACTTTTGAATAGCTCGTAAACCGTAAGAGATAGACAGAATCTTAGTATGCAAAAAATGTAGATCTCGCTAAAACACAAAATGTATGTCGATTTTTTTTTTTTTTTTTTTTTTTTTTTTTGTAGAGTGAACCATTTCGAAGATATTCCTTGTTGTGTGTGTGACTTTCGGAAAACTCAAAGCTCTGGTGAAATGGAACATCATTGTTAATTTTTTATATGTTAAAGGTGAAGATTTGACTATCGCTCAAAGCCTACTGTATTCTATTCCCCTTGTACATACAAGGAAATAAGCAATAAGATAATTTGTACAAATGTTTATCTCAACTAACACGAAGAACATATAGAAATAAGAGTTTGTAAGGATGGTTAGTACAAGAGTAGAGAAAGTCGTGTGAGTGCAACACATTAGATTTTTATAATAAGAGCTGCAGCAGTTTTCCAACCACTATTTCAAAATTAGTTAAAGGAAATCGCTCGCTCACTCGTTCGTTCATTCATTCCTCACTAACTCACTCACTCACTCACTCAGATGTTCTTCCTGCAGTCTTTTAAAATCGCCCTAGTTCTATTTTACGAGAAATAGCTGTTTGAAATGCTCACCTTTTGCGCACGCGTATACAGAGAGTGGTAGCAGAAGAAAACCCTTCTTTCATTCCTTAAATACCGACTTTGTTTTCATATATTTTCTAATTCATGTAAATATTTCTGAATGCATAGTGTGAGAAGTGATGCTCATCATAAAGGCAAACTAAAGAACAAACAGGTGGCAGTTCCCTTGTTAACACGGCTGATTTACGTAGACTTGTTAAACAGTTCTGCCTTGTTTGCCTTGCGTTCCTTCAAGCGATACCTACTCATATCATGACTGACAGTCAGATAATAGCTACATAGAACTTTAACTTTCCCTAGGGCTTCTCTACAAGTGTTGTATAAGTTCGTCCAAGTAAATGGTCGGTGTTTTATAACTCCCAGAGCAGAGGAATATTTTAACGTTGTCTAGTTTTCATTTCTGCTTTAACTTATTGCTTGCGGGATCCAGAAACTTTTTATCTGAAAGTTCTTTTAATTCCACTATTGTTCACCTATGGTGGCTCGACGAAATATTATATCGTTCTACTGAGACTTCACTAAAAAGACGCTTTTGAGCTTCCATAAATTAAAAAAGAGACATATGTGTATGTGTTTTTCTGCGGTCATGTTTGGATAACCTGGGATATAACTGTAAATGGAGACCTAGGTAAGCTTGATACCGTCATTAACTCAGGAGAATGTCTTTGTCCTTGAACGCGCAGTCGCGCTTTGGAGTGGGGAGCTTCTTGGTAGGATGTAAACAGAGTTAACACCAACAGTTCAAACTTACTGTCTACAAGGCAGGTGGACTGCAAGCAGTGCCAGTGTTGCATAATATTATATAGTATGGTTCTTGAGTCTCCAATAAACATAATTCATTAGTGATATTACTCAAAGTTTGTTCATAATTGCTTTATTTTATGTGGTGATCTAATGTATTAGTGAAGCACTTTCGCGTAATGCTTATTGTCCCGGTAAACAAAGAACAAGTCACTTGAAGCAGCGTGTAAAACGCCAGAGCGAGAGGAATAAACAAAAGATCTCAGGTTCACCACAAGGTCGTAGCTAAACTCCTGAGACAAATGCAACACCTAAGTTAGACACCTATTAAGGGTGCATTCGAGAAATTCGGGGTTCGATTTCCAGTGATCACTCACTCTGACCATGTATTTTTCGTGGATTTCCGGTTCGATAGGTGAATGCTGGAGTGGTTCCTTTTTGACGTCTTTGTTGTCCATCATTTCCTGCACCCGTTTCCTTTATCATCTGTATCAAGGTAGAAGGACCATGCTACCTGTATTGCAGCTGGGCGGTGGTGGTAGGTTTCTCCCTGGCGACAGTCGGATTACTGACGGACCCGCCCTCTATGAGCGGCTTCCCTTAAGGGGCAGATCAACAGTTCTGACTTAGATACATCAATTTTGGTAAACAATAAAGTCTGATTCATTGATTCTGCAGCTTCTACACAAAGCTAAAATGATGAATATCTTCTTCTGCACCCTATGGATTAGGCAAATTGCCTGTTTCGTTTACCTTTGTTCAGCTCCATCTTTTTCTTGGGCATCCTGCACCACTTCTTCCTCGTAATTTGTACTTATTTTCAGTGGCATTCTTTTGTCACAAATTCTAATCAGACCAGTTCTCTTTAGTCTCTTCGATTTTATCATTTATTTTATATATGCCTAGTTCTTCTCGGAGATCCTCGTAGCGAACATCATTTATGAATATCATTCACACAAATTCTCGTCATCTCTTCTTCTTCTGTCCAGCACCAGCATTAATATTATATTTCATAATTGTAGTCGCAAGCCTCCCAGCTAGCTTCTCTGCCCAATTTGCATCTGCAGATGGAACTCGAATCCAGGCTTTTGCCAGTTAAATTTCCTACGTTCTTATTGTGAAAAGTATATATCCTCATCGATCGGCCGCTGTGTCCTCCAGCCACAGCCAAGGTCACGGAGGAGTGCAGGTTTGGGGTGGTGGGGACCAGCACGCCGACTCCCCCAACCCTAAGGCGACTACTTGACCTTTTAGGGGCGCTGCCGTTCTATCAGAATAGCCCCTCAATTGGCCCCCTCAGGGACCTAAAGAGGCAGACCTCCAGGCGGGGAAAAAATCCCATGCCGGTACAGGGGATCGAACCCGGGTCCTGCGCGCCAGAGGCAGGCGCGCTACCAACTGCGCTACGGAGGCGGTCGATATATCGTAATCCTTATAAACTTAATTAAATTGGTTGATTCGGAGTCTCCTCTCTGAAACTGGAGCGAGATTCTCCATAACCAGGTTGATCTGCTTCAAAGGGTAGTAGTATAGGCTTAGTTTCCTAAGCTGCTTATGAAAAACAATGCACGTTACCAATTTAGGTATAGATTTTGAACGTGATATGAGAAATCAACTAATACCTTTCCTTGCAATGTTGAAGTCCTGGTCCTCGTTCTAGGTAGTTCTAACGCAGGGAAAACTATCATATCACTCAATTCGCTTCATTGCGACTATGGCCTCCAGGATAAAGTTTTTTATACGTTTATTGAGTTTTTCTTAAACAACCAAAATAACAGTACTTGTTCAAAGTGTTGAAAAATATACTATGTGTATGTAGTATTTCTTATGTTATTTCTGTGGAAAATAAGGCTTAAGTTGTAGCAACAGATACTTTGCTTTTAGTTCTGCGAACAGACCACGTGTTTGTAAACACTGGATGTTAGGTAGATTTTAAAATCACACACTGAATTACTCTGTTTTGGAATGCCGAAAAGTAGGGCAATACGCCACCCTTATGCAAATCGATGAACAAAATCAGTTGAGGGGAAAAATACTTCCATAGAGGTTAATGAGGTAGTGTGTGACTAAACTTTAAACTCATTTTTCTCGGAAACAATTTTTGTTGTTGTTTTTTATATATTATAAACTCTATATTCTCCCACAAAAGTCTGGCTAGAGATCTAAAAATTGTTTCCAATATAGTTTAGAATATGGGTACTAAAATGTCTGATTGGAATTTTGATATTTGTTATATTTTTTAAAAAAATAATTAATATAATAATGCACGGTTTTTATGACAATTGCACACTTTGTTGTATGAACAACTTTTTTTTAAGACAAACTATTTATTATATGAAAATTTCAATTGACTAATTTGTTAAAAAGTTAATAAGATATATAATTTAAAATAATCAATTTTATAGTTCAATATTTGTTGCAGGCGAAAGAGTTTGATTATACCCAATAAAATTGATATAAATTAATACATATATCAAGAATGTGATTAGATATTGGAACGAAATTTGGTACACACATTTCTTTAATTGCTGGAAAAGCCTGTGCAAAAAATGAAGCTTCTAACTTCAATACTTCAGAAAATCACCGTTTCCACTTCGTTGTACTCTTAGCTTTCTCTCGCTGAAGTGTAGCATTTATTAAATTGGCTTTATTATTTTTTAAATATTGTGAAGCCTGTCGCGACGCACAACAACGAGTGTGGACGGGCTGTCCCACCCCATTGGCGATACGTGCATCAAAGTCGGTTAAAATCAGGGTGCCTTGCGCGACCGTTGTGAAACATGTGACAATAATTAGAGCGACAGAACCAAAAGGGGTTTCCCAGATTCGAGAAGTTTCCGGTAGCCGGCGTATTTGTAGAAGTTCGAGAAAGATCCATGTTACGCCGTCCTCGCTATATAAGGAGGCGAACGACGAGCAGACCATGTGAGTTACGGTGGAAGTTGATCAGTTCTTAGTTTGAGTGAGTGAGTGAGAGAGAGAGAGAGAGAGAGAGAGAGAGAGAGAGGGAGAGAGAGAGTGTCTGCGTCTTTCTATGTCAGCTACGTGTGTTGTTGCGTCGTGAAAATAGCGAAGCATTTATGAGTGTTGAGTGATTGTATCGCCTGAGTTAGTGTTTAAGAGACAGAGAAAGTGAAGAAAGACAATGAAAGGCATGAGTCAAGTTTACGAAAAGAAAACAGTTGAGAGTTGTAATATCACGAAAGACTGTGTTAACGTCAGTGAAAGATAACTGTATTTGTGCAAACATTGTGGAAGAAAATAAAGTAGGAAAAAATAATTGGACTGAACTTTTGTCGTTTTTGTCTCATAGTGTCAGAAAGGGATCGATTTTCACTTTGTTACAATATTAAATGCACTCATATTCATTCCACGTACATACTTTTGAACTCTGGGGAGAGCAGGAAATGCTTTTGGTTAAAGAAAAAGTCCCTGCCCTCCCTGGTGATCGAACCCGTGACCTTTGAGCACCCAACCGCAGATGATCTTGAAACTTGTCACCACAACCTTGGCAACACAGCTGATACCAAATAACACGGTACCTATTCTAATTCCGGAAGTAAAATGAATTGTGGTAAGCTGTGAACGATAACACTCAACGCTTACCCTTCTATTCTGTTTCGCGGTTTTGCACCATATGCTCCCTCCTCCTCTCTTACTACGAGACTATCGATTTCTTGAAGAAAAAAGAGAGAATCAATCGAGCTACTTTGGATCGGCGCGTGGCGAAATTCATTAACTCGCAAGTGTCGATAATGCAACCTGAGTGGAGCTCTAGAGTTTACACCCGACGCTAATGAAGTACCTACTCTTTCACTTTCTGTTTCCTTCATTTCATATTTTAATTAAATTGAAAGTGCACTTTAGCCCTGCACTTGTTTACTATGTACAGCATGTAGATGCTTGCTTTTTTGGTTAAAGACCCGCCTTAAGTAGTTTTTCCTCAGGAAAAAGGCTACTTTTCATGGAAAAAGAATAAGAAATAGAAACACGGGGTGTCTACAAATTATATTAAACGATTTCTTAAATCCATCAATAATTAACATAAATAAATCATACTACCCCATGAAAGAGAAAAGTTTGAAGTTTTGTATTCATCATAGATGATGGCCCAGGCAGTAACCTCTGTGGACTGCATTCGGGAGGTCGCGGGTTCGATTCCCGTGACCACGTACTATGACATGGGTTTTTCCGTGCTTTCCCCTTGTCACTTAAGCGAATGCGGGGGTGCATTATTTCATACCACGGTTTCCTTTCCATAATTTTCCTTCATTCCATTTCGTTATCAACTCTCAGGTGGTGTTGACGGTGCCGGAAAGATGGCGCGGATGCTTGTGCCTGGTAACTGCTGTTCTCAGCACTAGGTGACCTTTGGACGGGCGCTGTCCTCCGTCAGGGGTGGGGGGGGGGGACATGTGGGTGACACCTATCGGACCCACGGAGCGCTAATTACGGCGGCAGTAGGAATAAGCCTTTGCGACACCGGACCCGCGTGTGTGATGGCTGTTCGGCGGGGTGTGGCGCCGGAATGGAGAGATTTCAGTGACTTCCGTGCGTCTCTGAGGCCTGTTTAGCTGTGACCCTGTGGAACCCTGTGGCTCCCTCACTTCATCCCTGCCTCTTGGGGAGGGGTAGCCACCACTGGGTCTCCGTACTGATTTTAGGACTTTGTTCAAAGCTTTCACCGACTCTATTAACTAGTGTCTGTCACTTTTTTAAAATGTTCCATTTTAGCCTTTAGCATTGAGGGTCATATCGGCGGTTCTATACCTCTTGGAACAATGGTGTTCGCTCGCTTAGCGACGATTTTAAACTTTTAAATTTTTTCTGTCGCTCTGGATTATTTTTTACATTAAATTCACACGCACATTCACCTTCCCATTCACATGTTCAGGCTCTAGGGAGGGCGGGGAATAATCCTAGTGGAAGAAAGGTTTCTACCCGAACCCGGGACCCCTTGCCCACCAGGCAGGTGCTCTAGGGCCAGCTACAGCATCATTGGTCTTCAATGTTCTATTTACTGTATATAACATTACATTTTGTTTCACAGGTAACTGTACTACATTAAAGTTTACTGTTGTTACTATTGATTTTCAAATACGAAATACTTTTATTTGACACAATTATATTATGGAATGCTTAAACTGCATTACAGAGCTCAACATTAATAGTTTTTGCTTCACAACTTACTGCTGGCGACATGACATACGATTGTGACATGTGAGAGTTGCAGAGAATTCTCCTTTTCACACAAAAGCAACACTTCAAAACTTTCTGCTTTTTCATTTTTTGAGCAACCACAACTGAGGAACCCTTGTCCACTTTTTATGACTTCCTTCTTTGCTGCAGTCCTCAGGGAAACTTCTGCATCTGCAATCTTATCTCTTCTCGTACCTATCGAGAAAATTTCAGAACATACATCGAGATTTGCACCCAAAAGAAATGATAATAATGATAATGATGATTATGATGATGATCATAATAATAATAATAATAATAATAATAATAATAATAATGATGATGATGATAATGATAATAATAATAGTAATAATAATAATAACAACAATAATAATAATAATAATAATAATAATAATAATAATAATAATAATAATAATAATAATAATAATAATAATAATAATAGTAATAATAATAATAATAATAATAATAATAATAATAATAATAATAATAATAATAATAATAATAATAATAATAATAATAATAATAATAATAATAATAATAATAATAATAATAATAATAATAATAATAATAATAATAATAATAATAATAATAATAATAATAATAATAATAATAATAATAATAATAATAATAATAATAATAATAATAATAATAATAATAATAATAATAATAATAATAATAATAATAATAATAATAATAATAATAATAATAATAATAATAATAATAATAATAATAATAATAATAATAATAATAATAATAATAATAATAATAATAATAATAATAATAATAATAATAATAATAATAATAATAATAATAATAATAATAATAATAATAATAATAATAATAATAATAATAATAATAATAATAATAATAATAATAATAATAATAATAATAATAATAATAATAACACTAAAAGAGCCAATAAACGCGTATTGTCTGTCCCGTTGCAAAGCTTAGTTACAAAACAACTTTTTTCTCAGAAGATGCCCCGATTTCGATTTAAGTTTCTTAGAAGAAGGAAAACAAAATACTAATTGATTTATATGAGAGCTTTCTTCGTCCAATACAGTATCGTTATAATTGTTTACTTTGCGAAGACGAAAGTGCTTGGAAATGCGACAGTTTAAGATTTACTGCTGTTTATTGTGTCAGGGAGTATTTGCAATTAAGTTAATCCATCTATGGTGGCCCAAATGACGTAGTCGTCGATGGGTCCTTAAACTCACTCACTCACTGACTCACTCACTTACTCACTCACTCACTCACTCACTCATTCACTAACTCACTCACTTACTCACTCACTCGCTCACTGACTCACTCACTCAGTGGCCGAGCGGTTAGCGCGCTCGCCTACCACCTAGGCGGCCCGGGTTCGATCCCAGGGACCCGCATGTGGTATTCGTGGTGGACGAAGCGGCGTCAGGGCGGGTTTTCTCCGGGTACTCCGGTTTCCCCCGCCATCTCATTCCACCGGTGCTCCATCTTCATGTATCATCAGTGTCACCGCCTGCGGTGCCGTAGTAGTAAAAGCGGGCGTTAAACACTACAACTACAACAACAACAATCACTCACTAACTCACTCATCTATGACGGGCACATAGTTTAATGGCGGCTCATAGCCGACCACTGCTATTCTCTTTGCTGTTGCACAGATACATTTTATGGGCGCATATGATATTTACATTACCAGCTTTACAGCGTGATTTCACATCGTGTTTAAGTACACAACACCGCAAGGCGTGGTAAGCCTCTGATTGGATGTTGTGTTGTCCAGCACCTCCTGCCACCTGCCATTTAATTTCGTATTTGCTATTAGACATCTCATCTCATTTCTGTGGTCTGGTATCCCGGAGGTGCTGACCACCATCTCCTCAACCCGAACGGCTACAGACTGTATGCCAATTTGTTCTACCCAGAAGCAACTGTTTATTTCACACTGCAGAAGGGCTTAGAAGGATCGTTTTTTACTTCTCACTTTTACTTTCTCTACTGGTAAGTAGGGGAAGTATTGTATTCCACACAAAAATTCGATGTCGAGATTTCACTGGAAATACATGTTTTGAGGCCCCTGAATAAAAAAAAAGCATTTTTAGAAAAAGGTCCGTGTGTGTGTCAGTCTGTCAGTCTGTCAGTCTGCGTGTCAGTCTGTCAGTCTGTGGACAGCATAACTCAAAAACGAAAAGTCGGTTAAAAACCAAAGTTGGTATTTAAGTTTAATGTCCTTCAAGGATGCGACACGAAGATTTTGAAGACAATAGCCCCACCCTAAACTACCCTTTACATGGAAACTTTTTCGAAAATTTTTATTTTCTTGAAAATGGCTCTAACGATTTTGATTAAAATGTCATATGTTTGAGATATTTTTATGACAAATGAAATGTATATCTTGAATTTTCTGGCTATAGCCCCTGTAGTCGTATTTACTCTGGACGACTTTTGTATAACTGGTAAACCGTCAGAGATAGACCAAGTCATACTATACAAAAAATGTAGATCTTGCTAAAATACACAATTTATGTCTCAATAAATTTTCTTGTAGGGTGAACCATTTCGGAGATATTCGTTGTTATGTGTGTGAGTTTCGGAAAACAACTTTCGTGAAATGGATCATCGTTGTTCATTTTTTTATATGTTAAGTGTGCAAAGACAAGAGAATCTCAAACATTTGACTATCGCACAAAGCCTACTGTATTCTAACATTCCCCTTGCACCTACAAGGAAATAAGCAATAAGATAATTTGTACAAATGTGTATCTCAACTATCAAGAAAGAAGATATAGGAATAAGAGTTTCTAAGAATGGTTAGCACAAGAGTAGAGAAAGTCATGTGAGTGCAACACATCAGATTTTTTTTGGAACGCTTCGCACATGTGAGGAAAAATGTTTTTCATTTGGCGTATTTGCTTATATTTCCATTTTCAGCTTGTCTCTACCTCCATATCTTATAGCTACATGGGCGCTTTCAAATACATTCAATTTTTCCTCGGCAGGCAAATAATGTTTCAGAAGTTCATTGTTGAAATCAAGTTCTTCACTTCACATTTTGATGTTACATTGAATACTTTCTCAACTTCGGCTTAAAGTTGATATTTCATATTCTTCTCCTTTCAGAACTTCATGCTGGTTTTGGTTTCTTTCTTAACTTCTCAGCAAAACAAACTTTTCATCTTCTCGTCACAATAAATTTTGTTGCATTGTGAGTTACCCATTGTACGCACTTGTTGAAAAGCTATCAGAGCCTGTAAAATGATGTAAGACACATTCTTGAAAATACGGAAGTTGCAATCACTTCCGGTTAAACTGGAAATACGAAAATAATTAAAGTAAACAAATATATATTCCATGAATATCAAGCAATTACTGTCAAATAAATGTGCTTTCGTTGGTTAAAACAAAAGACAGTCAAATTACAGGAAAAAGAAAGATACGTTTTACTCCATTAAGTCTGTACTATTCCTTTTTTGTTTTATTTAACAGTAATGAATTGCCGAGAAGTATCTAGTGTGGTACCTTGTGAAAAGCTATTAGAAAGTACTTTACGAGTCTGTAAAAAAAAAAAAAAAAAAAAGAAAGGTTGATTATCCTCGAAACGCTCGTGAGCCCAGTCCCTTGGCCTGAGTCTTACACTGCACTCAATTTTAGACAATGACCCAATAGCTGTAAATACATTGCTGCGGTTTGTCGCCAATATTACTTTCGGTAAGCAACTTTAACTTGTATTTTACTTTAGACTTTTATCTTTTAACGATTTAAGGACTTGTTGTTTTGGTCAAACGGCGTAAACTTTCACGACTGGCGCCATAAAGAAGAAAATGGTTATCCCGGCTTGTGGACCGTGGTCTAGTGGAAAATCTCCTTCCAGACGTTTCGTTCGAAGGTGTGTCGAACGTCCTCAGTGGTGTGGCCGTAGTACTCTGCTACTCTCGGCGACGACTGATACGGAGCGCTTTGGTTTTTCAGGTTTTATACGCCCACACATGCTAAGTGTATGAAGCCTGACATGTTACATGACATTGTTTTATCGATCAGTTTTTAAGTGTTAACTGATCTGTTTTAACGTTTACTTTTTAACTTTTAAACGTAAGACTTAACAGGCTGTGAGATTCCCTATTTTGACCTTTTGACTTCAGGCCCTAATGATTTAACTGACAACGGTTTCTGAAACCTTAATCACTTGCTTACTGTAAAAAAAATATATGGTGTGCCATTTCAAATAACGTTTCAGTTACTTCTGGTTTAACTGGAAGGTGAAAAAATGTAAATATAATTTTTAAGTTTCCTGTACATGGCTATCTCCGTACACCAAGTTTCATGTTAAGGACACCAGGAAATGATTTTTACTTTTGCAATACTCAAGTTATAAGATCATTTCAATTTCAGTTTTTGCTGCCAAAATTAGCCTGATTGAAATGAAGTTTGGGGTGTTTAGAGAACAAATGTTTCTACATTTAATAAGCGTGTAATATTTAGGTTAAATTTAAATGCTTTTGTGCCAAAGTGGTATAAGTGTGACCATGTTTTCTAACAAAAACTTTTTTGCATCATAATTCTTGTGCAGTTTTTGACTCTATAGCCATCTTATTTTGTTCTGTGGTAGTTAATGAGTAATTTGATATGTGGATCTAAGGAAATGTACATGCCATAAACTGAGGAGGGGGGAAAACGTTGCATATGTAATGACACAAATTATATATTTTTATTTTTAATTACATTAAAACTAATTTTTATAAACAGGGCTAGCTCAATAGTGCAAGCAGATGGCCATATAGGTACAATAAAAATTTGAAGTCTCTTTAATAGACTGAGAAAAGTGCACAAAAAGCGTTAAAATGAAGTTACGGGAAATTGAGGTTAAAGTGTGGAAAACAGGGGCGTGTCCATATCATTTTAAACCTAAGGATTGGTGCTATTTTTTAGAATACAAAACAAAAAGTCGATATTTTCGCTGAAATTCACTTCCCGGTGTCCTCAGCCACGTACTTCAAATGTTGTTCAGGTGGTGTGGAACTTTTAACTAACCCTATGCCCCCTTTAAAACGACTAACCGCCATTTGTACTACAGTAAAAGTATGTGATTAGTGTGGTTTATGAATTGAGAATCTCTGTTTGGTTCTATTTTAGCTTCCTTTATTCTCCAGCTGCCTGTGACAGTTCTGTATGACAGTGCCTCTCTTGCCTCCGTATCACTCCCTCTATAAGATTAGATAAGCCCATGGAATCCCTAAAGGGCCGGACCTTTATGGTAGGGTTAGCTCTTGGAGACCCATAGAGCTAGGTGCCCCCTAAGAGTTTCGTTCTTTAAATTTTACCACAAATACAGAGTTTTCTTCTCGTGTTAACACAGTCTACAGTCTTTCGGGCTATCACAAGCCACAACTGTTCTTCCCATAACCTTGATCTGTACTTTCAATGTCTTTCTTCACCTTGTCTGTCTTTATACACCAATCACTCGACGCTCGTTGATGTTCTTTCGACGCACCGACGTAACTTTCATCGCGACTCGCAAGCACAGCTGGCTCACACTCATTGACACACTAACAGACTCATGACCATAGCTATAACTGAAAAACTAAACTCACGCTGTTGCTGCCTCGTGTTCTTATACATGGGGGATGACGTCATACCGACTCTTCTCGACTTCTACACACACGCCGGCGGACAATGTAATGAGATCCTTCTCGAAGGCACCGGAAAAAAGTTTTATTTAGCCGCTTTTAATGTTAATCACGTGTTCGCTCACGTGAGTGGTGACTTTTTTCCTCGACGGCCCGGCATGTGGTGTGAAGCAGCACAGTCCCCGTCCGTCCATTGCTGCACGCCGAGCCCGGAGTCACAATACATTTCTAATTTTGCAGTTCTATAGACCATCATAGTCTATTATCCATTACACTTATTTGTATTTAAAGTCCACTTTTATCTTATTCGCTAATTATATCATTTTATTCCTATTAGGTCTCTTTTCATCTTGTCCTCTCTCTGATACTTGTGCCAAAACGCACAGATTTATTAAGTGTGAGAGCTCTTTCTTTTCTTTTCACTCATAAGTTCTCCGCTTTCTTACAATTATTACCGACAGCTGCAGCTGGTGGCGCTGGGATAGAGGCGACAGCAGTGCCGGTGTGAGTCCTGTCTTCAGAAGTGAGTGCTTGACCTCTGCACAGGGCTGACATCTACATAGTTCAGGGTGAATTTTATGTTTGGGTCTAGTTTTAAATTCCCTTATATTTGCTGGCCTACTGATGCCAAGGTCACGGGTTTAAACCCGGCCCAGACTGTGTGTGCTTGAAAAGACAGCTCCATGTCAGTAGGTTTACTGGCATATAAAAGAATTCCTGTAGGACGAAATTCCGGCACACCGGCGACGCTCATATGATCCTGACTATTGACAGCGTCATTAAACATATTTTTTATTTTTTTCTCATCTTTGCTACCTGCTTCTCTAGCATGGTAGTAGCGTATCTGCCTCACGTCCAAGAGGTTGCGAGTTCGAATCTCGCTTAGAATGAGTTATCCGGATGTTTTTTTCCAAGGTTTCCCTTATCCTGAGAAGACGAATGTGGGGTAACTTAAATCTCTATGTACATCGGGCTCATTTGAGCATCATTTCAGGCATTTCATTCATTCATTCCCGTCCGATATTAAACTACGTTGGAGGACATTAAAAAAAAAATTCTTTGTTGATTCTAACCGTGAAGCTACGTGCACCTTTTTATTTTGGATTTTGGTTACAGCTCGTATGGGGCGATAATTTTTGTGTGCGGATCAGGCGGGTGTGCCAAAATTCTGTATTTAATTGCTCTTTCTGATTAAGAAGGGGAAACGTTTCACATAGTTTAGTCATGCGGCAATTTCTTATTAATACAGGATTATGTTTATCGCCTAATGTTAGTTCTTAAAGGGTTTATTACTTGAAGGTGTTTGGGGGTCACTCCTCTCTAAGAATTGGTCCTGCCGATACCCCAGTGTTAGGGTCCGCACTTCCTTCGTTTCCTTTCCTCTAAGTTGTATGAATTAATTATAGGACCACCACGGTACATACTCCGAACCACTGCACACCAGTTACTTCCCAAAAGTTCTAATCCCAAATTTGTTGCGGAAGTCTTCTACTGCCCTTTCCTCCTAAACTCCCATATATACACTGTTCACCAGCTCATGGTCCATGGCAGGAATGCAAAGAGTCCGTGTATCAGTAAATAATTCTAGTACACAACGATATATGAAGCTTATTTACGTGCAACCAGCTTCAGATATTACTGTGTACCTGGAATTATTTACTGACGTACTGACTCTTTGCATTCATGCCAGGGACGATGGGCTGGTAGCTTGTAGCTGACATAAGAGCATCTGTCTGATTGTGACCGTGACCGACCTGTGCTGTGGTGGCTGAATCCTCTAAACCATACCTTTTCCGTTTCTCTTCATTTTTCAGTCCTGCACCTAGGATTTTTCTTTTGCTTTCCATTGACTTCTTTGGATCTTCTGTGTCTATTCTTTTAGTGGACGCTAAGATCTGGCAGCCGTGAAATATGTTGATAAGGCTTCAGTGCTTCAAGTTAAAGCCGATGTACTTATCTAGGAGTATAAATTTTAGATTCCAGAAAAATTGTCCCAAACGACTCTTTCGTCGTAGTTCATTGTCTGTCTTTCCTGTGAGGCGTTTGTTTAGAATATGTATGCAGATCTACTTGCAGTATTGTACCTGTGTATTATTTTTTTCGGCATCTGTCGCGTTAGTCATTATTTCTGTTTTCGGTGGTTTTATTCCTAAGCCAATTGCTGTGCTCTCTTCTTTGCTGAACCTCATTATTTTTCTTGTACTTGTGCAGATTTTGCATACATCACAACGTCGCCGCAAAGCTGAGACTTGTCAGTCTTCTTGCCTTAATGTGGACTCCTTTTCCTTTACCAATTTATTTTTCTATATATAATTTCTAGTGCACGTAAGAAGCTTGAGAGATAATAGGGTCTCCTTGCCTGACTCCTCTTTACTATTTTAAATACTTTGCCTTCGATTTCCACTTTTAAGTCCCAGTCACACAGAGAAATGAATGCAAATGCAACACGAAAATAAACGCTTGTGCTAGGGGAATAAATGGGGCTATTCATAAGGACTTTCATTTACATGTAGTTATTTTATTTGAAAATAAATGCTGTCTTTATAATAAAAAGCGTACATCTTGCAAGGATAATTTGTTGAAAGAAATATTGGGAAACAAATTGCAAATAAATGAAATGTGGAGGTAAATTTATTATTACCAATATGTCTTAATGCTCTGTGGAATAATTGTTGTCTTTATAACAAAAGGCGTAAATATTGCAAAGATAAGCTCTTATACCTTCCTCAGCCTTACTTTAGGTTGCAATGTAAACAAAGTGCAAAATTGTATTCCCCTACGGGTCCCTATTATTGGCAGAAATATGGTGCGACTTAAAATGTGCATTATTGAACTGTCATCGCCACGAGAGTAGCTTTTGGCTTTTGAACTCTATATTGCATGGAAGTACCATTCACTTCTAGCGTCTTTTGCCTACCGCCATAGAAGGGAGTTCTCTTTCTTTTACAATCATGGATTACGCTACTGCCTGTTCCGGTCACACGCCGATCCAGTGTTTCCTAGGTCGTCCTATTGGTCCTCGTCCTCTTGGTTTATATCCCATTATTTGTTTCAGATTTCCCTCTGAAGTCATTCTTTCTTAGCGTTGGAGCCAATTTTCTCTATATTCCATTTTGTTAAAACAAAATAAATGTTTAATTCAATTCGAATCTTCATTTCTAAATTGGTCTTATTTTGTAAATCCTTTGACAGATCTTAGGAAACGCATTTCTGCTGCTTGTATTTTACTTAAGTTCTTTACTTCTGAATGTCCATGTCTCGCTACTACATAGCAAGATAGGAACTGCCATGACAGAGTAGAATTTTAATTGTGTCTCTTCTTGTTTTACCTTTTAATGTACTTTTAATTGTGCCATTTATTGCTTGTAACCTACTAATTTTGTAATTTATATCTTGATCTACTTCATAACTCAAATTGCATCCAAGATACTTAAAATGTGGTACTTGTTCAATAATATTATTCTTAATTAAACTTTTTGTTCTTACTGGGTATTTACCATGGCATGTCATTACCTTGGTTTTTTGACTTGAAATTTTCATATTATAAGGTTTGAAGCTTTCATGGAGATGATTATTAATTAAAGATTTTCGGGTTATCAACCGTGTAGTATCTATAAAATTTAGAACTTCATTGTTTATACCCATGAAAATCGTTTGTACCCATGCCCTTCGCGGGACACCCCCGTGAGGAAGGATGAGACGAGAGGAGACGAAGTCGGCCGACCCAAGGAGTATACGACAGAGCAATGGGCCGGGTCTAGTACAACTAGCGGGACACCCACCCGCGTCTTGGACATCCCACAGGGGGATTCGGAGACCTGAGACCGCCCCGCCGTAGCACGAAGGTTTACAGAGGGCGTATTCGCTACCATACAACACCGAGACACCCGCCGACATTTACTACCCTGAAAGCGATCAGTGAGATGAAGAGTGAAAGGAAATCAGAAGTGAACTGAAATGAAGGAACTGAAAATTCGGGGGATATAATAAACCCATCCAACGTTCTCCTAGAGACCCGGAAAGTCACCAAGAACCCATGATCTTCCGAATGCGCGCCACAGACGAAACCGCCTGAGCCATCCCGCTCGGTTAGCAAACAATTGCTAAGCATAACTCTTTAGAAATATTGGTTTAAAAAGTAGAGTAACCACAATTGACATATTGGAGTTATTTTATACCTTGGTGTGTGAGTTTTCTAGAACAAACACATTAAAGAATAAACAGAGGAAGGAATTGTCTCAGGAGTCGATGCTCTTTGAGATATCAACTTTAATTGTATTTCCCAATGTTCTTATTAAAATGTCACAAACTTTTATCTGAATGAATCTAAAAGTAGTGGATTTCCAGATTAAATCGTATCTTTATTAATGAAAATTGTAGTAATTATTGCGAACATTTTACTTTCTCTACTATGTATAGTAAGTAGAGGAAGTATTATATTCCATCCAAATATACGATGTCGGGATTTCACCGGAAATGTATTTGAGGGCCCTGAATTCAAAAAGGCAGTGTGTGTGTGTGTGTGTGTGTGTGTGTGTGTGTGTGTGTGTGTGTGTGTGTGTGTGTGTGTGTGTGTGTGTGAATTCAAAGACTACTCAACATCAACAGCAACGAGTGAATAGTATTACCACAATCAATTATTCCAAAAGGCAAAGCTGCCGATATGACCCAAATATTAAAGTCGCATATAAATGGGGAAAAGCTATTAACATTGTTGGATGAAAACATATACGTATCGCAAAGACGGTGTCCCACGGTCCAACTCTTTTGACCAAACTTTTTGTATCCAACGGAATTATACACAAAGAAACAGTGTCTGTCACGCTATGATTCATTTTGGTCCAATACAAATGACAGTTCACGTAGCAAGCGTGAGAAATGAACAAGGCTCACGCAAATATGAATTTAGTGATTGCTATAATAAGTATAGGTTTGGGATATATTTCCAAAAGCCTCAGTAGCAAGAAAAGATGTATTAGAAGTAAAAGGCGTTGGTGGACACGAGCCGAGATATATTGGGTCTCCTACAAAAGGAACTGAGGTTAGAGGACCCAGAAAACTAATTTATTTATTCCTCAAGCTTTTACATCGTGTCGAAGGCAAAATTACACACCAGGACACAAATAGGAGACAAACAAGAAAGCGATAAGGAGCAATTGTGATGTGTTTAAGCTTAATATGAATGGACAGGAGATTTGAACTCATTTCATAACATAAAATTTAAATATACTGCTATCTGTATTTCTTATTATGTATTTATGAAATATAGCTATTTAATAACCACCTCAGTAATAAATGTTAATGGTCATGAAAAATCGTTAATGAATCTTCCATAAAAAATTAAAAGTTTTATTAAAATACCCATCACATTAAATGTGTCACGAGCCGTACATACACAACAGCTGACTACGTTTTGCCTGCGCAGTCCGCCATATTTTTAGTTACAGACGCTGATTGGCTATTTTCTAGTTGTTGGATGAAAAAATTAGATGCAACAAAATCGCATTGTATACATAAAGGTTGGATACAAAAAATAGGATACAAACTGTATGCAACAAAATTGTATCCACCTCTCGATGTCTCACGATGCAGTTTTGTTGTACACAATTATTTGGACCAAAATGTTGTACCGTAGGACAACGGCATAATGTATTATTCCGCATTCGTGTTCTTCTATAATTACAGTTAATTGTACTTACTGAAATACGACGTGACTACAAATTATTAGTTGATTTCATAAGGCTGTATTTTCACCAATAAAAATAACCTCTAACGCAACAGCCCTTCGCGGGGCTATAGCGGGGATTTGAACCGCGGATCTTCCGATCTCTGTCCGGGCGTCTGGATGTATTGAATTGTCCAGTCTCATTATACACTTTCCAACCTTATCCTACACACGACTATTGTGTGGAAGCGCAATTAATTACTAGTTATATGTTTATAAGATGTATGTAAATTTGAATTTTCTGGTATTAGACTGTGACGTTCTCTTGATGCCTTTTGCATACCTAACTGTTAATCTGTAAGAGATAGATAAAATCTTATTGTACCAAAAATATAGATCTCGATATGTTAAATACTTTTTTTATGGAGTTACCCACTTTCAACATATTCCTTGTTATTATGGCTCACAAACATTTAATGACGGGTGGCAGGAGGAGCTAGTCAACACAAAATCCAATCAGAGGCTTGCCAAGCGTAGTTAAACACGCTGTGAAATCACGCTGTAAAGCCGATGATATAAATATCGTTTGCACCCACATTTATTTCCACAAAAGGAAAAACAATAATAGTGGTCAGCTATCAGCTGCCATTAAGTTTTGTGTTTGCCATAGCTTGAATTTTCAAAAAGCTACATATAATTTCCTCAAATAAGAAGTCATTATTTGTTTTTTATGGTCTAGCCATGCAAAGGTATGTCAAAGCCATCACAACGACTACGTATTCAAAATATTTGACTATCGTATTGTCACTGTGCTTATAAGGAAATATGCAATAAAATGATTTCTACAAACGTTTATCTCAATTAATATGAAGAGGGCACAAGAATACGAGTTTTTAAGAAAAGTTTGTGCAAGAATGAGTAGAGAGGATCACATCAGATTTGTTTACATATTCATTTGAGAAAAAAATTATTATTTAATAATAAATATCATTTGTGGCCACGAAATTTATTTGCACAACAGGAATGAGAGTAATGTAATCATAAGGCTATACTATGAGTATAGGTTTCGTTTTTTGAATCAATTTTGTATTTTGTCGTATTTTCAAAACGTTTAATAGTAGTTTACGGACCGTGGAAATTAAAATAAAATCTGATGTGTTACACTCATATGACTTTCTCCACTTCTGTACTAACTATTCTTACAAACTCTTATTGCTCTATCTTCTTTATGTAAGTTGAGATAAACATTTGTAGAAATTACCTTATTGCTAATTTTCTTGTACGTGCAAGGGGAATATGGGAATGCAGTAGGCTTTGAACCATAGTCAAATGTTTTAAAGCTGGTCGCTATATGGAGACTTTGAAATGTCGTTCTCTTTGCACAGCCAAGAGATAAAAAAAATTGAATAACGACCTTGCATTTGGGAGAAGTTTAAGTATTGCAAAACTCACGAAATAACAAGAAATATCTTTGAAATTGTTCGCTTCACAAAAAGATGCATTTGGACATAACATGTGTATTTTAAGATATAAACTTTTTGTGTAGTAAGATTTGTCTATCTCTTACGGTTTACTAGCTACGCAAACGTCATCAAGAGTAAGCAAGACTGCATAGTCTAGGATCAGAAAATTTAGAATATACATTGACTTGTCATAAAAGTATCTTAAATATATAGCATTTTAGCCAAAATCGTTAGAGCCATTTTTGAGAAAATCCTTATAAAGGACAGTTCAGGGTGGAGGAATTTTCTTCAAAATTTTCGTGTCGCATCCCTGAAAGATATTAAACTTAAATATCAACTTTCGTTTTTAACCAACTTTTGAGTTATGCTGTTCACAGACACGCACACTCGGGGCCTTTTCCTAAAAGCACTTCTTTTAGATTCAGGGGGCCTCAAAACATATTTTTCCAGTGAAATCTCGGCAACGAAATTTTGGGTCGAATACAATACTACCACTACCTCTCTCTTGGTTTCCGGTATGGGCAATGTCTTGTTGGATGTTTTAAGAAATTGAAAAATTAAAATTATACCGACGTTTCACCACAAATTATGTTTGGCTTCTTCAAGGGGCTACTACGAAACTAATGCAATTAGTCACTGCCTTCTCTGACTGGCCTTGTTGTCTCATTCCACTCGCAATTTTATTGGTTCCTTCTCCTCCAATAGGAAGTAGTCCTGCTAATAGGGTCTTCTATACCTTGTTGAGCGCTTTGTCAGCGTCACGGTTCAGACTGCTCTTTTCTTTAAATACGTATTTCTATGCTTTCCCTCACTATTCTTTGAGAGAAATTATCACAGATTGCTAAAATTTTTAAATTGTGAAAGTGAATGTGGTGGTCGGTGTTTTCTGAGTGTTCTACGATAGCAGATTTTTCTGGTTGAGATAGTTTTATGTATCTTTTATGTTCCTTTTTCCTTGTATTGATAGATCTGCCTGTTTGACTTACATACGATTCACCACGATCATAGGCAATTTTATAAATACCCGGATTATAAAGCAGCCAATACCGGAAACCAAAGAAGTAATGGATAAAGGCCGTGGAAGTCTACATAATCATTTAATATTTCCCCTGTTTATTATACGTAATAGGGAAAGTAACAAGAGTACATGTATTTATGAGCATTTCAGCAGTAAAACACAACCTCTAATTATTAAATGTATAAGCAATTCTGTGTTAACTTTTCTTCAAACTGAACGGACTGTTTTAGGGAGATAGATCTAGAACGCACCGAAAAAGGCTTATTGGGGACGTCACGGTATTTTAACGGCGGGTGCGGAGAAAACCACTTGTAACAAAGAGGGGTAGTCAGCAGATAAGGGATGCTGGACTGGACCAAAACAAGGAAGGGCCGAACTGAGGAGGGTTGTTTATTTTTTCTCTAATTGGCTTAACGCATGCGCTGAGAGGAGTGGGAGTAGCTATGCGCTACCGAACTGCCGTTCTCTCCAGTCGGTTTTGTATCTCAGTGCAGTGAACTAGATCTGCTCTCAAGATCCGCAGTAGCACGTGGCGTGAGTGGACCATGAGTTTGTAAAGTGTTTCTGTTTCTCGACTTCCCTTCCTGGATATCAGAGGTATGTTACCAAACTCTGCTACAGCATATACCACAAACTGACTGACATTACAGAAAGGGTCGTGGCTATGACAACATAGGATTAATAGTAATAGTAATAGTAATAATAATAATAATAATAATAATAATAATAATAATAATAATAATAATAATAATAATAATAATAATAATAATAATAATAATAATAATAATAATAATAATAATAATAATAATAATAATAATAATAATAATAATAATAATAATAGTAATAATAGTAATAATAGTAATAACAACAATAATAGTACTAGTAATAGAAGATCGTCTTTTTATGCAAATACTAACGCACGCATGAACTTACTTTAAAAATCTAATGTTACATTCACACGACTTTTTCTGCTCGTTCTCGAACAAACTAGTTTTACAAAGGCTTATTCTTCTATTTCATTTAAATACAGATAAATATTTGTAGCAAATTGTATTATTACATATTTTCTTGTATCAAAACGGATTACAAAAATATAGTAGGCTTCAAGCGAAAGTGAAATAATTTAAGAGCGGGTGGCTAAGCAATGATTTTGAAATTCTCTTCTCTGTATTGATGAAAGAAATAGAAAGAAAATTTGAGAAAGTTGTAAGCTTTAAAATTCAAACCAACAACAAAAAATACATCGGAAAGCTTAACGTCATAAACATTTTTATTTACATACATTTTTACTTTCTCTACTACGTATAGTAGAGGAAGTATCGCATATCACCCGAAAATTCTATGTCGAGATATATGTTTTGAGGCCCCCTGAACCCAAAAAATACCTTTTTAGAAAAAGGTCCGTGTGTGTGTGTGTTTTTTTTTTTTTTTTTGATTAATTGTTAATATACAGCATGCCCCATTACTTAGTAATATTACATGCTTTTTCTTACATCTGTATAGTTTTAGATATTACAATATGTTAATTAACAAAGTTACAATTGTTTATAAGTTAAACTATTTGGCTGATTATGTTATTTGCAATGTTCGTTATAGTTTGTCAAAATCTATATTGTTTATGAAATATATAAATTCCTTAAGGTATTTGTTTCCCAGTTCATTGTTTGTTACCGGCCACTGTCCACCTTTGTTTATAATACTTTGTTTTAGTTTTTGTCTTTCAGTATCTAATAGAGAACACTCATATGTGTGTGTGTGTGTGTGTGCGCGCGCGCGGGTGTGTCTGTCAATCTGTCAGTCTGTGGACAGCATAACTCAAAAACGAAAAGTCGGTTAAAAACCAAAGTTGGTATTTAAGTTTAATGTGTTTCAAGGATGTGACACGAACATTTTGAAGAAAATTGCTCCACCCTAAACTATCCCTTACATGGAAAATTTTTCGAAAATTTTGATTTTCTTGAAAATGGCTCTAACGATTTTGATTAAAATACCAATGTTTGAGATATTTTTATGATAAATGAAATATAGGTATATTCTGAATTTTCTGGCTATAGCCCATGAAGTCCTATTTACTCTGGATGACTTTTATAACTGGTAAACCGTATGAGATAGACCAAACCTTACTATACATAAATGTAGATTTTGCTAAAACAATTTATGTCTAAATACATTTTTTATAGAGTTAACCATTTAGGATATACTCCTCGTTATTTGTGTAAGTTTTGGAGAACTTATATTTCTATAAAATGAAACATCGCTAATCATTTTTTATGTTAACCGTGCAAAGAGAACGGACTTTAAAAGCATAAAAAGATTTGACTATCGCTCAAAGCCTGCTGTATTCCCATATTACCCTTGTACCTACAAGGAAATAAACAATAAGATAATTTCTGCAAATGTTAATCTCAACTAACACGAAGAAGATATAGGAATAAGAGTTTATAAGAGCGGTTATAACAAGTGTCGAGAAAGTCGTGTGAGTGCAAGAAATCAGATTTTATACTTCGATACCTACATTATTTTGTTAAGTAACATTTTGTATTCACTTTACGATTTTATGGTTAAACAAAACTCATTCTGAGAATAGGTTTCAGAGGCTATTTGTCACGAGGACGTCCAAAACTGTGGTATTTTAATAAAACTCATTTTAGTAATTTTTGGGAGAATCAACATGTTTGAAAAAAGTTTTCTATGTAAAGGATAGTTTGAAGTGGAGAATTTTGTTGAAAATGTTTGCGTTGCATCCACGAAGGATGCTGAACTTGAATAACAGTTTAGTACTTAAGCGATTTTTTATTTTAGAGTTATGTTGTTCACAGACAGACACACACACACACACACACACACACACACACACACACACACACACACACACACACACACACACACACACACACACACACATGGATCTTTTCCTAAAAATACTCTTTTGGAGTTCAGTGGACTTCAAAACAAGAATTTCCGATGAAAGCTCGACATCAAATTTTGGTGTGGAATACAATACTTCTAACACACGGAAAAATAAATTAAAATAAACAATATACATTTTATTATTTATTTATGCCAACAAGCTCACTGCTGGTGTTTTTGAACACACAAGCCGTGTAGATCCGCGGTTCAAATCCCGGCTATGGCATTGAATTGTTCAGTTTCTGATTCAACCTCTTAAATATACATTTTAATTTCTATCAACTTAACTATGATAAAATGCTCATTCGAACCTAAAATTCCATGTCGAGATTTCACAGGAAATATAGGTAAATTTTGAGAACCCCTAAATTCAAACAAGTGTGTATGTGTAAATAAAAATGAGAACTCGGAAAAATGTTTTATTTTATTGTGAGTCAGACACCTTTTGAGGATGTAGGACGAAAATTTTCAGAAAATTCATCCATCTTGAACATACTCTGCAATAAAAAAGATGGGTTTTAGTCTCTCAAAACTGGCCCTTGCAATTACGAGTATGATTCAGCTACTTCACGTATCATTAACAGCGGTATAAATAAAATATGGTTTTGTATTTTCTGCAAATAGACCTTGAGATCACATTAATAAATCTAAGTAATAAATTCACACCAAGAGACCAGTACTTACTATGCCATACATGTAAATCTGGTTGAAATATCAATTTTTGTTAAATGCATCGTTTCATAGCATTATCAATTTTTTGAGAAATTTACTGTTATTCTTTTCTTCAGTTTTAATTACTTTGAAATGTTAGTTTATAGCTGTTTGGTTTTTAGTGAGCTTATTTAAAGAAGTAATATAATATCACAGCTAGCATAAAACAGTTGTTCTACGCTTTAAAAATTGGAGCACTCATCTGAGACAAAAATGTATATTACTGAAGCTCTGCCGAAATAAAGCCAACTCCGGTAAATATTTTGTCATGTTTAAAAGAAAATACAAAGAAGACTTATGAACTATATGTAGAATTTTTCTGAAAGCTACTGAAAATGAAAAAAAAAAAAAAAAAAAAAAAAAAAAAAATAATAATAATAATAATAATAATAATAATAATAATAATAATAATAATAATAATAATAATAATAATAATAATAATAATAATAATAGTAGTAGTAGAAAACAAAATCTTATGTGAAGTTACAGATAATTAATTATATTTTATGTTATTTTTTATTTGATTTATTTTTTGACGGGGTTTCCGTTCAGATGTTACTTTTTAACATGGCAGCTTTGACTTTGAAACAATTGCACATCTACTATGATGCTCACTCCATTTGTTTTTGTGTTTAGTTCATAATTTACATATGCGTATACACTTACTAGGCTCTGCAAAAGATAGGGAATTATCCTAATTAAAAAATAAATTCTATTCACCAGATCCCAGTTCTAGGTTTATATGAAAAGTAATTCGGAGTTTGTTTTCCTTAATATATACAATAGGTAAGTAAAGGAAATGTGTGCCATCTCAAAATTCTATATCGAGATTTCAGCGGAAATACATGTTTTGAGACTCCCCAAATTCCCTCCAACACATTTAGAAATAGGTCCGCGCGTGTTTCGAAGCAGTATAATTAAGAACGAAAATTCAATTAAATACGAAACTTGGAATTTAAGTTCAGCATCTTTTGAAGAATATCACCAAACCCAAACTACCCTCTACATGGAGAATTTTTCGAAAACTTTGATTTCCTCAAAGATAGTTCTATTTTGATTGAAGTACCACATGTTTAATGTTTTGTGAGAAATCAATTGTATAGCTTAAATTTTATCAAAATACCGTCTGTAGTCCTCTTCATTCTGAATGACTTTTGCATTAACAGGTAAACAGATAAACTGTAAGAGATAGCCAAAATCTTGCTGCACAAAAAATATAGGCCTCGTAATCTTTTGAGACCAGCAACCAGTTCTTAAAAGATTTGACTATTGCTTGAGCTCAAATAAATGTATTTATATATTTTCTTGAATAAACCACCCTCAAAGACATATTGAGTAAAAAAATAAACTTATTGATCAGCATTGTTTACGTACAGAGGCTCAAACAATTTTTTGTGAGGTTAGATTTGCACTAATATATTGTATTTTATTATTGTAATTCAATTTAAACGCTCTTTAAAAGAATTGGTTTACTTCCTGGCCTTTTATGCACCTACTATTTACTACTGCTCGAGCAAACACAACCTGAAACGATCTCGGTTTTTAGATTAATGATAGCTAGAGTATGAATACCTAAAAAGTGCATCAGTTTTGTGTAGATTATGTTCTGGACCATCTACCTATATATAATAACAGTCATGGCAATGAGTGGATCAATTCTCAATATACAAAATCATTTGTACTCATAATTATGATATTTAGCAAATGCATTGAAATTGATATGTAATATTTTAATAACGTTAATTTTTTTCAGTTACTACTAAAATTTGGTTTGAAAATATTGATACCTATTATTTATATTTCGTTGAAGTTGATTATTGTTATAAACGATTTTATATAATTGTTGTTAGCTAATGCTGGATTTCTGACAATGAAGTCATTAATCCTCTTGCTTTCCAATATTTTCCACTGATGGATGGGGCACTAGAAGTGGCCGGGCATATTTGAAGGTGGTCTCGATCCATTTCCTCTTGCAGATCACATAGAGGACAGAGTGGTGAAGAATATATCCCAAAAATATTGAAGAGAGAAATAGCAGTAATAGTAACCGTTTTTTAGAGAGCACCATATTTTTATGTTTTGGCGGTCACGTCGCTTTCTCACAACCCCCAGATTGTCTGGAGGACCACACCTGTCGTTGGTTTACGGGTCTCACCGACCTGACCGGGAGAATTATCAAAATAAATTCACCGACCATATCCTCTGATTACCAATCAGAGGACGTATTACATGCCATGACAAGTCAGCATGTTAGGGGTTAAGGTTTTATAGAGAAATTAGAGAAATGGAGAGGTTGGAAAAATAAAGACTCCCTAGCCCTCAGGAACCTTAATAGCATCGGGGTCGGAAGAGAACAAGAGATGACCAAGGTAAGGTCAGATAGAAAAGTTACAGTGAGGAGCAAAACACCAGTAAGTGGAAGCAATGTTCTGCTCAGCTTGGGTACCTTGTGGTTGCCATTCACATATCCCCTAGACGGAGACCCCTGAGTAAATTTTATATAGTTGCAAGTATTTTTAAAAGCATATAAATTGTAGAGTTGTACTTGGTCCTCTCGCCAGTCCTCAAATGAGGAAAGTACATTAAACAAATAAAACATCTACAACTACATATATTTATTCATGCTTGTACGAAAGTATGTAATTAAATCACTTCTAAAAATGTTTGTCTCGAATCAAATGAAATAGATGAAAGATTAAACTTTTGTAAGAATCGATTGCTGAAGGATGGGTAGAAACAATCATGCGTATATAGGACATCAGATATTTAGATGGGTGGTATTTGTCGTTTGTTTTCTCTTTTTTTAAAAATATGACTATCGCTTTAAGCTGATGTGCCCTTATATGTGCGTACAATGAAATATATAATGTGTGATAAAAGTTTATGTTATTTAATAAGAAGTGGATATCAGGTAGTTTTTTGTAAGAATAGTTTATAAAAGATGCTAAGTAGAAAAGGTTATCTGAGTACGGCTCATACTATTTTGTCTCTGTATAGGTGGCGCAATGGATTGGTATCATTGATCGAATATTAGACATATCGTGAATAATATGGCTATCCCCGTAATGGACAAAAAATATCGCGCCGTGGCTGACATGATATCATCGTCGTCATCGTCTTCATCCTCATCTTCAGCATCTGAGTTAGCTCTGGGGACACATGCGCAGTTATCCAGTGGCGACATCCCGAAGCAAGGTAAGTTAACATCCTATTATTTAGCTTAAAGGAATTACAAAAACGCGAGGATACAAACTGATTATAAAGACAGGGGGTTTGCTTTTGTGTTCGAAATAATTACTAGAACTGTTCGATTTAATTATTGGTTTTCAACAGCTGTTATGCTTCTAAAGGTTATTTAAGAATACAATGGTTTTCGAAGAAAACAATTATAAACATGAGGTATAAATAAACAAATTAGATAATATTAAAACCAACAGCATACTAACTTAGATTAATGGAAATAAATAAGTCAAAACGACCACCTTATGTCATTTCGCCTAAATTGCGACTAATGAAAGTAGCAACAACCTAATTTGGCCGTTGTAAATAATTGCTTAGAGGAAGCAATTTGGATACATATCACTTAAGGAAGAACAACAGCAACCATTTATGCCATCTTATTACACAGAAAATTAGATATCGTCAAAGCATACAACATATATCAGATTTTTTGTGGAGATAATAATTTCCGAAATATTCGTTGTCATTTATTTGAATTGTCCGATACTTATACTTTCTTGAAATGGGAGGTGGTTATTTGTTTTTGCCTTTTTATTTTCTCTTCTAGGTACAGTAAGTACAGGAAGTATCGTATTCGATGTCATTTCACAGGAAATATATGTTTTGAGGCCCCCTGAATGAAAAAAAAAGCATTTTTAGAAAAAAGTTCGTGTGTGTGTGTGTGCATGTCGGTCAGTGTGTCAGTGTGTCTATGGGCAGCATAACTAAAAAACGAACAGTCGGTTAAAAACCAAAATTGGTATTTAAGTTTAATATCTTTTAAGGTTATACGTGAAGATTTTGAAGGAAATTCCACCTAACTTTACATGAAAAATTTTAGGAAAATTTTGATTTTCTCGAAAATAACTTTAATGATTTTTATTAAAGTGCCATGTGTTTAAGATATTTTTATGGCAATTGAAATGTGTATCTTGAATTTTCTGGCTATAGCCATGTAGGCGTATTTACTCTGGATGACTTTTGCACAACTGGTAAACCGTAAGCGATAGACCAAATCTTACTATACAAAACTGTAGATCTTACTAAAGCACACAGTTTATGTCTGAATAAAGTTTTTTTGAAGAGTGAACCGTTTCGAAGATATTTCTTGTTATTTGTGTGAGTTTTGGAAAATAAAACTTTCGTCAAATGGAACATCGATATTCATTTTTATATGCTAACCGTGCAAAGCGAACGAAATTTGAAATTTTTAAAAGATTTGACTATTGCTCAAAATCTACTATATTCCCATACTCTCCTTGCACCTACAAGGAAATAAGCAATAATATAATTTCTGCAAATGTTTATCTCAACTAACACGATGAAGATCGAGGTATAAGGGTTTGTAAGAATGGTTAGTACAAGAGTAGAGAAAGTCATGTGAGTGCAACATATCAGATTTTTCACTGTGTTATGAACACTTATTAAAGCAGTTGTAAGTTGTACATACTATTTTACACCTCCATGACTGTTGGTTCGTTTACAACTGCGTATACAACCGCACAAAGAAGTCCATTGATTTAAATCCAATTAGTGCGGAAGCCAGGCATTCGGTCAACCCTTACTAAGCAATCAGCAAGAATGGCGTGATTTCGATTTTTTTTTATAATGGGCAATGATGTTCTTGATATACAAAACGTAATTTCAAAGTACCACCCGCAAACGCTAGTTTTACGTGTGCGCACTGGTTTGAACTCCTGTACATTTAAACAACACAACAGAAGAATTATAGGAAGAAGAACTATGTCCTCATAGAACTTCAGCAGCAACCTACAAATCACTGAAAGTACTGAAAAAATATAAACTGAGTTTTTAATATTTTGTGGAACTCAAACAGCAGAATGCATCTCTAAGCCAATAGAATGTCGTCTTACTAGAAAAAACATCTTATGTGTTGCACTCACATGACTTTCTCTACTCTAACCATTCTTAAAAACTTCCATTCCTATAATTATCTTCTTCGTGTTAGTTGAGATAAACATTTTCAGAAATATCTTATTGCTTATTTCCTTGTATGTACAAGGAGAATATGGGAACACAGTAGGCTTCGAGCAATAGTCAAATCTTTTAAAGCTTTCAAATTTCGTCCTCTTTGCAATATAAAAATGAAGAAATGGAGAACCCAAAACTTCGCAAATAACAATGATATCTCCGAAATGGTTCACTCCCCCCCAAAAAATATTTAGATATAAACTGTGTGTTTTAGTAAGATCTACATTTTTGTGCTGTAAGATTTGGCTTATCTCTTAAGGTTTATCAGTTATGCAAAAGTCATCATTACTAAATAGGACTACATGGCTATAGTCAGAAAATTCAAGATATGCATTTCATTTTTTATAAAAATATCTCAAACATATGGCATTACATTGTCCATGTAAAGGCTGGTTTAGGGTGAATTAATTTTCTTCTAAATCTTCGTGGCTTGTCCTTGAAAGGCATTAAACTTAAATGCCAACTTTGGTTTCTGACCGACTTTTCATTTTTGAGTTATGCTGTTTAGACATACTGGCAGACACACACACACACACACACACACACACACACACACACACACACACACACACACACACACACACAAACACACACACACTGCACATTTTTCTAAAAAGGTCTTTTTCATTCCGGGGCTTCAAAACATAAGTTTTTGGTGAAATCTCGTCATTGAATTTTTGGGTGGAAAACAATACTTCCTCTAGTTTACGTAGTAGAGAAAGTTAAAATTGGTAACTGCAGTAACTGTTTGACAATTTAATGGTTACACACTGGGGATCAAGGAGGAAAATCTACCTTACCAGGAGGCAACAGAGCTAACGCGTGAGCCTAGCATTAGGGAGGTCCCGGGTTCGAATCCCAGGGCCGGCCTCTTTGATGTGGATTTTTCTGTGCTGGAGAAGATTTTTCATTGCATGACCTTTTTCTCATTTCATCCCTTCCTTCTTTCATGGCTTACTTCATTTGTTAGTTGGTGAAGATGCGCCGCTGTGGCTAACGAGTACCGGCTTTGTTTGGGGCGGCCATCGGCGAGGAGCCTCGACGTGTACCGCGGTGCGGGCACCACTCCTTAGTTTGGAGGAAGAGGGCTCTGAAGGAGTACGCCATCTGTCGCCTCTGTCAACTGTGAGGTCGGCCGCCCTTCATCTCATCATTTCCTCTGAGAGGTTACATAAACACAATAGAACAGCGTTGGTCGCAGTGCGAAATCTTCCTTGCATACAATAGCGATAACCTCAACGATAGGTCCTTAACATCTGCTACGAGGCTAATAGGTACCAACCACCACGGCACCTTCTTTGTGGTTGTCCTATATCTCAAGGAAGAGAGACTTATTCTGACGGGAATTACATGTTCAATTCATGGAGAGTAGCGACTCGTGAATATAGGAAAGGCACGCATGTGTGTCCGTGTGTTCATCTGAGAGCAACAGAGCTCAACAACGAAATGCCTGTTAAACACTAAACTTGGTATTTGAGTTCAACATCTTCCAAGGATGCGAATGAAGAGCCCATTCCTTAACCGCTTGACCGATCACCGCAAAATTCATCAGGTATATTTATTTTTTCATGGAGAAGGTTTGTATGCTATCCATTTTACTATACAACGTAACACTCATATGATTTTCTCCACTCGTTTTTCTTTTACGAAACACGATCACATTTCTTTCCCTATCCGTCCGTCAACATACAATTCTCTATGATTCAAATAGACATTAAGCACGATTTCCTCTATACTTTTCTTTTATGAAACACAATTGCCAGGTATTTCAGCTAGTATTTCATAAATCTAAATCAAGCTAAAATAGCTTGACTACATTTAAGTTTCATATTCGCATAAATCATATTATGAAAACTATAATACACTTGAATATATTTGCATGTAAAGACAACTTTAAAGTCACTAAAAATAATAAACAATAAGTGGAAGGCGTCCAGCCGATTTTGTACTATAAATAGAGATTCCAGAAAAAGGTTCCTTGAGCTTTGGACTACAGTACTGAAAAGGTCGATTATGTATCTTGTGCTTTCAATTACCCCAAGAGGTACGTGCATCAGATGGAAGATATTCTTATCGGGTAAGTACAAAGTTTCCCTTGTGATTCATGTTTACAAGTCACTGTTTACGCCACTATACAGGTCGTTACTTGGAGGAATTGCTTTCTGCTTGTTCTTAATGAGGACAATGTTGCAGCTGTGTCCAAAGTTCGATGTATTGGAAATTGTAATGCCTTAGCTAACAATATCTCGCATTAGATGGGTAATTCTGGAGCCAAGTCACTATATTTGTTGGTTTGTAGTTTTTGACTTATGTCTGACAGATTACAGTATATATGTATTTACAATAAAAGGATTTAAATGATGGAAAATGATATTTTAACCATTATGAGAACACAGCTAAGCCGCCTCGACATAAGAGATGATTCACAGCAGCCCAGGATGGCCAGAAATGCCGATGTAGGAGTCAATTTATCTCCAGAGTCGGTAGACTGCGCTACTTTTAGCTACATTTCCTCGCGATGGCTGACACAAAATTTAATGGCGGATGGCAGGAGGAGTTGATTAACACACAGTCTAATCAGAGGCTTGCCACATCTTGCGGCGTTGTACAGCTAAACATGCTGTGAAACCATGCTGTAAAGCCATTGATGTAAATATCATTTGCGCCCACAAAATTTATTTGCACAACAGGTCAGAAAACAGTAGTGGTCAGCTATCAGCTGCCATTAAATTTTGTGCCTGCCATATATATAAACTGCACCAGTCAGAAGCTGTAAACTGCATTATATGTTTTATCACTACTTGATCAGATTGCGCTAATATTTTATGGTATATTTTTGCTTTCTTTACTAAGAAAGGTCGGTTATGTATTAAATTTGGTATTTAATTTCAGCGTCTTCTATGAATGCAGCACAAAGGCTAAAAAACACACTCTAAATTACTATTTACATGGAAAATGGTTTGCCAATTTTTATTTTCTTAAAATGACACTAAAAGAGTTTTTAAATATATTTTCACTAAAAATTAAATGCGTACCACGCAGTTTCCGGAAGTAGCCTCCGAAGTCCTCTACATTTTGAATGACTTTTGCATAACTAGTAAACCGTACAAAACTAATCAAAAGATGTAGATTTCGTCAATCCTCACAATTTGTGGCAAGTGCATCTCTTAAAACTATTTCCGAGATATAGTTTTTTATTAGTTTGTATTTTAAAGTACTTATAGTTTTCTCAAATGGGAAGTATTTTTCTTTCTATGCTGTTTTATTTTCTCTTATCTCTTCAAAGGCATTCATTACATAGCGATCCGCGATTTGACTATCGCTTAAAGCGATATCCCCTTATCCTCGTAACTGTAGTCAAGTATTTCTGCAAACGTTTATTTGGATTAACATGAAGTTATAGACTAGACTTCTTTAAGAATATTTTGTGCAGTAGTGAGTGAAGAAAGTCGTATGAGGGCAACACAAACCATTTTGCTGATCTTGTTAAAGACACTCATTGTTGGATATTTATCATCACTTTAGCTACCACGTACATGGTAGGTAGGGAAGGTATTGATTCACAGGAAATATATGTTTTCATGTCCCCTGAATCGAAAAGGGCATTTGTAGAAAAAGGTCCGGTGTGTGTGTGTGTATGTGTGTGTGTGTGTGTGTGTGTGTGTATGTGTGTGTGTGTGTGTGTGTGTTGTTTGAACAGCATAACTTAAATATTAAGATTGGATAGTTGGTATTTAAGTTCAATATCATTCGAAGATGCACACGAAGATTTTCAGGAAAATCCTGCCACACCTTTACATGTAACATTTTTCGAACCTTTGAATCTCAAAAGTGGTTCTAACTATTTCTCTTAAAGAGCCATAATATATTAAAGACATTTACATGAAATACATAAATAAATAAGTTAGCAATGAGCTAGTAAGCCAGTGAGTCAGTGAGTGAGTGGGAGAGTAAGTGAGTGTGTGAGTGAGCGCGTGGGTGAGTGAGTGGTAAGTGAGTGAGTGGTAAATGAGTGAGTTAATGAGTGAATGATTGGGTGTGTGAGTGAGTGGGAGGGTGAGTGAGTGGTAAGTGAGTGAGTTAATGAGTGAATGATTGTGTGTGTGAGTGAGTGGGTATGTGGTGAGCGGGTGGGAGAGTGGGCGGTTGAGTGAGTGAGTGGGTGGGTGGATAAGTGTGTGGGTGAGTAAGTGTGTGAGTGAGCTGCTGAGTGAGTGGATGTGTGAGTGAGGGAGTTGGTGGGTGAGTGGGTAAAAGTGTGAGTGAGTTGGTGAGTGAATGGGTGGGTGAGTGAGCGAGTGAGTGGGTGAGTAAGTGGGTGAATGAGTGAGTGCTACACAGCCGTTTAAAATATACTATTTATTTCAAGTATCATTTTTGTGACGTGTAATTTGCTATATATCCGTTATTATTGGTTCGAAATAGTCAATAATTTGTTTCTTCTTTAAAATCCTGTCGATTTTCAGTTCTTTTGCGGCTGTTTGGAAGTTGTATGTAAATTTCAAGTTCAGCATATGGAGTCCAATTGTTACACTTCCGAATCGCTATTCCTTTATATCATAAGGAATTTAGCTATATCTGCAAAATTTTATCTGAATTAAAATGAATAGATATACAAATAAGCTTTCGTAGTTTGTATACCCCCTAATGAACGAGAGAGTGTAGATAAATCCACATGAATATATTGAGATATTAATGAAAATGAATGATAAATATTACGCATATTTGAAATTCAGCGTCACTACTGCGTTTCTTGTTTGTTTATATTTCATGAACTTTATTCACCCACAGGCTAGGTCAGAATAGGCCGTCTGATAGTTCTTATCAAAAGCATAGTTAAAAAGTTAAGTGTCATTATCACTGTAGAATTTTTCAACTACGTAGTTGTCGGTGATACAATTTATCAGAATAGAAACTCAAAATTTGACTTGTGCTTCACATGACTTTCTCTCTTCACTCTTGTACAAACTATTCTTGCAAAAGCTTATTGTAAACTAAACTCCAGCGCAACAGCCCATGAAGGGCCAACGCTTGCCGCCCGGCCACTGCGTCCCCCACCTCTGCCCACTACCGGTGTTATTGATGGGGTGCAGTACTGTAGGGTGGGATGGGTCAGCGTACCGAGCCCTCCCGGCCAGTTATGCGGCCTTCTCGGCCTGGGACCGCTACTTCTCTATCACGTAACTCCTCAATTTGTTCCCCCGGGTCCTAACGAGGCTGAGGGGTGCCCGTGCTAGACCTCCCAGTAGTGGAAAACCCCCATCCTGGTACCGGGGATCGAACCTGGCTCCTCCACACTAAATGCAAGCGTGCTACCAATTGCGCTACAGAAGCGGTCTTATTCTTCTATCTACTTCATATTAATTCAAATAAACCTTTTTAAAAATAATTTTATTATACATTTTCTTGTAGGTGCAATGGGAGTAGGGGAATACAGTAGGCTTAAGCGATAGTAAAATCCTTTAGGAGTTGGTCTCTACGTGATGGCTTTGAAACTCCGTTCTCTTTGCATGACTATGAGTTAGGGAAAAAATCAGATGTGTTGCACTGACATAACTTTCTCTACTCTTATACGAACTATTCATACAAACTCTTATTCCTCTATCTTCTTCATGTTAGTGGAGATAAAACATTTACAGAAATTATTGCTAATGTTCCTGTAGGTGCAAGGGGAATATTGGAATAGAGTAGCACGGCCAAGAGATAAAGGAGGTGAATAACGACCTTCCGTTTGAGAAAAGTTTAAGTATTGCAAAATTCACACAAATAACAAGGAATACAAGTATTTTCGAAATGCTTTACGTAACAAGAAATGCATTTGAACATAAATTGTGTGTTTTAACGAGATCCATATTTGTTGTACAGTACGATTTAGTCTATTTTTTACAGTTTATCAGTTATGCACAAGTCATCAAGAGTAAATAGGAGTAAACGGGCTATAGCCAGAAAATTCAAAATGTATATAGCATTTACCATAAAATGTATGAAACACATGGTATTTTAATCAAAATCATTAGAACAATTTTTGAGAAAATAAAAAAGTTTCGAAAAATTTTCCATGTAAAGGATAGTTTAGGTTTGAGGAATTTTCTTCAAAATGTTCGTGTCGCATTCTTAAAAGCTATTAAACTTACTGAAGTTATGAATATTCAAATTTCACTGATATTGAGTTTAACGTCTACATAATTCCTCAAAATGAATTCTTGCAGGAGCAATTAATATACTTGTAACCGACCGAAATCTTAATACTTCATTCTTTGATCCTGATGTTTCAGTTTTCTCGTTCTGGTTACCGTTACCGTTGTCGGTGGTTGTGAACCAGTCTTTATACAAAAGTCATTCAGAGTGAAGAGGACTTGAAAGACTACTCCCAAAAGTTTCAAGATATACATTTAATTTGTCATGAAAATGTTATAATCGGAATTGTTAGAGCCATTAATTAATGTTGCGTATTGAAGTTAATTATGAAGTTCATAATGCGGCTACTAAAGCTTCACAAAGACTTACGTTAGCGATTTCAGGGTTTGTGCACATTAATCCTGAGTTGGTAAGGAATAGTTGGTAAACATAGGGTTTTAGCTACATTGATGTTTTGTTTACGCTTTCCCCTCTTCGGCCGCAACTGCTGCAATTCTCTGCTTTTAACAAAACATCCCTAGGCTTAGCTTAATACCCCGGTTACCTCAGTGGCTTAGAGCTCTCAGTATATTTCGTTATAATAGTTAATTACGTGTATAATTGCCCGTATTGTATGCGTGTGATGGTGGCCGTATTAAGATACAACCGTTGAATTTCAAACTATATTGCTTCTAAATGACATTCATTGTTCTAAATATATGTGTAGTGGTCATAAGCTTTTCGCGTGTATTTTACCTTATTTACGTGTTTTTAATAAAAATGATGTGGAACGGTTTTACCTCCGTATGAATATTTCCAATCTTTCTCTCATATAAATTTCATAGATGTACGTTAATCGTAAATATATTAAAATTATTATTCCAAATAAATCTGCATATAGGTTTTAGGCATTGTCAACCTATTTAACTGCAGAAGAACTGAAGAACTAATAATTTTCTACGCAATGATCCATTGTCTCTGAACGTTATTGGTAGAATGTGCTGAACATTTTATAACTCATTTGCAATCAAGTAAGCTTTATTTTAATGAAAAGGGTTTTATGTCTCAGGCATAGCAGATAGCCGTTCTAAAATTTAAAATACCTTATATTTCAATAAAAATCTAGGCATTATATTAAAAAATTGTAACTTTGCTTCTGATGAAAATGTATCTTCGTCTCATCAGTAAACTAAAATTACCACTGAGTGTGTCTTAAAAATTCGGTTAGTTATATTAAATAGTATTCTATACAATTAGTCAACTATTAACATTGAAGAGCTCCCTTTAAAGAGTAGTTTGTGATGAAGGGATTCTGTTTGGAAACCATTATGCATCCTTGAAAGACGCTGAACTTAAAAACCAAGTTTTATGTTTAACGTTTTCTTTATTAATGTTATTTACACACACACACACACACACACACACACACACACACACACACACACACACACACACACACACACACACACACACACACACAGAGAGAGAGAGAGAGAGAGAGAGAGAGAGTTTTCTAAAAACGTATCTTTTTGTATTTAAGGAGTCCTAAAGCATATTCCTGCTGGTAAATTTTCGAATAAGTATTTATGTTATGTTTATGTACAGAGTTAAACATTGCCAAATTAATGAAGAAAATGTTCCTATTTTTAGTATGCACAAAGAAAAAAATGTTAATACAATAAATATACTTCACCAAACCTCGATTTCTTCATTTTATGAATGTAATGTCTTTGCTTTTTCTTTCTCTACTACGTACTTACAAAAAGTAGAGGAATATTGCATTCCACCTAAAACACGATATCAAGATCACCGCAACGTTTTTGAGACAACCTAAATCGTAAAAAAAGCACTTTTAAAAAACAGTGTGTGTATGACTGAGAGAGAGAGAGTGTGTGTGTGTGTGTGTGTGTGTGTGTGTGTGTGTATGTGTGTGTATGTGTGTGTATGTGTGTGTGTATGTGTGTGTATGTGTGTATGGGTGTGTGTGTATGTGTGTATGTATGTGTGTGTGTGTATGACTGAGTGTGTGTGTGTGTGAGAGAGAGAGAGAGAGAGAGAGAGAGAGAGAGAGAGAGAGAGAGAGAGAGGGAGGGAGAGAGTGTGAACAGCATAACTTAAAAACGAAAGTTGGTTGAACATCAAACCTAGTATTCAAATTAGGTATTTTCCAAGGATGTCACACGAAGATGCTTTTTTTCTAAAAATCGTTCCGTTCCAAACTACCGTTTTCATGGAAGTTCTTTTTTTTCGAAAATTTTGATTCACTCAAAAATGACTCGAATGACTTTGATTAAATGACCACATGTTTAACATATTTTCCGGACAAATGAAATGTTTATCTTGTATTTTCTGGGAAAAACGTCTTTATTTTGAATTACTTTTTAATGTTAATACACGAAACATGCAGATCTCTTAAAGTAAAAAAAAATTATGTCACAGGAATTTGTTTTTGGAGTTAACCATTTCCGAAATACTCCTTATTATTCGTTTCAATTTCCAAATACTTAGTTTGCTAAAATGGGAAAGTACTATTTTTTTTTTTTTTTTTTTTTTTCCTGCTGTACATTCAAAGACAAAAGAATTTCAAAGCCATCAGCATCATCTAGTCTTACAGTTCTTGTAACAGTGAAGGAAGTGATGGGTGCAGAAATGAGAGATAGGAAAGAAATGTAGGAGAGGAGTTGCAACAGCATTCGCGTGCCGATCCGGAAAAATCAAGAAAAACCTGTAAGTCAGATTAGGTGGTAGGCGGAAATCGAACCTAGTACCTCCCGAATGCGAGCCTCACACGTTATCGTGCTGCCATCTCGCTGGATGATAATATCAGCATTTCTGTTGCTACATTTTCCTGGTGCTTTTGAAAATTAGGAGTACACACAGCGTTTTCCTGTTGTCGAAGCCACACAATCAATGCAATTAAGCACGCCATAGGGATTGTTTTCATGTGTTAAAACCGACCAACGTGGGCATTTTGCAATATCAGTGTGCTTTTTGCAAAAGAGGGGAAATGACTGGCGTTCACGTTGCTGCAAGATAATAACAAGAACATATTAAAATTGCGAGCGCTGCTTAACAAACGGGAGACCGGGGTTCGATTCCCGGACCAGCATGGAGATTTTCTCCCGCTGGTAGACCTGGTCCGGGTGCACTGAACCTCATTGGGTCTCTGAGGGGCCAACTGAGGAGTTACTTAATTGAAAAGTAGCGGCTCCGGTCGCGTAAACCGCATAACCGTCCAGAAGGAACCGGGGCGCTGATCATGAACCACCCCCCAGTACTGCACCTCACTCATGACGCCCGTGGTAGGACGCAGCTGCTGGGCTAAGGGTTGTGGCGCCTTGGGTTATTATTATTATTATTATTATTATTATTATTATTATTATTATTATTATTATTATTATTATTATTATTATTATTATTATTATTATTATTATTATTATTATTATTATTATTATTATTATTATTATTATTATTATTATTATTATTATTATTATTATTAATATTATTATCATTATCATTATCATTATTATTATTATTATTATTATTATTATTATTATTATTATTATTATTATTATTATTATTATTATTGTTATCGCTATCGTTATCGTTATCGTTATCGTTATTATTATTATTATTATTATTATTATTATTATTATTATTATTATTATTATTATTATTATTATTATTATTATTATTATTATTATTATTATTATTATTATTATTATTATTGCTTCACTCAAATTAATGAACATAAGATGAAACCGCCTTTCCTCTTCAGCATTGACTCACCATGTGCAAGTTAAGATTAAATATTACAGTTTAAGTTAATACCATAAATGTTACAAGTTTGAAGAATATGAGCTACGAAGGGTCCAAACTACTAAGTCAAAATGAGAAGAGTTCTTAGTGATATAAATAGATTTCAACGGCTGTAAATTACACATGAATGATGTTAGCAAAGAATGGAATACATTATCCTAATGTGAACTTTCCTCTGACCAGCCTACTTATTTGCTCTCATTAGTTGAAACAGTAGATAATCACGTTGAAATGTATTGAATTTGTGTTCAAAAGGTCTAAATGTATGTCCTTGTTTATAGTCTATAAAAATGTGTAAAGTGGCAAATGATAAGTGACCTGTGTATTCAGTCCTCTTTTTGTCTAAATACTTTTTGGTGTAATGGGAAACTGGGTGAAATTATAATCAAATGAGCCCAGGCACGTTACCCGACTAGAATATGGGAATATTCCAGGTAGTTCGCCCTAACCTAAAATGTAAACTCAAAACCTCTTAAATGTAAGGACAAAAGTGCTACCCCAATTACGGAAGTATGTACTCATGCCACGATCAATTTAAATTACAATGTAACGTAAATAACATTATTTCGTATTTAACTCCAGCATCTTTTAAGAACACAAGGTAATTTTGTTCCCAAACTCCCTCTGCCCGAACAACCATTTATATTCATACATATGTCAATTTCAATGAGAATGAACAGGAGTTCTAGGTTATTTACAGAAAATTAAGTTCTATTAATCAAGTTTAGTGATTGTGATTAAAATGTCATTGAAATAATATATTATGATATTTTTACATTCCCCGCCTTAGCTTAAAATAAACAAAAAGCTACTCGTGTTAAAACTGACTGCTACTTCCACTTCTCTTGTGCTGTATTATCTTAGCTACTTTCTATGCAGAGATTAAATAGGAAGTGACGTGAGATACATGTCGTATGTAATTAATGGCATGCTGAATAAATCGTAGGCTTTCCAAGCAACATGTGGCTCAATAATTAGAAGTTTGAAAACGAAAGGAAGAAGTGATAGGAGATGAAATTGTTTCAAGTTATAATAGCACCACATAGTTCACATGGATTGGACAGTTGTATGTGTACTAAGTAATAGAGAACAAAGTAGAATAGAAGCATTACAAATGAGACTCTCAAGAAGGTAAAAAACTGTGCTAATCATGCGTCAACGTGTCAATACGAGCTGTTGTTTCAATGCCAAAATGCTGATTAGAGGTGAAGTCTGCAACTAATATTGTACTTATGTTAATAGGTTATTTGTATATCTTTACTAAAAATTTCTAGATATTATTCGAAATGAAGACTTTTGAAATGGGTTAAACATTTGAGGTAATATTTATAGCGACAAGTGCATGTTGGAAAATGCCAGGCCAGTAAGTTTGGGAGAAACTGTGCAAAATTGAATTTATTTAACACTTATTTATTTTTCCTATTATAAAGTCATTTTTACTTTCTCTACTACGTATAGTAGGTAGAGGAAGTATTGTATTGGAGCCCACAATTGGATGTCGGGATTTCACCGGAAATATATGTTTTGAGGCCCCCTGAATTAAAAAATGTTTAGAAAAAGGTCCTGTATGTTTGAGAGTCTGTAAGTCAGTCTGTGCACAGCATAACTCAAAAACGAGAAGTCGGTTAAAACCCAAAATTTGTATTTACGTTTAATATGTTTTAAGAATAGAAAGATTTTGAAGGGAATTCCTCCACCCTAAACTACCCTTTAGATAGAAAATTTTGATTTTCTTGAAAATAGGTCTAACGATTTTGATTAGAATGGCATACATTTAAGATACTTTTGTGATAAATGAAATGTATATTTTGAATTTTCCGGCAGTATCCTATGTAGTCCTACTTACACTGGATGACTTTTGCATAACTGCTAAACCGTAAGATATACGCCAAATCTTACTGTACAAAAATGTAGATCTTGCTAAAACACACAATTTATGTCCAAATACATTTTGTTTGCAGAGTGAACCACATCGATGTTCCTCGTTATTTGCGTGAATTTTGGAAAACTTAAACTTTCGTCTAATGGAACATCCTTATTCATTTCTTTATATGTTAGCCATGCAAAGACTATCGTTCAAAGCCCACTGTATTCCTGTATTCTCCTTGTACCTACAAGGAAATAATCAATAAGAAAATTTCTGCAAATGTTTATCTCAACTAACACGAAGAAGGTAGAGGAATAGATTGTAAGAATGGTTAGTACAAGAGTAGAGAATGTCATATGAGTGTAACATATCAGATTTTTACTTTCTATTTTACCATAGTAGGTAGACGAAGTACTGTATTCGACCCAAAATTTCTATGTTGAGATTTCACTGGAAATATCTATTTTGAAGCCCCCTGAATAAAAAAAAGTGTTTAGAAAAAGGTCCTGTATGTGTCCGTATGCCTGTGAAAAGCATAGCTAAAAAACGAAAAGTCGATTAAAAGTCAAAGTTGGTACTTATGTTTAATATCTTTCAAGTATAGTACACGAAAATTTTGAAGAAAATTCCTCAACCCTTAACTACCGTTTACATGGAGAATTTTTCGAAAATTTTGACTTTCTTAAAAATGGCTCTAAGGATTTTGATTAAAATGCAGTATGTTTAAGATATTTTTATGGCTAATGAAATGTATATTTTGAATTCTATGGCTTAAGTCTACCTAGTCCTGTTTACTCTTGATGACTTTTGCATATCTGGTAAACCGTAAGAGATAGACCAAATCTTACTATGCAAAATATGTAGATCTCATTAAAACACAATTTATGCCGAAATGTATTTTTTTTTTTTTTTTTTTTTTTTGTGGAGCGAACCATTTCAGAAATATTCCTTGTTATTTTGTGAGTTTTGCAATACTTGTACTTTTCTCAAATGGGAGGTCGTTATTCACCTTTTTATCTCTTGGCCGTGCAAAGAGAACGGATTTCAAAGCCTTCATATAGCGACCAGCTTTTAAAAATTACTTAACGCCTAGTGTATTCCCATATTCCCTTTGCACCTACAAGAAAATTAGCAATAAGATAATTTCTGCAAATATTTCTCATTTAACATGATGAAGATAGAGGAATTAATTTTTAAGAATAGTACAAAAGAAGAAAAAGTCATGTAAAGTACAACGCGTAAGATTTTTCTTTTAAATGAATGAGAATCCAATTCAAAATACTATTTACTAGGTATATCTTCATTGAAAATGAACAATTGATTTAATGATGTACTAAAACCATAGTGTAGTCGAAAAAGAAAAGCAAATCGTAGATTGTCATTTTGGTTAAACAATAATGGCCGATGCTGAAAAGTATATAATGTACGTAATCTCGATGGGAAAAGAAGACGCAACATTTTTCTTGAAGAAAATATGATATATGAGAATTAAGATTTAGAACTTCGCTGAAGAGCGTATTACGTTTTGAAAAATGATTACCAAGCAATAAATGTTGTGCCTATCGGGAACTTGTGAGTAGGATTATTCAAATATGTATATTGAAGTTTAGATTTTCCAGCTTTCTCGTTCGCCACGGCTGCAGAGGATTCTCATGTCCCCGGTTCAGCTAATTATCAGGAATTATCGTACATACCAAGGGTAAACTTCGGAGGAACAAATACTTTCGGAATATTAATCGGCATTCGCTAAATATTCCGGATGACATAAAATGTTGCGTCAGAAACCACCCACGCAAACTCACATACATACAATAAGACAAGTCACACGCATAAATATTAAACAATAAAACAAACAAAAATAGAATAATTGCAAACAGCCCGTTCAAAGAATGGAAGACAATACGCTCAGCAAAACGGCAAAAATTAGTCATGAAGGAAGAGGATGCCCAAAGAAACATCCTTTGAAGCGCAGAAGAAAATAAAGATATCAAAAGTGTGAAGTGAATGAAGGAATCACTTTATATAGGTGCAATATTAATACATAATAGAAATGACGTAACGGGAGGACAAAAGACTGGCTGCGCGGTGTTTTGCCTGTCCATATCCTCGGTGCTCGTTGTCATCTACCGCTATCATGGAAAGGTGCGGATGAAATCGTGCAACATTTTTAAAACTACTTTTAAAGGCTTTAATTACCAACTTTATGGAAGGAGATGCTCAAACTGGCCACGGTCGCTGACCATACATTTTTGGCAGCTGTTTAGGAAACTATCCATCACTCGCCGTAGTTCACGTTGACAAATGTCTGGCAACTTCCTGGCTGATATCTTATTTTAATTCTTCAAGAGTGTGTTGGTTTTTCTTGTACACTATGGTTTAAGTTACCCCAGAGATAGAAATCGCAGGGGATTAGCTCGGGGTCTGAGGGCGTCAGAAATCTACTAATAATTCTGTCCTGAAACACACTTTAAATTGTTCTCATCGAAAGATTTGGCTTTATGAGCTACTGCAGTCTTATTGAAAAAAGGCAAAATCACGCTCCCTGTCTATTAATACCCTAAAAATATGTAGAAGCAAAATTGTATTCACATATGTACGGGCATCAACTTTTGACACGCAAAAATTGGCCCTATAACTCATAATCTACTGTGCTTTTCAAATGGGAAGAGTTCTGATCTGCAGCCAATGAGATACGTTTACGTGCATATCGTTGCAAGCTCATTACCCCCACTCTTTTCATAGTTCTTGGTGCGCGTCAAGCCTCACTTAAGGGGAAAGTAAATGACAACACAGCAGGACTCTGATTGGTTGCCGGCCTGGAGGCGCTCAAGGACAAATTCCTTCCCATTTGAAAAGCACAGTAATATTGTTCATGAAGTACCTCTTCATGGCGAAAAATTGGTGTACGGTGCGCCTGTAGCGGAGAAAGGTTTCTCATAGCTTCAGTAAGTGATTTATATATCTGGGATGGCTTAAAGCATAAAGTGCACAAGTCAAACCCACACACCCTGGAAGAATTCAAATAAAATACCCGTTAGGAAATTGCCAACATTTCTCAACGTGAACTACGGCGAGTGATGGATAGTTTCCTAAAGAGGTGCCAAAATGTATGGACAACGCCAGTGGCCAGTTTCAGCGTGTCCGTTTATGAAGTTGGTAAGTAAAGCCTTTAAAAATAGTTTTAAAAATGCATGGTTTCATTCCCGCCTTTCTATGATAGCGGCGGAGGATGTGGACAGGCTCGCGGCCGGTTCGTAAGTTTTTTGTTCTCCCGGTAGAACACGTATGGACATTCTTGAGCCCGCTGTCAGTGAACCTCCGCCCCTTCCCTTCTCGTTTTCTGTTTGCTACGCACAAGCAACTGCACCAGTGCAGGTGGCGGGGCACTGACGTTTTACACATTTGCGAAATGCATTCAACAAAGTTGGGTGGACATTTAGGGAAGAATGCGTTCTTTCATATGTTGTAGCATACAAGTACTGCAGAGCATGTGTGTTACACTGTGTCTAAATGTTGTAACAACTCGGGTATTGAGTATTGTTTGTTTACTTTTCCTAAAAGTTAATAAGTTATACTTATTTCTCAATTCATATTTCATGTATGATATATTGTGAGTTTAATACCTTTATAGCTTGAATAATAATGAATAAAGCACGTGATTTAATGCATGTGTTGAATTTTAATAAATACGCATATCCAGTTTATTAAAACTAAGAACCAACATTGAAAAATTGCTCCGATAAGAGGAACGTTACATCACAGTACCCCTGCACGTCCCTCCCTCCCATAAGTGTCACGCGGATCGCCCATATCTGGTGTGATTATTAACCTCAAACTTAATATAACCCTGGTGTCAGGTCCATAAATACTATCAATTAAGCTTACTACAGGCTCCTTTTTACTTTCTCTACTGGTAAGTAGGGGAAGTATTGTATTCCACCCAAAAATTCGATGTCGAGATTTCACCGGAAATATATGTTTTGAGACCCCCTGAATCCAAAAAAAGCATTTTTAGAAAAAGGTCGTGTGTGTCAGTCTGTCAATCTGTGGACAGCATAACTCAAAAACGAACAGTCGGTTAAAAACCAAAGTTGGTATTTAAGTTTAATGTCTATCAACGATGCGACACGAAGATTTTGAAGAAAATAGCCCCACCCTAAACTACCCTTTATATGGAAAATTTTTCGAAAAGTTTGATTTTCTTGAAAATAGCTCCAACGATTTTGATTAAAATGTCACACGTGAGATATTTTTATGACAAATGAAATGTATATCTTGAATTTTCTGGTTATAGCTCCTGTAGTCGTATTTACTCTGGACGACTTTTACATAACTGGTAAACCGTTAGAGACAAAGCAAATTATACTATACAAAAAATGTAGATCTTGCTAAAATACACAATTTATATCTCAATGAATTTTCTTGTAGGGTGAACCATTTCGCAGATATTCCTTGTTATGTGTGTGAGCTTCGGAAAACTTCGTGAAATGGAACATCGTTGTTCATTTTTTTATGTTAAGTGTGCAAAGAGAACGGGATCTCAAAGCTTTAAAAGATTTGACTATCACACAAAGCCTATTGTATTCTAATATTCCCCTTGCACCTACAACGAAATAAACAATAAGATAATTTGTACAAACGTTTATCTTAACTAGCACAAAGAAGATATAGGAATAAGAGTTTGTAAGAATGGTTAGTACAAGAGTAGAGAAAGTCATGTGAGTGCAGCACCAGATTTTTTAAATCAGAAACAAATACAAATGCGAGTGGTGATTTAAGATATAACGAATTTGTGTATACCACAGACGATAACATATGAAACAGTCTATTTATAAACTCAGGTGCATCTCGGAAATACCTACTTGTGCAAACCAGGCTGCAACGTGACGCGAGACTTAAAAGTATTCTGCTCTCCTGCCTATCTACTGCCTATGGTAGGTAGGCGTCTTTTGTAGAACTCACCCTCTAACCCCAGGTTGCGTAAATGGTACCTGGCATACCTTTACCAGCATCCTTCCGTCCACTAAAAAAAAAAAACTCGCTCATTTTTCCCATGGCTATATGCAGAAGTCTACTATACAAAGAATTTAAGATAGGTTTTTCCTTTGTAAGCCCTCAAAATCATGAGAAAATGTAAAATATAGAGACTTTAAGAAGTCGAAAAAATTAACAACGCTTAAAAATGTGCGAAAGAAATGTAATGCATTTGAAGTCTACGTAAGAAAACCAAATGGTAATTTATCCAGTGCATCTACATTTGAAGAGCGTTATACTTAATTATAAATTATGTAGAATAACGAAGATAAACAGGTCAATAGTATACAGGGATTAAGTTTTGTCATTGCACATAAGGTAATAGTGGCTTTTCCGTCGCCAACCCTTGCAGAGAAAAGAGTTTTCATGCAAATAAAATATCGACTGAATTAGAACCGAGAAAAATAAGCAGCAAAAAGGTAAGGAACTGATATCCTAGCTTAGAAAGAAGCATCTTACCACATTTAGTAAATTATTGCGGAACAAAAGAGAAAAGAGAGAGAGAGAGAGAGAGAGAGAGAGAGAGAGAGAGAGAGAGAGAGAGAGAGAGAGAGAGAGAGAGAAGAAATAAAGAAAAGAAAAAAGAAAACGAATATACAAAAGAAACTTTTAGAGATATTTTCTGTTATTCCTTTGTGTATTGTAATATCTTAAGCCTATTATCTTGCCCGTTCTTTTGTTTTTCATCAGCCAATGTCTCCACAGCACATGCCAGTAAATTTATAACATACTGTAAGCAAGTGTTGCTCATAGGTAATAGAAAGAGAAAACCCACTTTTTTATGAATAGCTTGTGCAACAACTGTAAAAACACTGTTAACTTATAGAAAAGGTTTTATGATTAATGTACATTAAGTTTTCTTTCTTAACTGTGCGCGTTGAAATCACTGTGAAATAAGTTTGCCATAACAGTTCAGTTCGCATAGTTAAGAAAAGGTTTAAGCGAAAATAATTTGAGAACCAAGTACTGAGAAACACTTCCAGGCAGATTGCTGTATTTCTTACATTTTTTATCATAGTCACCTAGGTCTCTTAAGACTTATGCATGTCATTCTAATAATTTCCTTTTAGTCAACAAATAAATAAACAGGAAGCGCCGTGGCCGAGCGGTTAGACCGCTTAACTGTCACCAAAGAGATCCGGGTTCGATCCCAGGCGTTTGCATGTGTGATGTGTGGTGGACACATCAGCGCAAGGGTGGGTTTTCTCAGGGTTCTCCGGTTTCCCCCGCCATCATTCAACCAATTGCTCCATCATCCTTTCCTCTCCCCCCATTTCACTTCGCTCCTCATTTCATTCATCCTTTCATCCGCTTGGTCTCTTTCAGGATCAAAAGTGTCAGCGGGCGTTCGAGTGCAGCATGGTGGGATGAAATGTTCTGAGTGACGTCATCCCCTGCCACTGTATCCGTGTCCACGGATCGTGCCCATATCGAGATCCTCTGCTGTGCCTGCGCTTCTATACTCTGGCCAACCTCTGTCTCCTCTCACCACACCCCTTCCTCCCTGGGGCGTCCCTTCGGGGAATAAGCACAGAAGATCTCTTGAGGTCGAAGTACTGAAGTCCCCCTCCACGTTTGTCCTTCTACCTTCTAACAAATAAACAATATAATACGAGATATAACTGTGATTTAACAGGATAACAAGTCAATCGTTTTGCAATATACAATGTAAACATTGAATAATAACTTACAAGCAATATAGGATGAATACTTAACATTTACGTTCACTTTCTAAATCACAGGCAACGAGTTATATTGTACATTTACAATTTGAAAAGTTTAATATTATAAAAGATTACACAAAATTATTTAAAAACTGTAATATATTTAAATCACTCTTTGGGTTATAAATTTGAATTAACAACATTACATCCTGAAGGGTAGGCAGCGTAAATTTCTGCTTTTCACAAACAACTGACGTCATTGGTATTAATAATCTGGTACAAGCATAGATTAAGCAGCTTAAAGTTAGGGAGATTGGATGGGAGAAAGAGTATTAAATGCCGCTGTGAAAGGATTTTCCACGAATCCTTGCAAAACCCCTTAGAAATATATACTTTCAAAATTAAAAATTAAGAGCCCCTAAACGCGTCAATCTTTCTGAAAGGCCTGGTAACAATTTCCATATAATTTTCCGTTCTCCTAATAAAATTTCTAACGCTTTTGCACTGGAATGAGAATTTCATTAAACATACATAACCATTATTAATGTTAAACCACACTGCGCGGAATCGAGATGATATTTCCAATGGCGTACCTACCATGCCTTTTTTTTCTGTATTTTCCCGTAACTTATAGTTTTCTACATATATATGGTACCTTCTACTTCAAAACTATTGCGCTTATGAAGCTCAAATTTTCTGAGCTGCTAAAACATCATGCGAACTTTAAAACGAATGGCGCAGTTTTGCCATATTTTACATACAACTTAGAAATTATTATGTATTACAAAAATTGCGCTATTTTTTAAAATATGTATTGCACTCACATGACATTCTCTACTCTTCTACTAACTATTTTTAATAAATTTTGTTCCTCTATCTTCATGTTAGTTGGGATAAACATTTGCAGAAATTATCTTACTGCTGATTTTCTTGTAGGTGCAAGGGGAATAGGGAATACAGTAGGCTTTGGGCAATAGTCAAATATTTTAAAGCTTTGAAATTCCATTATATTTGCACAGAGAAGAGGTAAAAAGTTAAATAACGACATTTCATTTGAGAAAGGTTTAAGTATTGCAAAACTCACACAAATAACAAGGAATATCTCTGAAATGGTTCACTCCACAAAAAATTCATTTGGACATAAATTATGTGTTTTAACGAGATCTACATTTTTACATAGAGAGATTTGGTCTATCTCTTACGGTTTACCTGTTATATAAAAGTCATCAAGAGTAAACAGAACTGTATAGGCTATAGCAAAAAAATTCAAAATATAAATTTCATTTGTCATAAAAATATCATAAGCATATGAAATTTTAATCAAAATCATTTGAGACATTTTTAAGGAAGACAGTTTTCGAAAAATTTTTATATAAAGGTTAGTTTAGGGTGGAGGAATTTTCATCAAAATCTTTGTGTCGCATCCTTGCAAGATATTCAACTTACATACCACTTTTGGTTTTTACCCGACTTTTCGTTTTCGAGTTATGCTCTTCGCAAACACAAACACACACATCCACACATCCACAGGTGCACGTACACACACAATCACACACGAACCTTTTTTTAAAGCGGCTTTTTTATTCAGTGGACTCAGAACATACATTTCTGGTGAAACCTCGACATCAGAATTTTGGGAGAAAGTAAAAATTATATATAAGCAGCAGTTTTGAGGACTTTTGAAGGCCTAACCCACTCATTTTGTCAGAAATAGTGTTTTCTGGGTTCACCATAATTTTAAACTCATTAGAACAGAGGGTTCTTCAAAGAAATACACCTAATTGAGCATCGACACCCCAACGTATAATTCACGTATAATTTTGGGCTACTTTCACGGATTCTCTAGGATATACATTTTTTTACAAAACCTTGCGCAAACTGAGAATACGGTTTCTTTGTGCTTGTTTTTACAGCTTTTTCTTAGGTCACTTGCACAGTACAGGGTCTTTATTTCAAATTTAAGTAAATCACCAACATTATGATACTTTTCCAACGGAAGATGGTGCTGATTCCATCTATGAAAAATCACGTATAACTTAAAAAAATGACCCTCATTTCCGTTTCTCTAAAATTCTTGGAACGCTCTATCTTATCAGTACGTTCTCAAGCAACAGTGTTATTTTCTAAGCAAATTCTTGTATGGACGCTGAAGATGAACAGGATAGACATACAGTTAAGAAAAACTTGGGAGAATTCCTCTTTCTTTATAACAAGAAATTATCGCCTTGAACTAGCTCACAAAGCCCATGAAACGCTTGTACCAAAAACCGACTGGAGGGGTGTCTTTATGCATAACATTCCTTAATATTCAGGGTATTTTATTACTTTTTGTTCCATTTACCTGTAGAGGTGGTGGAAGTATTGTATTCCACCCAAACATTTGATGTCGAGATTTCGCCCGAAATATATGTTTTGAGGCCTCTTGAATCCCCCCCCCCCCAAATCATTTTTAGAAAAAGGTCAGAGCGCGTGTGTGTGTATGTATGTGTTAATGTGTTAGAGAGAGAGAGAGAGAGTGTGTGTGTCTGTGTGTCTGTGTGTCTATCAGTATGTTGCCAGCATAACTCAAAAACGAAAAGTCGGTTAAAAACCAAAGTTGGTATATAAGTTTAATAACTTTCAAGGATGCTACAGGAAGGTTTTGAAGAAAATAGCCCTACCCTAACTACCCTTTACATGGAAAATTTTTCGAAAATTTTGATTTTCTTGAAAATGGCTCTAAGGATTATTAAAATGACATGTTTAAGATATTCTTATGACAAATGAAATGTATCTTTCGAATTTTCTGGCTATAGCCTATGTAGCCCTGTTTACTCTGAATGACTTTTGAATAACTACTAAACCGTAAGAGATAGATCAAATATTACTATAAAAAGTGTAGTTGTTGCTAAAACACACAATTTACATCTAAATAGCTGTTTCTTTTGTAAAGTGAACCATATCGGAGATATTCCTTGCTATTTGGGTGAGTTTTGGAGAACTTATACTTCTAGAAACAGCATAAACCGGGCTTGTGGGCCGTGGTCTACTGGGCTCCCTCTTCCCAGACGTTTCGTCTGCAACTGCGGCGGCGGCGAGGTCTAAATGTCCTAGTGGAGATTTCAACAGCGACTGACTTATATTTATGTCAAATGAAGCTTATTCACTTTTTATATGCTAAACATGCAAAGAGAACGGAATTTGAAAGCTTTAAAAGATTTGACTATCGCTCAAAGCCTACTGTGTTTCTATATTCCCTTTGTACCTACAAGGAAATAATAAATTAATTTGTACAAATTTTTATCTCAACTAACACGAAGAAGATACAGGGATAAGAGTTTGTAAGAATGGTTAGTGCAAGAGTAGAGAAAGTCACATGAGTGCAACACATCAGATTTTTATTTTAAAAGAACTAACATGAAAAAGTTTTGAGAATCCATTTCTTGATATTCACGAGAAATTTTCGCTTATGTACGTGTGTATATTTGTATGGTACTATCTGCAAAAATCATAACTGAAATATCTGATATATTCATCCAAATAACTTTGTTTTCTCACATTTATATAAACTATCCTTAAAGGAACACTTATGCTTCCATTTACTTCATGTTAATCGAAATAAACGTTCGTAGAAATGGTTTTATAGTGAAATCCCGATAACTCCACCTAATGTGGACTGAGAGGCTGTCGAGTTACCGGAATGTCGAGTTTTACGGAATAAAGGGTCTGTTATTGACAGTTATGTTATTGCGTAACATAATACCGCAAATTATATAAATACATTTTCTAGCACAATATAGGAAACAATAGTAGGGATAACTTGTCATTTCTTCTCGTAAGCCTGAAATCATGGAATCTGCACTATAACTGAAGGTTTAGATTATTTTTAGACGTGGCGAATGACCTTGCTAGGATCTGTACGAATGGCATCCTGGAAATTGATGATGGGGGTAATGTATCTGTTTCCTTCCTTGAAGTAAACAAGACACTCCTGACATGCGAGATGGCATCGTGCTTAATTACGTACGGTCCGCGATGTTTATGTACTACACAGAAGTCGGAAAGATAACCCGACACCCCTATGTTCTTATAAATACAAAAGTGAACTCGGTCATAAATCACTGCGCAATTCGTCGCGTCTAAAATACCTTAGTACTGAGTAAAGCAATAAACTTTCAAACCTTCGTAACAAGTGCTTGTGCTGTGCATCCACATTATTAGGGGCAAGCTTTTGGTTTCCTGACAATGGGCTGCCGACTGCATATGTTCTGACTAGATATCAAAGGTCAATATGCAGTCAGACCTTTTGTCATTGTAAGGGAGATTGCGGTAGGTTGTGTACATATACTAATTAAAATTTATCCATACTATTCATACTGTATAGGGGATAATAGAAATTATTACAGTCAAGTTTAACAGTAAAAAAAAAAAAAAAAAAAAAAGCAAAAATTAAAATAAAAAAGTTGGTCGAGTTACACGGAATGCCTAGTTATCAAGAGTCGAGTTATCGGAATTCTACTGTATTACACATTTCCTTAAAAATATAATGAAAGTAGAACAGAGTAGGCTTAAGCGATAGTCAAATCTTTTAAGAGTTGATCGTTATATGATGACTTTGAAATTGCATTCTCTTTATATAAAAATTAATTCCTACTTGTGAAAAGCAGAAGTATTTGAAAATTCAAATCAACAACAGGGAATATCTCGAAAATGGTCATTTATACTAAAACAAAAGGACATTGTGTGCTTTAATAAGATTTACGTTTTTTAGTAGAAATATTTTTCTCTCTCCTACGGCTTATCAGTTTACAAAAGTCATTCAAAATCAAGAGTCTTAGAGAATTTGATATACAATTACATTTAATTTCTCATGAAAATGTTTGAACATATAGTAAAATCGTTAGAACCATTGTTGAGAAAATAAAAATTTTCGAAATATTTCCCATTAAAGGGTTCTAAGCGATTTGTTTTAAAAAATCTTCGTGTTGCATTCTTGGAAGATGCCAAATTGGAAAGCCAAGTTTGGTATTTAACTGACTTTTCATTTTTGAGTTATGCTGTTCACATACAGATATCTTTCCTGAAAGTGCCCTTTTTGGATTAAAGGAGTCTTAAAGCATGTATTTCCATTGAACTCTGGGTATTGGATTATTGGGCGCGATGTAATAATTCCCTTTCATTCTATACCTACTAGCAGAGGAAGTAAAACTGCTTTTATTGGATTTAGGGTACTTCAAAACGCGTCTTTCTGTGAGTACACGGTAGCCTAAGATGTGCGTGATGCGAAAGGGAACGATATTCAAGTGGGTTAACGTTGAACGCTAATACGTGTGGAATGTCCGATAAATACGATATTGGGAATATAACACGAATTTATGGATATTCCAGCACACAACAGATACATCAATGCATTATCCTTACGTTTATTCGTGCTACTTGTGCCCTTGGAAGTTTGTAAGTTTTTTCTGCATCTTGCCTTTCGACTCCGGGCCCAAATGACATAATTGTCGACGGACCCTTAAACACTCACTCCACACTCATTCATTCACTCACTCGCTGCTCACTCACTTTCTTTCGTGCTACTTTCTTTAAATCTTCTTTTCTTATCCTCATACAGAACTAAATTGCTGTAACACCTTTTTAGGAAGCAATTAAATACTCGCATATCAGCATTATGGGTTATGTTCTTCATATCCGCAGTAACGTTACAATGAATTGAAAGCTACCGTCGTCTCCAGCTAACTTAATTCCTCGAAGGTTCTAAACGGATGCAAATTCCTATCGCCGGTTCCACTACACCATAAGCAATCCCAATAGGAACATGTCATTAATTGTATATTATCCAGAAAAAATATATGTATACATTATAAGCATATAGCTATTTATTCCTTTAAGAGAAGTGTATCGTTTATGTCGCTTATTTCATGTCTGGAGCAACTGCTAGAAACAAGTCGCTAAATTAAATAAGGCAAGAGGGCCATTACCCCTTTTCTTTATCGCTGCAGGGAGAAATACAATGCCATGCATTTGCCATTAAACAACAGAGCTGTTTGTGTGGGCTTGCAGCCTCTCGCCGAAAGTGATTTAACACTTATACTGCCGTTTTGTAGGTCAAAAACATGAACATCCAATGTTTAAGCGAAACAAAGACAAGCGTTAAGCGTTTTCGTTGCGCAGCTGTTTCCTGGCGCAAAGCTTCGAGGAAAACAAGGTTTGCATCGCCTTGGAACGTCTGAGAATAAACCTTGATATGTTAAAAACATCTGTGTAGAAGATGGCTTGCTCTGCCCACTATGAACATTATGGGCAATTCCTTACCCAATTTTACTAAGTAAATTATTAAAAAGGACAGAAATTTAAAACAATACTGTTAATAGAACCTAACCTAAAACTCGGTGTATTTGAATTGGTGTGCAAGGGCGGATTTAACCGAAGAAAGCGCGATTCACAAGTTGTCAAAGGTTACGGTACACACGTGTTTTAAAATTCTTTAGCTCATTGCCATTTTCTTTTATTTGAAAAACATCTTAGAGTGGTAATTATTTTCTAAATATTAAAGTGCAACATATATATCCAACGCACACAATTTGCATATCTGATCAATCTAATAAAGGTTTTTTTCTCGATGTTTCTTGTTCACTAGGCAAATGCTGGGTGGTTATTTTCCTTTCCGTTCCTCCTTTCACTATCGTTTAACCTGGTCCTTCCAGTGTGGGAAGTGTTGGCGAAGGGTGAGTGTGGCGCAGTCGTGTGGTGGGATTTGCACTCTCTAACTGCTGTTCTTGGTGCAGGGGCGGTGTGTAGTCACCTGTCCCCGCGGCGGGGGGGGGGGGGTGATGTCGCAAACCGCGAGACTGGCGGCTGTACGAAGAATCTTGGCGACGAAATGAAGGATCAGCAAATGCTGGCTGGCACCCCTCGATGAGGTCCTGGCACGCCTGCTGAGCACCGCCATCTCCTCTCTCCCTCCCGGGTCTGAAATACAATAGCTTGATAACAGGCTGTGTGATTTCTACAATGTATACACTGCCTATCAATCTACACATCGTACATCACGTAATGGTGTAAATCATTAAGTAATTGCTTAGCATATTCTTTAATACCTGGTTGTATGAACCTGGCATTAAGCATTAAAATGGTCGCCTGTTCAGCTGAACGCGGATACTGCATTTTATAAAGCTAATCCACGAATTTTTGGATTAGTTTACTTTCATTTTAAACTCTCAAAATTTCTTGCATTAGTTTACTTGAAGCTGAATTTGAAGCACGTATGTTTAATGTCTAATTAAGCTCTAAAAGAATTTTCTTGTACCTTAACGATGTATGGATTTGCTAATGGCAATTATTTGAAATTAACGAAGGATGTCATCTGTATGCTTAAATACAATTTATTATGTTAATAATAATGTGCTCAAGGGAAAGAGTAGCTACTCCCCATGGACACTAGATGGCTTCTTGGTTGACTGATCGTTTAGCTACAGCAATGGAGTCTTCCAACCTGGTGCTCTAAAGGACTTCCGCGCGTCTTTGCGGGCTATGGCCTCCTTTCCCTGAAATCAATAAATCGTTAAATTTATGAAATATAGTAACTATACAATTTATACTGTCTTTTTTGTCACGCAGATGTCCATTATTCAAATTTTTCATCTGATGAAGAGGAATTGATTGTTCCTAGAGCTGCCCGGACATTCGGCACGGAACCAATTTGTTTATGGAAATGGACAATGAGTAGTTTGAAATGAGATTAAAGCATGTCACTAAAGGACTAGAATTGAGGTTAAGGGATGTTCTTCACAATCTAACTCAATCATTCTGTAACTTCTGTGTGCGTGTTACTAATAATTTGAGGTCCTATGCTAAGAAAGCTTTCTTAATAGTTGATGGAGATTTGTTCAACGTTGACAAATCAACAACTTCCAGGACAATTGGCACAATTACTAAAGCAATTACTTCATGTAGACCAGAGTTGATAGAAATGCCTGCTGATTGGGATGATATACCAGGATGATGAGAGACTATTATGAAATTTCCAATTACCTGAGCGTTCTAAGGGCAATTGATTGCACTTATGTGGCAGTAATGTCTCTGGTGGTAATGGTGCTGAAATATACTGAAATCACATGAGTGTTTTTCTCTAAATGAGTGATAGGAATATTATTGCAGGGTGCCAGATGTTTTAGCAATTCCCGAATTCATGCTCAGTTGGAAGTAGGAGAATTCCAGCAAGAAGTACTGTTAGGTGACAGCGGACATCACTGTTCTAGCCACTATCTGACTCCCGTCACACTTGAGGTAACACGTTCTGAATGTGCAATTAACCAATCCCAGAGGAGAACTAAATCTACAATTGAAAGGGCTTTCGGGATAATCCAGAGACAATTTCCACATCCCTCTAACCGGCCGCAAATGAAGTAAGCTCCATTTCCTTCAATTATTATAGCTACTTTTGTGCTAAATATTGTGACTATAAATAAGAATGAGGTACCTATATATAGGATGTCCCAAAATTAGACCGGCAAACTTTGGGACCTGATATATAATGTTATTTTAAACACTTTTTATTAAGAAAAGGTTTTTGCTGCAGTGCTTCGTTTAAGCGCTAGACGAGTTAATGCCATAGGCTACTGTCTTTCACTCAGTTTAAGTATTTACGGCAAAATCAACAATGTAACTTAGTATTGCATTTATCTTAGTAAGGCATACAATCTTAATAAATAAATAAATAAAAAAATAAAAAAGAAACAACATAAATTAAACACAAGTATTTCATTGTTTACAGTTAATCACAGGTTTACTATTCAAAATTAGACCAACAGAAATGGCTGGTGCCTTTGCGAGAGTACGGCAGAATAGGGCACCCCGATGCACTCTTTGTGTTAATCGCAATGGGCGTGCGTTCCAACAATTACTTTGAATAGTAAAGCTGTGATTAACTATAAACAATGAGATGTTTGTGTTTAATTTATGTGTTCTGTGTTTTTTTTTCTTGGATTAAGATTGTGTCTCTTACTAAGATAAGTGCAATATATTTTCATTGTTGATTTTGCCCTAAATACTTAAACTGTGTGGGAAGCAGTAATCTATGACATTAACTTGTCTGGCGCTTAAACGAAGCACCGCAGAAAAAAACTTTCTCTAATAAAAAGTGCTTAAAATAATGTTATTTAACAGTTCCCAAAGTTTGTTGGTCTAATTTTGGGACACCATATACATTATAGTGTGTGATTAGCCCCTATCGTTACTATTCCAAGGACATTTATCCTTCCCGAGCAACAAACCCGGCCAGCAGAAGAGCTTACACAAGGTTTCAGAGCCGCATAACCAAACTGCCTTTCTATGGAGCTCCATCTTTAAGCTTTCCAAACGGAAGAAAGGCTAATTCTAACTTATCACAGAGAGAATGTGATTGAACATGTTTATTAAACACGTTTAATATAAAATAACTTTCAGAATCACCCATAATTTGATTATTCAGCAACAACATTTACTGAAATGGACTCGACACTTGCACAGAACTGACTGATTGTCCGCATCTTGAATGCACTGATACGTGCTGCATGCATTTCTCTTATCTTACAGATTGCTGCTATGAGTCATGATAGCAGGCTTTCTGGTAAGAGTACCCCAGCACCTCGCCTAGCAAACACTTCTTTGGAACAGAAACCATGATGTTCTCTTTTAGTTCGTTGACTATTGTTGAATCCTTTGCCATTTATATGGATCTTTTAGTTATAGTTTACTGCTAGCCATTTCATTATTCTACAATACATACAGTGCATTCACTGCATTCATAAAAAAACACCTCTGAGTACTTATATTGATGCCGTGTTATAAGAGATGAACTTCTTTACCTGAATCTTCCAGATATCCTTGAAAATGAAAGACTGAGGGGAGAGAAACAATGCAGTAAGAACTGCAATTATTAACATATTCAGGTAACAACTACCCATCACTATTCATTATTATTAACACTATGGAACAACATAGTCTTTCTGAGCCTTCACATCATTCAGTTGAAACTCTTTCACTTACATTTAAAGCGTCGAACTTAAGTTCATATTCCATTTCTGAATGCTTCAATCTTTTAATGTAGAATGCATGCTTCACATCGTACAAATTCGCTCTTCTACCAGGAGTTGAACTACATGGACGCGCTTTTTCATCCTGCACTTATGTGTACGAATTCACTCCTTCCACGCCCCCCTCAACTACTTCAACCAACAACAATTCTTGCAGCTGAGTACGTGTATTCTCAACACCAGGTTGAAAATTACAGGCATTGTCAAACTTATCTGGTATTGGCAAAAACTATCCCAGTAGTACTGCAATTACCTTTTCTTGTGTTGTGTCGAAACAGTTCTTGACAACATTACCTACGGCGTTTTATGTAGCTATTTGCTATTTTATGTAGCTATAGATAAATAGATATATAAATAGATAGATAGACAGACACACAGAGAGACAGAGAGACAGAGAGACAGGCTGACAGACAAATAAATAAACAAACAAACAAACGAACCTTGACTGGGTGTACAAAAGCAGTTAAGTCAAAAAACCTCATAATGAGAAAAACTAAATTAAACATTAAAATCAAATTCCCAAATCCCTTATGTGCCAAAGTCTACACATTTTGCAAAATAATATTTGTTGGCTAATACTGTAAATATAAATATCAGATTGCTTTGATTCCTGTAAATCTTCATCCCTTATATAAGGATTATCTGAAGGGTTGGAGGGTGGATGCGTGACTTTTCATAGCACATTTTGGCATATCCACTTCCACACAAATGTTATATAAATGTTATAATGCTATATAAATGGTGTCAGTGGAAGATTTATTGTCTACCACTAGAATATACAATGGAATTGTATTTTCACATATGTAATCAATTCCTGTAGTTCCCATGGGGATAGGTCCAGCAGGTCCTATTTTTGCTAGGTTTTCTACATTTGGACCTGAATACTTCTTAAAGGTTTTATATCTGCAGATTTATTTCCTCTTCTGAGAAAACTGGCAAATCTGAAATCACCACCTTTCCTTAACTTGTACTTGAGAAATAACTGCCGAAGGATACGTTTTGAAAATAGAGCCACTGCATGTTCCTCCAAACGATTTTTTGTCCAGTTATGTCAACCTCCCCTGGCACGAGTTCTTTTCCCAACAGTGCTGAAATAGATAATAAATACATAAATAACATTTATAAGAATAATTATGCAATGAAGTTATATTGCACTGTTTATGCCAATAAAGTTAGGTGATATGTACATGTATATACCAATTTATAACAGAAATTAAGCTGATCTTGCATAATAGCAAGTTTAGGAACAGAACAGCTAGCATGCTAAGAACGGTCTACGATAACACAGACCTCTGAGGCAGCGCATTTCGCTAAATGTGCACCAGATTATCAATTAATTTATTTTGTTGTTTAACGACACTGCCAATTGTCAGGGTCACATCAGCGCCACCGGTGTGCCGGAATTTCTTGCCTCAGTAGTTCTGTTACATACCAGTAAATCTACTGACATGGAGCTGTCATTTTAAGCACAATTAAAAACCATTGGTCTGGATCGGGTTTGAACCCTGTGACCTTGGGATCATAGCCCAGTGTCTAACCAATTGAGCCAACCGACCAGATTATCAATGCATATTATAAACATAACCTTTTCATTGCTAGTGCCTTTTACTGTCTGTAACATGCACACATACCTTTTTTGTGAGACGCCTCTATGTCCTCCGGCACTAATCTGCAAAGCTAGCAGCCGATATACCTACTATATTGCCGGCGGCCACACGGAAGAAGGGGCACTCAGATGCCACTTTCCCTAGTTTTTAAGGAGAAGTTTTGACTCCTGGTAGATCTCCATTACCATTCCCATTGTACCTGTGAGGAAATATATAATAAAATCATTTGTACAAACGTTTGTCTCATCATGAAGTAGATGGAAGAAAAAGTGTCTTAAGAATATTTTTTACAGAGCGGAAAAAGTTACGTGACTGTACACATAAGATTTTTTCTTTATGTTATCATATGACAATCTGCCACTTTTCCAATCCATTGCGACATCTACATTCTTAGAATTTGATTCCTTTGCTGTTTCTTTCTGTCTTTTCTTTAGATTTCGTAGTTAATGCGTTGGCCCTTTGTATATTTTTCTAAAATTAGATCTAAAAGTTCGCCTTTGTCAGTCGAGAAATTTGGAATTCGCTTTTATTTGCATACACAAGAAAGTTTTAATTTGTTTTCTTCATTCTCAATGCCATCACGGACTATTTGAAAGCACAGTTGCGGATTATCCAGCGGAACAAACATTTCGTTTCTCATTTGTTTGCTAAGCTGCAACTTTCGGGACTGAGATTATAGGTATCTGAACTCCACGAACGTAAACCGATATATATTTTATAGAACACAAAAAGCATACAACTTCAGTTGATTTTTTGAATTTCTTTCTTAGTTAATGTCAAATCACCAGCCTTTGTACAACCAGGCCAGAAGTACAAGTTTACTTTTATGGAAAGATATAGATGTTTATAGCTCAATTTATATATTAGAGATTCATAACTGTACTCCTATTTACTCCATCTACTTTAATAGCTAAACTATAATAAAATATATAAATTAATTTCCTGAAGGAACAATTACTTATATTCCACTTTATCAACCTATTTTAATTTAATCGAACGAGGTAACACCAAGGTAAAGTGCGAGGCTCGTATTCGGGAGATCCTGGGTTCGGTTGTTGGGGCTGGCAACTCGGACCATGTATTGGTGGTGTTCCTTGCCTAGCAAGGCAAATTCTGAAACGGTGTCTCTTCCACTATACATTTTCTTTCCTTCATTTCCTATCATTCCCCTTTTACAATATAGGTGGACTCCTATGGATCAAGTTATCTTCGGTTCCTCCAGAGGGAAGCCTTCTCTGAGCATCACCGATCTTGGAATCGTTAGGCATCTCTGTCAGCCAGCCCATTAGCGCATAGCCCCTATGGTTCGTTCACCTCATCGTTTCTCTGAGCACCAAATATCCATGTTGGATTCGAGGTGCGATGTGTATCCTTCGTCCCCTGGTTATATGTTTTGAGGCCCCCTGAATCCCTCCCCCCCACAAAGCATGCTTAAACTTAAATTACAGTCCAACAAAATAAAAATTCCTTTAGGAAAAAGTCCGCGCGCGCGTGTGTCTGTCAGTCTGTGGACAGCATAAATGAAAAACGAAAAGTCGGTTAAAAACCAAAGTTGCTATTTAAGTTTATGTCTTTCAAGGATGCGACACAAAGATTTTCAAAAAAACAACAAAACTTTTCTTTATATGGAAAATATTTAGAATATTTTCGTATTTATCCAACTTTTCGTTTTTGAGTAATGGTTTTCATAGACAGGTAGACACACAGACACATGGAATGACCCTTTTTTTTTCACCCAGAAAGTCTCAAAATATATATTTCCAGTGAGAACTTAGTATCCAATTTGTGGGTGGAATACAATATAAAAATAACTTTCTGGGCCGGAGGGGACACTAGATGCTGCGAAAAATTGCCTTGTATGAGAGCTATCACGGTATCATTCTGACGTGTTTCAGTATAGAACTTTGCTTAACTCCATGTACAATCAAAATATATTAAATAGATTTGATTTCTACAACATTTTGGCTGAACAAACACATTCCGCACAATGCACCTTTGAAGTATTCTCAGAATCTTAAGCTTCATGCTGTACTATATCTGATAAGAGCCGAGCAGGATGGCTCAGGCGATAACGCCTGTGGCCTGCATTCGGGTGGTCGCGGATTTGATTCTCGTCGGCTGACCACTCTGACTTAGGAACTTTGTAACTGAAATGGCTTCTCTAATCCACGGATTCCTTTCCTAATTTCGTTTCATTGTCGTCTTTCAGTTTGCTTGTCAGCGCAGGGGTTTCGGACATATGCAGGCAGATGGTGCAAATGCTTGCGCTGTGTAAGCCCTCTTCCCCGGCCCCGCTCAAAACGCCTGCGTGCTATGCCCAGGCCGCAAGGGTCGCGTCGTCGCTGTCTCTTTCTGTGTGGTGGTGAGAAGGTTCGGTGGTGCACCGGATGGCTATCTGTTAAAGCTGTTAGGACATTCTGCACGTCTCTGTGTCTTCCCTATCTCTTCTCTCTGCTGGCCTCTGGTCACCCTTCGCGCCATCTCTTTCGCCCTAGGGGTGGTAGTCTACAATAAAGCCGTGCCACATTCCAGTAAGCGAGGTGTTTCCTTTCGTTATATTGACATTACATCACGTCTGACAAGGTGGAGAAGAGATTCATGTCATACGCGACTTAATCCCGACCTAACCACACCTTCTTGTGTTTGGGGTTCCAGTAGATAACACTTTACATAATGAAACTAGATCAGAGCACGGTGTAAACTTTTTAATGAGGAAGGTTTTTGTATATCCGCAATACTTAATAAGTACTCGTGGTTATATTGCGTCATTGAGAATTGGCTAGAATTTATCAATAGCGTCTAATCTCATTAGAAGTTTTGATTTCATTGATAAAATGAGACATTTTGGCAAACAGATGACGACACATACAAAACCAAGACTACACAATATCTCATCAAAAGCTGCTCACTGACATGGAAGTGAAATTTGGATTTTAAATTCACTTAAACTTGAAGTGGCCCAAATGCGTTTCTTGCGATCACTGTTAGGACTTACTAGACTGGACCACCAAAAGAATATGGACATCAGAGCAAACCTTCAAGTACCAAGTTTGACTGAGGAAATAGAAAAATACCAACCAGAATGGACGAATCATTTAATAAAAATAGAAAGAAATTGGCATTCCAGTATGCTACTACTGGTCACAGAGACCAAGGAAGATCAAAACAGCGGTGGAAAGACCAAGACCATCTTCACTAGGTTTATCGTTACAGGCCACATGGCCTAAAATGAACTTGTTCATGATGATGATGATGATGATGATGATGATGGTGGTGATGGTGGTGGTGGTGGTGATGATAAATCTGCAAGTGGAACACGTTTTGTTTGGTTCGTGCTGCTTTGGTGAAGCCAACTTTGAATATCTATGCGCAAAACAATTGGCGATCGTAAGCAAATTAACAGATGCTAGGGAGGAGATAAAAATGTGGGATAAGCAGCCATGGTTGGTTGAAATACATCATCTGGTAACGTAATATTGCCCAAAAGTAGTATATGTGACGTAATAAATTGTTTCGCACTGTGTTATCGTCGTATTCAAGGTAGAAAACGGAATTGTGTGCATAATAATGCAAAAAAGCATTCTTAATGCAAGTCTAACCCGTGGCAATCTCCTCGAAGAAGTAGGGTCCAAATTACGCCTTTGGAAGACGGTCCGCACACAATAGGTTACTCCTGGAAGATTTAGGGCATTTTCTTCAAAGATATGTGCGTTTTCCTTAACCCAGTATACACAATTATGCCAATTAATTCTCCACTTTCCAATAACACTTCAGTAACCACTTACATTCAGAAATGCTTTTCCAGTGCCTTCTGGATACTACACAAAAATTATGTTTCTGTGTAATTTCATTGCTGAGAAATAGCGTTTCAAAATGTGCATACATCAATTTGGGTCTCTCTGTATTTATAGTACGTACATAAGCATTTGTTCATAAGCTAACATGGTATCTGATGTGTGATAGACAAAAGGTGGTCCTTACAGTTTTCACAAAACATAAACATGTATGGACATATGTGGACATATCACAATATGCAAAGTCAAATGCAGTGTCAGAATGTTTTTCCAACAATTTATGTGTCAATGTTTAATTTCGTTTACCCAAATAACGTGCTCATTAATGTCTAACATAAACGTTTATTTTGCTTTACAGTGTACGTTTGAGTAGACCTCTTCTGATGATTAAATGCTTTCAACTAAAAATAACTGTAAATACTTTTAAACCCGAACGCTTCATACACGCTATCCCTTTCTCCAAGCGAGAGTAATGCTATTTACTTCATCTTCAATTATTTCAATACATTCATAATCATGCATTTTATACATTTAATCTATTCCAAATAATATTAGTGCTATTTCATAAACATCACAGTTGCTATATTTTGTAACCATGAAACTCGCATTATTTTCTTGATTATGTAAGCTTCCTATGTTTAATTCTGTATAGAGGTAGAGTTATTATAGTTCATATAAGATTACTTAATTATTTATACTAAGTTCTTGTAGTGTGTAACCGGTCGCTCATAAGTGCAGGTATATATTCAGCAACATAATTTAGGGAAAATCTGCAAAAGCCTTTGTTCAATTCAAAAGATAGATCTTATCTCCAATTTCCTACCAAGGGTTTCTATTAAATGTCTTGGTGTGAATTTTTCAAGGCATGTCAGACCCATATTGATGTTGTTTCTTGTCCGATATAATGAGTATGTTAACTTAATGGTGTTGGGCGTGGAGCTTTCTGTCGTGACAAAATTATAATCTTAGGCGGGCGCTCAAACACACACTGGCGCGCTAGCGCGCGCGCGCACACACACACGCACGCACACACACACACACACACACACACACCACACACATATATTACATTGATATCTGAGTTGTGATGTAATATTTATTGCCTCAAAGCTAAAATATATAGATTACTTACTTTGAAAACATTTATCATAAGATACTCTCATCATTATCTAACAAGATATGCCTTTATTTTCCTCAATTACTTTAGCAGTTACACGAATCGATGTCATGGCTTAAACACAATGCGCCAAGCTTGTTTTGAATTACGATAGTTAACATAATGAGAATTGATTTTTAAAATTTGTCTCATTTTGTATCGTTGTCAGGTTTCCAAAAAAAAAATATGACGCCGTTTGGGAATGTGGTAATAAGTATTATATACAATTTTGCTTGCATTACTCTGACTTAATTATTTTAAAAGTTAGACTTCATCTATATCATGTTTCCGATTCTCATATGTCTATATAAGTATTCTTGTCTTATGTTAAAAACCTTATACCTCCTATCAACATCTGTATACGTGCGCCAGAGTACGTCAGTATTCTAATTTTTACATATAGGGATTCTACCCAATAATCTTTGTCGAAAATAAATGACGTCAAACGTCCCACCCTTTGGGACTTTCACTGTCCATTAAACCCCACTACACTATTACAATTTCAAAATAATCGATATAAATTGTGCCAGATTTTAATTTCAAGGATAGGTATCCCCAAACACGATCATTCGCTGTTGGGGGAAGCTTACCGGTATGTTTAACAATACGCACTTGGCAGAGGTGGTTTAAGAAAGACGATAACAATCAGAAGACCGGACATTAAATTGAACGCATGAATAAATTACTTCATCCAAGTTTTGAACTGTCACTTCATACAATTTTCACTGTTAACCTAGTTCAGCTTTCTGCGAGACTTTGCTAGCTCACACTGTTACTTCACTAATATGAACTGGTTCCAATCATCACTGTCACTTCACTTTCCTATTGAAGAAATGAAATACGCAACCCCATGCAGCATCTTCTTCGGAGTGGTTCACTTCCTGCGGAGTCGAACACAGAACACCTTCTCCTCGCAGTAACAGCACTAACTCGCTATAAGTAAAGCGCTTTCAGTCGCATCCGATACGCACTCACTCATTGACTGACTCACTCTCTCGCTAATTCCGCGAGGCTGACTGATGCTTCGCGAGAGTGCTCGCTTATATAGTCGTAAGACATTTCCGCAGAATTTCAGAACGTTGGAGGTGGAGAAACTTCCACAAGATGCTAGATCTGGCTATAGCGCATGTCGTGTTTACGCTGAACAAAAACGCTACTCATATGTTTGCAATTCCGACTGCCCGGCGCCGACTTCCCGATAAGCCTGGGCCATAGTTACTGCGTCAGAATACGGAAAAGAAAAGAGAAAAACGCTCCAAGAAAGCTCAATTGCAGGAAAAACTTAAGGCAAATATATGCAGCTACAGCATCCTAAATATAAGAAGTCCACAAAGCAACGATAATATAATGCGCTTAATAGCAAACAAAGAACAGTTGAGACAAACACAACACTTCTTTTTTATCTGTTTACCCTCACCTTACGTAGAACTTACACTTCCTAGGACTTACAGGTCTGTGTCTAGGGTGAGACGCCTGTCGGGGAGCAGACGAATCTATGGACCGGACAGGGTGAAGACCTGGAAGCGGGTGATCAGTCAAGCACTAGGTATGATAGTGAGGAAGCGGATGATATGAAATGCAGGCGAAATCGTTGAACGGAAAGGTGATGATAGAGCAATCGGTGGTATGGTTGACGGGGAAACCGGGGAACCCGGAGATGCCACTTCGTCTACCACGATTACCACATACGGGTCCCTGGAATCGAACCGGGCCACTTAGGTGCTAGGCGAAGGTTCTAACCGCTCGGCCACGGCCCCCTACACAACTCACTAAAAATAATTGAAAAAATGAGAAAAATAAAGACTATCAACCCAACGTTTGGTGGTTCTTGCCCTGCCCCCTTCCACCCATTTCCTATTATTAACCTTCCTTCTCAGATCTCAGCAGTCCCGCCTTAAGTAGAAACTTGCCTATTCCTTTCACGTCTTCTCTGCCTGCTGGTAGCGTCCAACGCGCCCTTGGCTCTCCAGCTGGTAAAGGTTCTCCGTAATGCTCTTCTTTCCGTACCTTAGAACTTGCCAAGATGCGTAACCACAATTCTTCATCGTCGCAAACGGGGCAGATTCTATCATTTTTATCAGTTACTTTTATCATCAATGCTCCTAGTTAAAGCCACATGAGCCCCTGTCTAAAGAGCTTGGTATCTCTTTTTATGTATAGCTCCACACCCCATTCGTATTTCAACCCACAATGCACTTTTAACGAAACCTCCGTGCATTACGCAATTGCTTGTCCCTGTTAATATCACAAAGAGTTCTTAAGCTTTCTCCACACACTCCAAAATGTTTTCCTGATCCGCCATCCATAAATAACGCATCACTGCTTAATTTTGTTGCTCATGTCGAATTCCCTTCCATTTTCAACTATTCACGAAAGCAGACGACCTTAATTGGTTTCCACGAACAGTTCTCATGGAATATTTAACTGATCTGATTTTACACTTTATCGTCTCATTATACGCCTCAAATTCATTCATTATTTCGTAGTTGGCCGTGACCTTCCCTGTTTCCAGAGTTTCTTTAAATAACTGCGTCCAGACACTCCCACATTTCTGCTCCATATAATCATCGTGAAGCAAACTGTATACCATCTCCAATAAGGTTATGGATACTATCGCGAATGCTGCCATGTATACAAAAAGCCCCTGGTGCTTTCACTTATGTCGGTATTCCGTGACGTCAGTTATGTTTCGTCCATTCTCTGTTTAGCATAACCGTGAGTCCAAAGTAAACGAAATGTTCAATGCTGCCTGAATCTGTTTTGCACATGTCCATGTCTCCCAACGGTTATAAACCGAACAATTTTTAAGTTATTACCTTATTCTTGTTCACTTTAACTGTAAGTAGCCATTCAGTGTAATGTTTCTTACGTTTGCATAGGCCCTGTTGTTGTTAATTGTCGTAGAACACAGCATCAAATCTGCGTATAGCAGTGCTGGAATTTACAAATCTCCCAACACTAGCACTCCAAACTGTCTGTCTGCATTGTGTTAGTAATGTCACTCACAATAGATCAAATAAAAATGGTGATAAAATACAGCTTTGCTTCACCCCTTATTGTTTAACTAGCTCGCGACAATCTCTTCCTGTCGTGCATTATACAGAATTCCACAATTTGATAGATTGCCTGTAATGCTCTAATCATTTTACCCTTTGTGCGTAAGTTAACTATGCTACAATGCATTCCAATTGATAAAATCAAATGTCTTCTTAAAAACATGATGAGCTGCACTCACATGACTTTCTGTATTCTTGTACAAACTATTCTTACAAACATTTATTCTCCTATCTAGTTCATTTTAATAGAGATAAATATTTGTAGAAATTATCTTATTGCTAATTCTCTTGTAGATAAAAGGGGAATACAGTAGGCATTAAGCGATAGTTAAATGTTTTAAGAGTGGTCGCTCTATGATGACTTTAAAATTCCTTTCTCTTTGTATGGCCAAGAAATAAGTATGTGCTATAAGTATTGCAAAATTCTGACAAATAACAAGGAATATTTCGAAATTGTTCACTCCACAAAAAATCATTTGTCATAAATTGTGTGTTTTAATGAGATCTAGATTTTTCACCCCAAACCACAGAGGTGGAATTTTTTTCAGAATTGTGCGTACAACGTTCTGTACATTATCTCCACATAGATTGTTTACCTGCCTCCTTTATCTCTCTCCTCACCCACATTCGCGTGTCTTCAAGCTCCATCTTTCTGTTCATTTCCATGGCAACTAGACAATGATACGCTCTCCCACTCAAAAAACTTTGTTTAACTTAATACAGTCTGAACTGCGCAGTTAAAGGTTATAATACCGCGTTTTTATTATGAAAGTGAGTTCCCCTTTCCGATTTATACCTTTATTATTATCATTCATATTTCTAGAGAGAAATCACAGAAAGCAAGAAGCTACCCCCTTCCCCATTAACCCTCTTTCACTCACTACTGCATAGCTCCTACCACACCGTCACAGCCTCTTTTCAGAGAAACGTTCTCCGCTCCTTGCACTAAAATCTCATAGGAGAGCAAATTTGCCCATACTATCTTGTGCAAAGGATGTCTGTGTTGCATGTATCATAAATAGAAGAAACATTTCTTATGCCAAATAACACCAGAAATATTTTCTGTATTTGTTCTGACGCACCTTACAATTCGCTAACATTAAACTTGTTACAGTATTCTTGAACATTTAAGCAATATACTTATAATATGTCGTGCATATTTGATTTTGAATTGTGCCTTATGTACGGAAAATATACCTTTTCTTCTATATTATAACCTGAATTTTGGGCCCACCTTACATTGCTATCAATACAGTTTTAGCTGATAGACATAAATATTCATTTTTGACTGTAGTGTTTTAAAGATTTTTGATGTCAGAATTTATAGATAAGGTGGAAGTCTGGTCTATTAAGTTCCTTCTTAAGCTAAAAACCAAAGGTAGATTTCTTTGGAGACCACTGGCACAGGAGAAGTAACAGTAAATAGGAAGTACCACGAACTCTACTTAGATATTGGTTTTTAAGACCCAGGACAACAAACTGAATTGCGTGATTTGCAGCACACTGTTGCCAAACAGTGCGATGTTCCTAGTGAAAATACGCCGCTATTTTAGCGGATCCATTCCAGAGTGTAATGCTAGAAGGAAAAGGAGTGAACTTGTCAAAATTCAGAATATTTTGCAACACTCAAAAACAGTTAATGGAAAGCCTTTGATGTCATCAGAGTAGTGATGGTGATGGTGGTGGTGGCGTTGACGGTGGTGGAGCAAGTGGTGTGGCATTGACGGTGGTGGTGCTGATTTGGTGGAGGTGGTGGTGGTGTTGGTGTTGGTTGGGGTGGTGGTGATGGTGGTGGTGTTGGTGGTGGTGGTAGTGGTGGTGGTGATAGTGGTGGTGGTGGTAGCGGTGGTGGTAGCGGTGGTGGTGGTGCTAGTGGTGGTGGTAGCGGTGGTGGTGGTAGTGGTGGTGGTGCTAGTGGTGGTGGTGGTAGCGGTGGTGGTAGCGGTGGTGGTAGCGGTGGTGGTGCTAGTGGTGGTGGTGCTAGTGGTGGTGGTGGTAGCGGTGGTGGTGGTAGTGGTGGTGGTGCTAGTGGTGGTGGTAGCGGTGGTGGTAGCGGTGGTGGTGGTAGTGGTGGTGGTGCTAGTGGTGGTGGTGCTAGTGGTGGTGGTGGTAGCGGTGGTGGTGCTAGTGGTGGTGGTGGTAGCGGTGGTGGTAGCGGTGGTGGTAGCGGTGGTGGTGGTAGTGGTGGTGGTGCTAGTGGTGGTGGTGGTAGCGGTGGTGGTGGTAGTGGAGGTGGTGGTGCTAGTGGTGTTGGTGGTGGTGGTAGCGGTGGTGGTAGTGGTGGTGGTGCTAGTGGTGTTGGTGGTGGTGGTAGCGGTGGTGGTAGTGGTGGTGGTGCTAGTGGTGGTGGTAGCGGTGGTGGTGGTTGTGAAAGGTGAAATATGTTTGGCAGTGGTGGTAGGGTTTAGCACGGACAACTGCTCGTGTCATTAGATCCCTGACAAAATTAATCATAGCAAGTCATCAAGTTTCTCAAAATTTGGCCCCGTAGCTCAGTCGGCAGAGTATCTGCCTGCTGTGCAAGGGGTCTCGGGTCAGATTCCCGACTGGGAGGGTGGTAATTTTTCTTCTACTAGGATTATTCCCCATGCTCCCTAGAGTTCAAAAGTATGAGTGGGAGTGTGAATGTTTATTGAATGTAATACATTAAAATAATAAAACCAAAGGGAGTGAACACCATTGCTCTTGAGTAATAGTTCCAAGAGGTTAAAAGCCGCCAATATGACTTTCATGTTAAATGCGGTATTTAAAAAAGGCTCCTCAGGTTAGTCAAGCCCATACTATCTTGTGCAAGGGACATAGTTGAATATATCTTAAATAAAAGAAACATTTATGTCAAATTACATTTTTAAAACGCATCAAGAGCTTAATAGATGGCGTAAACGTCCTTTGCTGTCACATGCAGTAAATTCCATTCCGTTCTGTCGATGTGTGTACAGATGGCCAAAAGGCCATGGCTGGAACGACGCCGGTCTAAAACAAATTAAAGAAATTAAGTATAGTGGCAGCCGCCACAGCTGTAAGTTGCAATTTTCCCAAATGGTATTCTGAACGAAAGCGTGAAAGTAATTAATTTTATTAAAACACTACCTAAAATACCAGACCATTCAAAGTGCTGTGAAAGGGGTTAATGAAATGGGCTGTTTAGGTTTATTTTTATTTCTTTACACAGAAGTGAAGGTTTGACTTGGCTGTTTGAAATGAGGCATTCTTGACTAACAATAAGTTTTCTTGAAGACTCAGATTATATTATTAACGCTGGCTAACAAAACTGTCAGACTCAGATTGTGTTTTTCAGAAAGTAAATAAATTAAGCCTTCCACTTCAAGGAAAAACAACAATGTTTGACGCCAGCGATGAAGTGCAAGGATTCAAATGCGAATCAAGTTTTGGACCTAATAAATGAACAATGAACCATGGCAACGTTGGCAGGTCCAAATGATGAAGGAATTTATATAACAAAATATATTCAGAAATACCAGGGAATATCTTAAATGAGTTTCACATTCATTTACTAAGTTTTCTTGATAGTTTTTACATTTATTTTCCAGAAGAACACCTTTAAAAGGTGAAATATGGTTTTTGGTTGTCTACTGTATAAGAAAAGCCAATGTTCTTACTTTCTCTACTAGTAAGTAGAGGAAGCACTATATTCCACCCAAAAATTCTATGTCGAGATTTCACCGAAAATATATGTTTTTGAGGCCCCCTGAATGCAGAAAAAGCATTTCTAGAAAAAGGACCATTCAATAGTTTCCCCAAACTAGTTTACTGCCTTGTTTGAATCTGCTTTAAGCTCTTCCCAACTACAAGGCACGTTCTGTAAACTTGAACTCCAGAAGGTTGATCAATTCTGTTGTATTTGTATGCTTTGCATGCTTATTGATGAGAATTCAGCTACTTTCAAGTGAACATATCCACCACATGCTTCTGAACGTTTGAATTTCCTACAACACTTCACACAGCTGTTGCCCGCACTTAGAATATTCCCACATAAATATTCTCGCAAACCAACTACACACGTATAACAGGGCAGCACAAACTTGCAGGTCATAGCCAGCCTTGTAAAACGACTGCTTTCTGTGCCTTCTACATTTCATTCGAAAAGATTAAGGTTAGTTTGCATGTAAATGAAACTGTATTATCATGGGGGCACGTCGACCTCCGTAGTGTAGGTGATGGATCTTTTTGAGGGGCGTAAAAATCATCATTGCTTCCTTCGAAAGATTAGTATAGCTGGTGATCTTAGATTTACTTCTTCTTTACCTGATTACCCTCCCCTTATGTAGGACGTACAAGCGTACGTCAGACGCCTGTCAGGCAGCAGAGGAACCTATGGACCGGACAGAGTGAACACCTGGAAGCGGGTGGTCAACCAAACGCCAGGTATGATAGTGATGAAGAAGATGATATGAAATGCATCCGAAATGGATGAAGGAGAAGGTGATGATGGAGCAATTGGTGGGATGAGTGGCGGGGGAAACCGGAGAACCGGGAGAAAACCCGCCCAGACTCTACTTCGTCCACCACGAATACCACATGATATTTACAGCGTGTAAAAAACCTAAGCCTGTAAAGAGGCTTCTGAGCAAAATTAAGCGGTCTTTCATGCTCAATATAGTATGAAACGCTGAGAACCATACTCCATAGCTATTCCGTAAATAAAAGCTCAATCGGTTTGTGGAAGAAATTCATAGCAACAATTATTCCGCAATTTTTCTTGTGTTAAAATTATGTTAAATACAACACCATAATTGAAATAAGCTATTCTAGAGTACTATTTTTCCTCTGATAATAGTAAATGTTCTGCGGTTCGCAATATCTATAAAATAGTACCAGTATGAGAGGCAATTTTTTATGGCTGACACAAAATTTAATGACGGGTAGCAAGATGAGCTGCTCAACACACCAACAAATCTGAGGCTTGCTAAGTCTTGTGGTGTTGTACACTGAAACAAGCTGTGAAATCGCGCTGTCAAGCCGGTGATATAAATATCAATGAATAGTGCATATATAAGAAATAAAAAATAATAAAAAACACAGGAACATAAAATTTTTCTTAAAATTAAAAGAAGAATTAGCTAATGTAGCTAAAAACGGCTATTGCACCCAAAGCTAACCTTAATCCAACATCAAGCTCACGATCTCCTTTTCCGCTATAAACTCTCAAAAAGAATTATGCTGTTTTTACATGGCACAAGAAAAGAGAATAACAGTGGTCAGATATCATCCGCCATTTTGTGTCTGCTATAATATATTTAGGGTAATTGCTTTGTAGCCTTTGAAATGGTCACATCTCTTCATAAAGGTATTAAAAGGTATTTAGTGAGCAGTTTGCTTGGTTATGTTAAGTAGAACATTTTCTTTCCCATAAAGTATCAAGATTTATTTATTAGTGTTGTAAGGTGTGCCCTTAAAGCTTCTAAGCAGCAGTGTCAACTGCATAAGAGAATATTCTGGAAATGTGAGATAGCTTGACTGCGTAAGAGAATATTCTGGAAATGTGAGATAGCTTGTTGATGAAGAACCAACCTAGCGATATTTCCACCAAAATGTGCCAAAATGTACGTATGTATTATTTCTTTGATATTTTCGTTCAACGTCCAGGACTTCCTGAAACAAAGCCATGCCGATGTCCCATGGTCACATTTTTTTTTATTAAAAGCGTTGTATACAATTAGAGTGCATTGCGAGACATCGAGAATTGGATACCATTTTGTTGCATACAGTAACTGTCTTGCTTTTGTATCCAACCTGTTTGTATCCAACGCGATTGAGTTGCTTCGCATTTTTTCATCCGACGGCATAAAAACAACCAATCAGCATCAGTAACGCAACAATAAGCTGACTGCACGTGCAATATGTAGGCAGCTGCTGTGTATGTACGAGTTTCAGTTTGTGCTGCACTAGATAGTTCTGCAATTTTGGACGTAATTTTGCTTTCAACACGATGTAACAGGTTGAGAAGAAATCTTCGTCAATTTGTACAACATTGCAACAATTTTCTGTACCTCTAACCTCAATTCGTTTTGACCAACGTTTTGGTTAGAAAATTACAACTTTTCCAGGTTGGCTGTATGGGATGTTGTCCAGAAGTCACTTTTATTTTGCAACAGGAGACTTCTTTTGCCGATCGCATCCCAGTTGAGAGCCAACTGTCACATAATATGACACTGGTTCAAATTCCGAAAGAGGAGATCCAATTAGATCAATAAGTTGATCTAAAACTTTTGGGAGGTGTTCTTTGGTTCTTTGGAAATTGATGGTATAGTTCATAATAGCTTTGTATGAATATCTAAAGGTGACTTATTAATGCACAGCAAGCGGTTGCCTGTGGTTACAACACTCCCAGATTATGATACACGTAGGAAATTGTTTAAGTTGCACTCCCACAACTCTGCCTACTATTGTTGAGGCACCGTTACATGACAAATATGAGTCATTAGTTTAAATACTCGACGACATAAAATTTTACACTCAACTTGGTTTGCCAAGTGGTTGACGATAACTAATTCAAATGGGTGAAACTAACTCATTTTTCATTCTATTCTTTTACATACAGCATGCGGCCAAAACAATTCTCTTTCTTCAATACTATCGTATTATAAGGTTATTTTCTGACCAGTAAATTATTAGAATTTTATCCAAACAAGTAAACACCGATGGTCTTGTAAGATTGATGCGCATTTCATGTTTCAGAACTTCCGGTACTCATTTCGGATAACTCTATAACTACCGGCATTTCAGCACAACTAAAGCCCTACGAAACGTTTGGTCAAAAAGTTTGCACTTCGGGACACCAGCTTAACTTGTGCAAGTCACCTGGTGTCAAGTAAGGGCTATCTGGACAGATCAGATGCTCTATAAGTTGTTGGGTCTCGTTCTGTTATGGCCATAGTTAAACAATTCCTTCCAGGCATTTTTGGACAATGAATTATGAACCTTCCCTTGTTATTGGACACAAGTCGTGATATTTTGTTGTGCGCTGTGGCTCAGAGAAGATAATCTTTCTAATTTAGACCGTTATCTTGAAGGCGGCACAGTGCTACTGTTTTTATCTGCATTTTGTTACATCATAATTCAAGAGCAGAAGTTTATTTCTTTGGCACGCCGTTGGCGCTCTCCCAAGTGATTTTTTCCCCCTTAAACAACTTTATTGTTAGAGAAATTGTTCTGCTAAAGGGCATTGACTGAAATCTTAATATCTGCACATGTAACTGTGCCAATAAATGTTCTACCAATTCTTATCTCTAAAACAATCTTATAGCTGTTTTGATTTGAAATACATCTCAAAGAGGAGATAATGAAATTGTTCTGTCGAAATATCAGTGTTTAATTTGAATTAGGTTTCACGGTTAAGCATTTTCGTCTCGCTTAGGCTTTGGAGAATGTCTTCTGTCTAGCCCCTGGATGGTCTTTGACCCAATAACCTTCAAGTTCACCAGCTCATTTAGCGGCGTTCTCTAATTCTCTATTTATCAAACCTCAACTTTGCTTTCTGATTTCTTTTATCTGTTAAGTCGTTGATTTTAATTAATTCTTTATGAGTTTAACTGTGTGCTCATAAGCTGCCGATACAAGATAGGTTTATTTCAGATGGGTTTCTCTTTCAATACACTATTCTCGTGTTAAGTCTATTTATTTCATGGAAACAGCTGAATACACATACTTGATATTACTGTTCTATAATTCTAACTGCTTTCAAATGTCTTATTTCTTTTGCGTTTCTTTTAAGCTATTAGCTTCTTTTGTAGCGGGTTTCACTACATTTGCTTAGAACTAAGGGAACAACATTTATATAACCTCATATGTTCAGTATTCCCACAACTTGCTAGTACCACTAAAATCACATTCGTATAGGTAATTTATACCTCATCTCTCTCTCTCTCTCTCTCTCTCTCTCTCTCTCTCTCTCTCTCTCTCTCCAATTGGCGCTACAACCCATGGTGGGTTTATGCCTCCTTCACAATTCTCCTTCATTCATCTCGATCCTGTGCTTTCCCCATCCAGCCTCTTATTCCCATTTTTTCATGTCCTGTTCCACATCCTGTAGCCACCTCATTCTAGGCCTTCCCCTCCTTCTCACCACTATTATGTACTCATGTTAAATATATGCTAAAATGGTTGAAAATTAGACAATTACGATGAAAAAACTTCTTCGTTTAATATAGCAGCACATTTTCACTTTCTCTATGTAGGGGAAGTATTGCACTCCACCCAAGAATTCAATATGGAGATTTCGACGAAAATACATGTTTTAAGAGCTCCTGAATCTCAAAAATAAACATGCTTAAAAAAAGCTTCGCTTGTTCGTCCGGCTGTGAAGAGCGCAACTCAAAAGTACAATTCGATTAAGTACGGCCATGGAAAAAATGATTAAGCGCAATAGGAGACCAGAGTATTTCAAAATCCCATGCAGCACGATTTACAGAAGTCGATATTTGCAATATGTGGCCTGAATGTATTTATAGTCTGTTCCTTATATTATTATTATTATTATTATTATTATTATTATTATTATTATTATTATTATTATTATTATTATTATTATTATTATTATTATTATTATTATTATTATTATTATTATTATTATTATTATTATTATTATTATTATTATTATTATTATTATTATTATTATTATTATTATTATTATTATTATTATTATTATTATTATTATTATTATTATTATTATTATTATTATTATTATTATTATTATTATTATTATTATTATTATTATTATTATTATTATTATTATTATTATTATTATTATTATTATTATTATTATTATTATTATTATTATTATTATTATTATTATTATTATTATTATTATTATTATTATTATTATTATTATTATTATTATTATTATTATTATTATTATTATTAATGTTAGAAATATGTATACACTAAGAAAAATTACCGGTTAACGACTGCTTTCTCCTGCTTTTTTCAAATCAACCACATGATGTGGAACTCAAAAATATTCTGCTCTAACTATTGACAAAATTTTAAGTCATGCTCTTTACACTCTGAGCTGATTCTAACATATACACATTATTGATTGTAATGATATATCTATGTCGTGTATCGTTTCTTTATAAAATTATGAATGTTACCAGTAATAATTTCAGTACCATATATTTAAATAATATTCTTCCTAATTATAAAGCTAATAATAATCTAATCTAGTAATTAATTTTACCTTTATACCGATAGAATATGAAATGCTTCTTTTTATAATCTTGGCAAGGCTGAAAATATAAATATATAACTTTTATGAATCAGTTATTGTGAATAATTTTGTTGTATGATATGTTGTATATTATGGTGGCGGGTTGATTGTGTGTCACGTGAACTACTTTAAATTATCAGGGGGCTATATTACAGTGAACCATTTTCTCAGGTTCTACTCCTATTGTCTAGAGATCAGGCTATTATTGGAAATAGCAACACATCGTAGTGAATATACATATATATTCTATTGTGTAGGCATTCTTAACGGTAAAGTGATTGGATTTGCTTTGTCCATTAGCAAAGCTATTATGCAACTGTTCCCTATCGTCTTTGTAAGAAGCCCCAGGGCTTCTGATGAAACAGGTAAATTCGTGAGCCATTATCTGTTTCAAACCCATTCTCTGGCACTGATGGGATGCAGGAACTTGTGGTTCTATCGAATCCCTTTACTCTGCCTAATGGCACAACCTCAGCTCCTCCGAAGAGTATGTGATTAACTACTCTCGCATGTCTCCTCGGATGTTTAATTGAATTTACCCCAAATAGCGAAACAGAAATAATCATGCAAGGGGAAGATCAAGAGGGCTAATAGTATTATCATTTCTCTCTGACGTTTATCTTAAATTATCGCAAAATAGCTTCTGAAAGGTTCTTTATTGTTAAATATTTTTGCTAACTCCAAAACATCTACAACGAAAAGTCTTACTATACAAAAATGTAGATCTCATTAAAGCACACAGTTTATGCAATTTTTTATCAAGCTAACCATTTCCGAGATACTTCTTGTTTTTGGTTTTAATTTTCAAATACTTGTACTTTTCTCAAATGAAGTCATTATTTGTTTTTATATATCTTGCCCATACAAAGAGAATGGAATTTCAAAGCCATTACATAGCAATCAGCTCTTAAATTATTGATTATCACTTACAGTGAATTTATCCCCTGATTCCTCTTGTACCTACAAGGTAATGTGATAAGAAAATTCTTGCGAGCTTTTATCTTGATTTGCATGAAGTAGGTGGAAGAATAAGCGTTCGTAAGAATTGTTTATGGAAAAGAGCAGAGAAAGAGTGTCTTGTGGGTGCAACACATTTTTTTTTCAAACTATGTCACGTTTTGGTAGTTAATGTCTTATAAATAGTACTGTAAAATTGGTAGGACCGCCTCCGTAGCGCAGTTGGTAGCGCGTCTGCCTCTGGCGCGGAGGACGTGGGTTCCATCCCCGGCACCGGCATGGGATTTTTCCCCCGCTGGGAGGTCTGGTACGGGGTGCACTCAGCCTCGTTAGTTTTCTGAGGGGCCAATTGAGGAGCTATCCTGATAGAAGTTTGGGGAGTTGGCGTGCTAATGCCCGCCACCCCGAATCTGTAATCCATGACCTCGGCTGCGGCTGTAGGACGCAGCGGCCGGGCGATGAGGGTAACCTCTGCATAGAGGAGACACCCTATGAACTAGGAACTAATATTTGCAAGAGGGACGTCACCTTCACCAACATATTCATAAATAATCTTCTTCTACATTGCTTGTTCCGTCTTCAAAGATCTTTGAACCGTCTCCTCTTGGATCTTCCCACGGATCTTCTATTGGCCTGTATATCATTATCTGTTTTATCACTCTGGAGTTGCCCATTCCTTCTAAATGCTCTTTTCATTTTCTCTTGTAATATCTCAAGCTAACATTAATATTAAAAGTGCTGATGTGTATCCCAATTTTGTATGTGATAAGTGTGGAGTGTATTTTAACTCTTGTTATAATTTTATTGTTGATTCCTATATTTTCTTTTCTTCCTTTTCTTCTTGTTTAAAGCTCACGTTTGTAGGACTGCCCTAGGTGCATCCTTTAACATTTCAAATTTGCATTTCTTTTTGCTTCTTAGTGCCCCAAATGCTCTGAAATTTGCTTACTTTAATGTCAATTTATCAGTCCTTATCACAGCTAACTAGTTACCTAAATAGCTGAAATGATTCACTTGTTCCAAGATTTGATGATTATTATTTTTAATTTACTCATGTTAAGTCGCTTTGATGGTTTGATCATATCACAACTATTTAATACACAGAATGATTTCATAAGACTCATTATCCTTTAAGTACAAATTTAACTATCACAAATTAAACAAAAGATTACATTGAAGTTTCAAATGTAGTTTGAGGAAGAGTAGAACTTTCTTCATAATTGTGGCTGGATCTCCAGAGACGCTGCAGAGTTGATGTTCTGTAGTATATCGTTTGCAATCTGTGAATATATATTTAGTAGTAAGGCGTGTGTTGCAGAGTTGACAATGATTGTCCTGGATGAAGATGTATGAGTGGGTTAGTTCATTGTGTCTAATTCGTAGTCTTGTTATACATAATTACTTGTTCTTTCCTCTTTGGTAAGTGTATGAGGCCAGGATTATTGATGTCATCTTTCCTTTAGGTTGTAAAAGTAGAGCACAGGCGGAGGGGATTCCACACTGAGGTTATTGTATCTCAGACCCAGGGAGACAGGGATGAAATGAGAGTGCTCATCTTGACCAAAACAACCGCCAGCATCATGGTTTCGATAGCGGTCCACTCCAGTATGTCAGGCGACGACCACACCATCCAACCATCGAGAACAGCAGTTACAGTACGCAAAGTCCCCCACAGCAGTGTCAAACTCGCCCATCGCCAACTCTTCTAACTACGAAACACCGGATTGAAATGAAGGTGAAATGAAATGGAAGGACAGAAAGTTCGGAGGATGTAATTACCCTTCCGGCATTTGCCTAATGATCCAGGAAAACCCCCCCAAAAACCCATTGGTTGGGAAGGTCGGCCACAGTAATCGAACCTGCGACCTCCGAAAGGCGAGCCTCATGTTACTGTGGAGCCAACTCGCTCGGTAGTTTGTCTGGTAGGTTTTGCTTCAATGTCTAGTTCCATTTTGGCCTAAGCTACCTGGAAAAGTATTTCATGATGCCACGATAAGGTACTGTTTGTTTTGCAATCTCTGTTAACTGAATTGCTTCTTTGGTTGTTCTGTCTGCTTCTTCAGTGCCTTTTGTGCCACAATAAGATGGAAATTATTTATTATCATTTTCGTTCTTATTTGCTTTTTGCCTCGACATTCAATTACTTTAATTTTATATGTAGATATTTTCATACTACATTCCTCACAGATCTGGTAATGTTTGAAGACTGAATATTATAGGACAAATTCATTATCGTAGATAGCAAGGATATCGTCAGCAAATAGAAGAACATTCAAGTATCTGTTACATTTTAAAACCAAAGCTCACTTAATTTTTTCCATTTTCTAACTATATCGTTAATGTAAATGTTAAAAATATTGGCGAATCAAAGGAAACTTAATAATTATTTTAAGGCCGAAATTTCATAACGAAGCTATATATAAACACATTTAACTTTTTTTTTAAATCTGCGTAGCAAAGAGAGAATATTTTACTTCCGAGTGTAGAGTAATCTCGAATACCACTCAACCTACGAGTATTTTAATGTTTATTTCATCACTGAAAAGCCCAATTAGTTCTGAAGGACATATGTACTAATATTATAGATATAGAGAGAAAATTTCTGTATGTGGGATATCTCAAAAACCACTCAACCTATTTTTAACTTATTTCACCATTAAAAATACCAATTCGTTCGGACGGGCATGAGGCTATAAGGCACCTGTTTCGTTTCGTTTCATTAGTCGCCATAAGATTAAAAGCGATTTACAAAGCCCTTAAGCTTGAATACAGACGCATTGAAGTTAGTATATATTTGTGCGCACCTCCACGTGGTGGTAGCATGTCTGCCTCACGACCAAGAGGTCACGAGTTCGAATCTCGCTTAGGGTGAGTTATCCAGATGAGGGGCTCTAATGACCTAGCTGTCGACGGGCCCTCTAAACCCTAATCACTCACTCACTCACTCCAGATGAGTTTTTTTTTTTTTTTTTTAAACTTAGGTTTTCCTTTATCCTGAGAAGCGAATGTCGGGTAACTTAAAGCTCTATGGACCTCGGGTCATTTGAGCATCATTTCATTCATTTACCGTCGGACATGACACTACGTTGGAGGACATTAATTAAAAGAGGTTGAGATTATAAAAGAACACGCTTACGAAGGGAAATCACAATCAGTAATGTCTATAAGCAACATCATTTTAATATCAAGAAGTCAGGTTTTAACAGATTGCACACAGATTAGAAATTTATATTGAGAGAAATCATTAGCAAAAACAACCAGGTGGTGAACATTAGCTGTAAGGACTCTGGGAACTTGTTAGGATCGTTAATTACCCTTGTAAAGTCAGTAAGTTAGAATTCTCAGAATAAGAAAGGCAAAAGGGAAATATCTAACAATCAGAAGTGAGTTAGCGCAGTGTGGACACAGGTTGCTGACACTTGCTCCTGAATTTTCAGGCGGATCAGACACACATACCTGGGGACGACTATACTGTTTGAAGAAAATTTTCCGCTAGTGAACTTGCCAGTAAAACTTCTGCAATTTGCCGCAGCTTTGTTTTGTTATAAGGAAGGTGAACTTAACACTTTTAACATCAGCAATCGGCAACCTTATCAATCATTTTATTTAAAAAGTTTGAGCAGATATTAAAACTAATTGAGCAACATAAACTGGTGTTGTCTTTAAAAGTAACATCTACGAGCATCCTGAAACCCAGGGCTTTTAAGACTGCAGCAGCTGAGTAGAGAAGTCACCGACGAAAGATCTGTTACATTTTGATCCTCTCCAGAAGTAATTTCAGAATATATATTTGTTGCTGCTGCGCGCGAGCATCAGGAGCCTGTATGAAAGTAACAATTGCGTCCCACAATTTCACAATTTGCGAATCAGTTTTTTTTTTTTTTGGTGTGTTTCATTTCTTCAGATATTGCTTTGAATGATCTGACATTTTAGACTACTCTCTTAGAACACTGCATTCTTGCTGCAATTATATTGTATAACAATATTCTGAGGACTGTTGGTTTGGTTCCAAAATCTGTCTTCTTGTTTACATTCTAATTGAGTAGAGCAATCCAAAGTGGCCTAGGTTTGATCCCAGGCGACCGTATGTGAAATTTGTGGTGGAGGGCGGGTTCTCCGGTTTCTCTCACCACCTCACTCCACAGGTGCTCCATCGTCATTCCAAGTATAACCAGTGTCACCGCCTGCGGTACTGCATATAGTAAAAGCGGGCGCTAAACATTACTAAAAAAGGAAAAAAAAAAAAAAAAAAGAGTAAACGAAGACCAGATAGGTTTAAAGCTGTGGAACAGCTGAATCTGTCTGTTGATTACATAATTTCCAATTGTTTTGCAGGACTGAGGTTTACATATTAAGCGAACCTTATAACACTGCTGGAACGAAAGTTAACACCGAAACTATTAATTGTACAACAATGACTTGCAATCGATAATGAAAAATAAAATTCCAATAAATGCGCAACATAATGAAATGCCCATTTTATTCTAATTTGGGCATATATTTTTTATTATTTAAATTTTGACGTGACTTTTGAAAGAGCCTATACATAAAATAAAAGCAGTGGCTCATATAGAAATAAACTTCACGGGAAGTTTTAATATTAACCTGGCATTTACATAGAAAAAAGTAGAACGTTTTCAAGCATGTTTCTATTTTAATTCTCTTCTTTTTTGTAGTAACGTATTTAATGCACCACAGTAATGGACACACGCGTGAAATGAAATAATCTGGAAAGGAAATTTTGGAAGAAAACCTTCTCGGCCCAAGTTTAGGGACTTCCACTGCATTTGCAGTTAAGAGGGCTGAGTAAAACGTGGAAGAAGAACGAGAAAAAAGGGATTTGAACCACAGAACTCTCATTATCGAGTCCGTGTCTTAATGATCTCTACAGTCCGTGACAGTTTAATTCTCTTCAGTACGTTGATTACATACTCGATCGTGGCAAAAACGTGTCTCCCAATAAATTTGTATTTGAACTTCCTGCTAATCTTTCTCTAGCAAACGAGTGCAATTTGTACTTTGTGGGGTGATGCAGTTCTCGCTGTTCCAGACCGGAAGACATTTTTTCGACATCTAATCTATTATCATGCAAGTTGCGGAGCCAATTTTTTTCGGAGTTGAGGGAAGTTTTTAAAACAATATCAAAACGAGAGATCACTAAAGCAAAGGTGTCAAAAAGTGACACTGCGGGTCTTCTCTTTTTTCTCCTCCACTCGCTTTGGCTTAGTGGAGTGGCCGTGCAGGGTAAAGATGAGTTGTATTCGCTAATGCTTGTATAGCTTGTATAGCCGATGGAAATTTCCACGCAGTTCCAGAATTTCAAATACAGCGAAGCTTTCTAAAAATTCTGGTTCTCTTGTGATATCGCTTATTGTGTTTACGCTGAGCGAGCGTGCTGCTTATCTGCTTACAGTTTCGACTGTCCAGCGCCAACCTTCGTTTCAGCATAGCCGCTGCGTCATAATATTGTAACAAAGTGACAAAAGCACTGCAGTTACTTTTCTGTCACTTCATTTTTTTTAAACTTTTGTACAAAGGCACAGCTCTCTTCTCATCGTTAACACAGTCTTTCGTGATATTATAACTCATAACTGTTCTCTTCTCGTAGCCTTAACTCATTCATTTCACTGTGTCTCTTCAATTTCTCTGTCTCCCAAAAACTAACTCCAACAATAGTCATCCAACACTCATTAAAACGTCTTTACTTCGGCGCGACGTAACTTTAACAGTAGTCTTGTACACACTGACACACTGGCCGACTCAAAAAACTGCCTGCTTCCATGCGCTCCGTAAGTTTTTATACCGGTGATGACGTAGCCAGATCTTTCCCGGACACTCCTCGAATGCTCTGGAAAACCCTTTGTGTTGCCGCTTGATTGTTGTTAGTCAAGTATGCAAAAAAGTCGCACGAGGCAGCTTGACCTTGAACGCCTTTGTTTGGTCGCCGGCCTGTTATGTGGTGTGAAGTAGATTAGCTCCGACTGTCCTTTGTTGTGCGCCGCACCCGCGCAACATTGTTCAGCAAGATCGTATCTTTTAAAACATAAAGTACTTATTTATAATTTTATCTAAACTAAGCTGTCGTACTGGGGACAGTTAACGAAATATCTATACTACTAAGCTTAATTTATACTATGTTGTATTCGAGTGAGCTAAGGCTTCCTAAAGGCCGAGAAATCTCGCATACACAAGAGGCTGTGATTTTATGTATAGTACAGGAAAAAAGCTACATATTATATCATCATTTTATATAGTTGGTGACTCTGGGTTTTGCATACAATTTGTTAAAATTTACTTCCCGCGTGTGACTGTGTTCTACAAGGAAAATAAAACTATTGTTTAATAATAATTATGTTTTTGATTTATTGCAAGATTTGATCACTGCACACTGCTGATGGCTAGTTGCATTGGGTAATTCCCGCAACCATTTTCTTTTGCCTCTGTTTTGTAAGGGATGCCCTTCACCAGATGTAAATCGTATAAGCTAGATAAGAAAGTAAATGATTATTATGTCCAAATAAAGTTACCATGGCTATATCAGTGCTAAGACTCTCTAATGAAGTAAGGGAATGCATTCCCTGAAGCGATGAATCACACTGGTATTCTAAAGACTAACTCCCTCTGGAAAACCCTGTTTGACCGAATGTGTGACGTCAAATGTCGAGTAGAAAAGAAAGTCCATGATGAATAGTTCATCGCCATAGAATACGTAATCATCCTGAACTATCTGCGAAACTTCCAACTAAAGGGTAACGACCATTATAAGGCAAAAAACCACTGCATTTTGAGCAGGAAAGCTTTAATGACTAAGTCTCGGAAGCAATTAACTAGCAGTTTAATGATGTGTAAAAGTGTCCAAGATCATCTCAGATTTGTGATTCATCCAAACATTGTATTATGAAACGTTTGCGAATTCCTATAAGTTAAAATCTCCAAACTGAAGGAGAAAATGTAACATCATTCAAATTAAGGATGAAAATAATACTCAAAATATAATGCCCAATTTTAATCGTTAACTGAGAAGAAAGCAGGTATCAATTCACAACGACAATGGAGCCGTCAGAAGAAATACGATAATGAGCACGGCAGAAGAAAGCCTTTCCAGACAGTTCGACAAACTTCACGGGCGCTTGTTTATAAGAAGATGGATTTCGAGAAAAATCCGTGCTATGTCATTCTCGACTTTATAAGCGAATGCAGTGTTGAGAGTGTAGGCTTAGACAGACAGTTGTAGTTTGTTTGAGTCCAAAGTTAAATCTGTTTTAGTGAGTGTGAGAGTACTGTCGGAAGCAGTTGTTTGTGAGGTACAGAGAGGGAGAGAGAGAGAGAGAAAGAGAGAGAGAGAGAAAGAGAGAGAGAGTAATAGTGAAGTATATGTGAAGATTGCGATCGGACAGAACAGCTGTGAGTTGGATGGTCAGGACGAACTGTAAATTGTGTTAACGATAAAACAGAGAACTGAGATTTTGTGATTCAGTTTTAGAAGAGAAATAAAGAGACAGAATAAGTAACTGGACTCGACATTTGTCACTTTGGTATCAGAACTGGGATGTGCTCGCAGTGTGCACATATTGTAAACCGAGTTATTAAACTCCTCGCTCTGCTGATGAGTGTATCAGTCCCTCCCTATTCCTAAGCTTGAATTCAGATCCACAGCATTATGGCTAATGGCGTTTTGGGCACCTTGTTAATGCCCAGCCTAAAGACGGGTACCTCAGAGCCGTGGGATTAAACCACGGCCTGCAGGCTCATCAGATACATTTTCCGAAGATTATAGCCTGGTAGTGATAGCCTAGCTATATAAGGGAAACATTTACCATTGTAATCCTGCGTTTAACAAGCACTTTGATGAAAGAGCTCTTCTCAGGAGCGGGGAGAGGGGGGTTATACTGAGTAAATAGACTACAATCATAATAAACATAGAAAGGCAATGCTTCCATTTAATTTCCATTACTTTTGTGATATTCATTGTATTCTTAGAAGGCTATTTCAGACAAAGAGTTAATTAAAATTGCCAAGTGACCTCATTTCTTTTAAAATATGAAGTTAGTTCTTTATCTTGAAATTGGCACACAGAAAAAGGAATTTCTAGTATTTTTAGTCTACCAGAAATTGTGTCAACTCTTTTTGTAAATGGAATTACCTATACCTTCTTTATTTACATATTAGCGCAGTACTCTTACAGAAATTATAAAAATGGGGAATTCATCAAGAGTTTGCAGTTTGCAACATTTATTTAATATGATTGTGCGGAAGTAGCTTTGCTGATCCAACAGGAAACCCAAAATTACCAAAATATACAAACTGCGTATACGTATAGTAAGTAGGGAAAGTAGGTATTGTATTCGACCCAAAATTTCGATGTCGACATTTCACCGGAAATATATGTTTTGAGGGCACCTGAATCCAAAAAAGAATTTTTTAGAAAAGGGCCTCGAACATACACTCACAGACATACTCATATTCACGCACTCATACATACATACGCTCATGCACACTCACACTCACATACACATTCACACATATATTTGAATTTAAACATTTCCGAAAAATTCTTGGTTGCTGGTTTGCATGTTAAAATATACATACTCGAATCGGAAATCGTTATTGGTTTTTTGTGGTTATTTTTTTCTCGGCCATGCAAAGAGGACGGAATTTCAGACATCACTTGGCGACCAATTCTAAAAGATTTGAGCCTACTGTATCTCCGTTGTACCTACACGAAAATATTAATAAAGACATTTCTACAAATATTTATCTCGATTAACGTGAAGTGTATAGAATACGCTTTCTAAAAATATCTACTTTGTTGAAAAATGGGCGGGGAAAGCCGTCGAACGTGACATATCTGTGTGTTTTTATTCTGGAACCTCAAAACATTTCTTACCGGCGAGATCGCAATATCGAATTTTTAGGTCGAATATAACAAGTTCTCAATCTACATGTACGTGATAAAGCCCAAGTTCGAAACAGATACCTATAAGTTGAAATTTACTATAGATCATATTGTGTATATTGTAACAATTATCTCACACACTTACCTTTAATTACTCCCTTTATTTACTTTTAATTACATGCGTAAAACCAGGTCTCAAATAACAAGTAGCACAAACACAATTTAATTTTACTATTTGGACCCAAAACTAACACAGAACACTTATATAAGCTCCCTAACAACGTGACAACAGCTATAGAATTACAGAACTAACGAATGCTTCCAATTGTTCTCTCAAAGTTACCCAGTTTCGGATCTCCACGTCATCGGCGTTGAGCGTTGTATAGCTCTCCCATGCCAACGCGACAATATTAATATTGTGAATACAAACGTAAGGTAATATTACTTCCTCTGTTATACCAATTATTTCTCTCAATAACATTCTCCGGTTGTTCGTAGCAATGATTTGCGGTCTCTTCTACCCTGAGGAGACAAACACACACAATGCAGTTGGAGTGCAAAACAAAAGACGCGGAACCATGCCTAAAAATCTGATGCGTTGCACTCACATGACTTTCTCTACTCTTGTATTAGCTATTCTTACAAGCTTTTATTCCTTTATCTTCATCATGCTAGTCGAGATAAACATTTTTAGGAATCGTATTATCTTATTTCCTTGTAGGTGCAACAGGAATATGGGAATACAGTAGGCTTTGAGCGATAGTCAAATCATTTAAAGCTATATGAAGGCTTTGAAATTCCATTCCCTTTAATTGACTAAAAGGTAAAAGAATGAAGAACGACCTTCCATTTAAGAAAAGTTTAAGTGTTGCAAAACTCACACAAATAACAAGGACTATCTCCGAAATAGTTCAGTCAAGAGAAAAATGCATTTGGACATAAATTATATGTTTTAACAATATCTACATTTTTGAATAGTAAGATTTGGCTATCTCTAACGGTTTACCGGTTATGCAAAAGTCATCATGAATAAACAGGACTGCGTCGGCTATAGCTAGAAAATTAAAAATATACATTTCATTTACCATAAAACTATCTTAAACATGACATTTTAATCAAAATCGTTGGGGACATTTTTGAGAAAAAGTATTTCGAAGAATCTTCCATGTAAAGCATGGTTTAGTGTGGAGGAATTTTCTTCAAAATCTTTGTGTCACATCCTTGAAAGGTATTAAACTGAAATACGAAGTTTGGTTACTAACCGACTTCGTTTTTGCGTTTGTTGTTCACGGACATACAACACACACACACACACACACACACACACACACACACACACACACACACACACACACACACACACACACACACACACACACACACAACACACACACACATACACACACAACACAACACACACACAGAGAAACAAACACACGAAACTTTATCAAAAATGCCTTTTTTGGATCCAGGGGGCCTCAAAACATATTTCCGGTGAAATCTCGACATCGAATTTTTGAATGGAATACAATACTTCCCCTTCTTCCCAGTAGAGGAAGTAAAACTTAGACTGAAGTGGTTAAAAGAACTACGAGGAAACAGGAAACATGGAAAAGAATAATGAGGAGTAAAAGTATTTAGGGGTCGTAATAAACTTTCCCATTATATATAAAACAAAATGTTACATATAAGGGAAAGTTTTAAGATATAATCAATTCCAAGAGGTGGGAATATATTAGAGAAGGTATATTTGTTAATTTGTTTAGTCATTGTATTTTTGTTTTTAATAGGCTAAATTGTACTGTTTATGAGCATGAACAGAGTGATAGATATGTTAGAGAAAGTAAAATGAGGGGAGACAAGCACTCTGTTCAACTCCTGTTATTAAAATGGGTGAAAGATTTTTAAAGAACAAGCGATGAATGATGGTATCCGGGTAAAAAGAATAATATTTTATTAAATATATTTATTAAAATTGCATTAACCAGAAGTCATACAGGACTGCATCATATAATACATACATTTTAGTATTGGTAACCGAGCGAGGTGGCATCGCGGTAACGTGTGCGACTCACATTCGGGGGGTCGTGGGTTTGATCTCCACAGCCGACCTTCTTGATCCATAGATTTTTCGTGGGTTTCCTCGGTCGCCAGGCGAATGCTGGGAATGTTCATTATATCCCTCGAATTTCCTATCCCTCCATTACATATCATTTCTCATTTCACTTCACTTCTTCTGCCTGGGTATGTCAGGGTTGAAAGTGTTGGTGGGAATCTCGGTGCTGCACGGCAGGGAATATGCTCTCTGTAAGGATTGGGAGCCGTCTGAGTCGCGGACACACCAGTGGGATGTGTAAGCCTGCAAGGGTTGTACGAGTGGCCACCTAGTGTCTCAATATAAACTGTAGGATTTTCCATATGTCGAGCTGCTAAGACAGGGGTGTCAAACAGCACTCACCAGGCGTGAAAAATTTTCCCCTATTTTCCCTCCCACCGTGATGATCAAATCGGAAAACGGGAAAAACAAAGCGAAAACCGGTTCTACTAGCGCGTGCTACTGCAGTTAAGGAGGGGTGGACCCCTCTCTTCACACCCTCGGAGCGATGTTTGACATGCCTGTGCTAAGACGACCCCCCCCCCCTACCCATCGGGAACCTTATATTATGTGTTATTAACATTCAATCATGAACGGTTGTGTACGTTATTAGATATGGTTCGTTCCGTCACACAATTTGTTGCACCTATATTAACTCTCTGAAACATAATATTTGCCGGTAAAGATTGATAGAATCTGAAGAACAAAGCGTGTGAAGCAAGACAGGCGACGAATCTGTTTCAGAAAGCGATATCAGAGAGGAAAACAATTCTGACGCCACCAAGGGAGTAGCTGCGTGGTAATATTTTCTTTTCTTTGTTAATGTCCTCTAACGTACTGACATATCGGAAGTTGGATGAATGAAACGGATGAAATGATGCTCAAATGAGCCCGAGATACAAAGAGCGCGTTAACGTATGAGACTCGCATTCAGAAGGTTCCGGGTTTAAATCCCGTGGACCAACCAACCTCATTTTTGTCGTGGTTTCCTTCAGTCGCCAGGGTAAATACCGGATTGTATATTTAATACCACGAGCCAAAGTTCCACCTTAACTCTAAAACAATAGTATAAATGCTAAATAGATGGTAATAGTGCATGATGTGTCACCTGTCCACAGATAGACTGGATGGATGGCACCCTAATGCTATCTGCCCGTTACAGAGGCAGAGTACAGTTGTCTTGCACTGCTCCCTCTATGGACTCATGACGAAGCAAGGTGGTATAGTGTCGGAATGAGACCTTGAAGGCTAACTGTCCGCCACAAACCGATCTACAAGTATCTCCTAACAGATCCATTGCGATATGACTATGTAGTTAAAACGACGTAAAAGAAATAGAGAAAAATAATTTCTGATGTTCTGCAACCATACTTCCTTCCCTGCTCACTCTTGTATAAACTATTTTTAACGCTTACCTATCCTTTAATCCACTTCATCTACAGTTGCAGACATTTAATCGCCGCGTCGGAGTTATTTGTTGTGTGAAGCAGTTTTTAGTTAAGCCTGTTTGAGTGAGTGTGAGTGTATCGTCGGGACCAGTTTGTTAGACAGAGGGAATATAACTTTAAGACAGTAACGAATTGTTAATTGCGTTAACGACAATAAAGATGATTGTATTTTTGATTCAATTTTAAGGGAAATAAAGTGTCAGAAAAAGCAACTGGACTTGTTATTTCTCACAATATATTCTGTCGTACTGTATGCGTATTTCATATGTTGTATTAACATCAACTCTTAATAATTCTAATTTCATAAACAACAATAGTTCTGAAGTATTCAATTTTGTTTTTACATTTAATAATGGGAGTATTAACTGTTATTCCAATATTTTAGCCGGTAGTCCATGATTAAAACATCAACTTCACCAATGAAATGGATCTGGCTTTGTAAACCATTTTCATAGCCACAGTAATATAACATCATCCAGACACCCTTTCTTTTGTCACGTTTACAACACTGTAAAATATTCTCCTTTCTTTTAAGAGCTATTGTATGGCACTTAACTTTATTATGAAAGAAACCAGCTAATTAAATAGCAACCATATTAAAGGTGAAAGTGAATAAGCGATCGATTGAGAATTTTTTTTTTTTTTTTTTTTTTTTTTTTTTTTTTTTTTGGGCCAAGCGAAGGCTATTTATTACGAAGGAAAGTGATTTAATTAAATTACTTCAACTCCTTTCTGTTTCTGATGTTTTGAGATTGGAAGGTTGTGCATCCATACAAAAGGAAACCTATCTAATTCCTGTCACTGACAGTCACTTTAATACGTTGCTAATTTGAATACATACTGTTTTTGTTCCGTTTATACACCATTCATCTATATTCCATTCCGTTTTAACTATAATGGTCATTAGCTTGCCTACAGACAACGGTGTTAAGAGGTTTACGATGGCCTTTGGATTTCTTTACTTTTTTATACATTAGATAACACATTCACACCTCCATTCGTACTTCCGTACTCTGGGGAGAATAGGGAATAATTTTGGCTGTAGAAAATTTCCCACCTCCAACGCGGGAATCAAACCCGGGACCTCTCCCACTCTATCGGGTCAGTCAACACAAAAATTGCTACTACGCGTGGTAGGTCAAGAGAGATTTACTTGCTATGTGTTAAAATCTTCAGGAAGGGATGTTTTGAAGTTTGAAGATACAGTTTGAACACATTCCACAAATAAAATAATATTGTATTTTACATTCTCCAAATTATTTGACTGTAACAGATAAAAGAAAAATTGTATTTCGAGAATTTTCTGAACCAAAAAAAACCTTTGCTCACTGAATAGACAACAGATACAGGCAAAATCTTACTACACAAAAAATATAGATTTGTTAAAGGAAACAATTTTTGTCAACATGTGTGGTTGTGTACGTGCGCGCGCGTGTGTGTGTGTGTGTGTGTGTGTGTGTGTGTGTGTGTGTGTGTGTGTGTTTGTGGTTTGCTATTGGTTGAAATTTTCAAATATCTATACTTTTTTCAAATGGAACGTCATTATTCGTTTTCTTTCTCTCCTGGTTAGAACAAAATTTCAAAGCAATTATATAGGCACCAAGTTTTAAAAGATTGACTATTGCTTTAATCTACTGTATTCTCCTGTTTCATTATATATACAAGGTGGTGTGCAATAACATCATTTATACAAATGTCTATCTCGATTAACATGGAGTCGATAGAAGAGTACGCCTTTGTAAGAATTTAATACAAACTCATGTGAGTACAACACTATTTTTTTCGCTTGTCCTCATTAGTAATAAGGCTGACTTTTTATATAAGTAGATCAGTTGTATTTTGTTATTGTATTGTTGCATGCAACCAAGTCTCTATTGCCTAACTTTAACCATTACCCAAGCACAGATTTATTGAGATTACAAGAAGGGTGGATAGAAGATAAACATTTTAATAATTTCAACAGCAAATTATAGCAGATAACTTCTAACGGTTAATGGATACAGTAGTTCTGGCATCAAGTGTTTGTGACTGTTTTGAGCTGAACTATGACTTCTATAAGGGCACATTGTAGTTAAACATACTGATCTACACTTGAACAATATGCCAGTATTGTAATGTGCACATCACGTAAACCATTACAACTATAATGATAATTTCTGCACTACACATTGTACAGTACTTGAGATAAAATATATGTGAAAATCAAATTTCTAGATTTAAAGCAAGGCACGTGATATCCATGCAAATTAATACACAGTAAAAATAATTTCGCTATATTGATCACTTATGAGTAGAACCCTCTGTTCTAGTAACTTTAAACTTATGTTGAACCCAGAAAAGGTATTTCTCAGAAAATGAATGGATTCGTTTTTCAAAATCGTAGTTTAATTGTTCATATATATATATATATAATTTTTAAAATATATTGTATGTAAAACATGACAAAACTGCTGTACTCGATTTAAAGTTCAGTAGATTAGAAAATTTGAGTTTTCTAGACAGAAGTGTGACCGCGGCAGTTTGTTATCTACGTTATCACAACGTTAAGACCAGTAGCAGTTCAACCTACTGCGTTTCGTGCTGGCTTTAATTCTTGGAAATTCCTATGCCTGATCATCATTAAAGACCATCAAAACCTCAATTTTCCAGTTCATTTGCTATGATCGCAGTAGCAGAATGGCATCGTCAATTTTGTTAATGGAGACTGCGCTTCTCTGTTCTTTCCGGCCTCAATTTAATTTCGTTTTATTCACTATACGTAGCGTTAAATGGACCTTATTGACACTCGCCTAATGTGCTGCTTCACAATTTCCTAGTTGTTATCAGAATATTTGTAAAACGTTTGCATTCCTTCTTTCTTCAGGGATGACATCTTTTGACATGTTTAAGTATTGCAGAGTTACAATGCTTATTCTTAGAAATCTATTGATGAATCATACAAAGCACCTTAAATGTATGGATTCTACTTAACAGCTTCGTGCTTGTTAACATTTAATTTAGAGCTACAAAGAATTACTGCCATAAGACTAGAGCGACGGCAGCAGTAAATACAACAAAGGCTCGGGGCCGGGCTGCCTCACACTCAGGTGGTACGCTCATCAAAGACGTTCAAGCTCAGACTACCTCACGCGGCTGTTTGTGAACAAGTAACAACAATGCGACGCATGTCAAAGAGATTTTCGAGATTGCACGAGAAGTGTCCGGCGGCTAGCGTATTTGTAGAAATTCTAGAAAGGTGAAGCTCCAGAAAAGTCCGTGTTACGTCATCCTCGCTATTTAAGGAGACGAGGCAACGGGATTTTGGTGTCCGTCACGTTTTAGTTCTAGTGTGAGTGTCAGCTGCATGTGTACGCTCGCGTCGAAAGGAAGATAGCGAAGCAGTTAATGGGTATCGAGTGATGCATCGTCGAAATCAGCTGCTTGAGAGACAGAGAAAGTGAGGAAAGACAGGAGTGAATCAAGGTTACAGAGGAAAGCATTTGTGAGTTGTAATATCACGAAGTACTGACGACTGTGTTAACGTCAGTAAAAGAGAACTGTGTATTTGTACAAAAGTTTTGAAGGAAAATAAAGTGAGAAACAAGTAACCGAACTGAACTTTTGTCATTTTTGTCACGCTGGTGTCAGAAGTGGGATTTGTCGAATTGTTGTCACAGTATAAATAATTATGTCATTTATACAATTTGGATTCATTCTGATCTGATATTGTGTAGTGAACTTCAGCAAGCGCAACATTGTTGCATTTCGCTTCTGGCTGCGTTTCACAGATACATGATGGCTGGGTTTAGCAACGACGAGTTAACGGAGCATATAGGTTTGTGGTTGGAAAGTTGGGGGGTATATGACTAATAACCAGAGAACATGGAATAGGATGTTAGGCTTGCTTTCGACACGTAATTAGGCCCATATATTGATTTCATAGCAAATATTTGCATCCCTTCCGGTCATCACTATAATGAGCATTAGTACGTCTGTTGAGCGACGTTTTAGCTAGAGGTTGGGGTGGTTCATGTCTCAGTAAAGCGTTACTTGATGGAAGGGAACACAGTACGCCGAACCGCGCCGCGATTAGCGCCTACGGAGGAAAACAGTTGAAAAATGTAATTTACAATACTTAACCCAGAGTCGGAGGATGAGTCTTCAAAATCTATAGGAACCAGAAATAGTTACCTTATGTTCCAATCCTTCTTTTACCATACTGAGTGGAATGGTCTGTGGCCCGCGGGTTCGCTCGCCATGCCCGACCTTCCTGACCCATGGGTTTTTTTCGGAGGTTTTCCCGGGTCGCTAGGCGAATGCTGGAAAGGATTTCTATATCCTCCGAATTTCCTGCCTCTCAATTTCGTTGCATAAATAATTTCATTTCACACTTCACCCCGTTAGGTTTCTTTCAGGGTTGGAAGCTTAGGCGAGAGCCGCGGCAGCTGCATGGCAGAGGCAACGAATCCGCTCTGGAAATCTCGTCCCCTGGATTGGAAGGCGAGCCGCTGCTTTCCGGGCCCTCTCCCAAGGGATGGTACCAGTCTCCGCCAGGGTGCTTCTAACTCTGACAATTTTGGGACCCTGCCATCTGCTCTGTCGTGACAAAGTTCCGGCCGCCCTTAGGATCCATTCACCTCATCCATGCTTCCGGTGATGCCCCGTCGGAGGCACAGGAACAAAAGACCGCCTTTCGGTCGAGGTGCTAAGTCCCGCTCCACCAGTTGTCAATGAGTCATTCTTTTAACATACGACACTCATCTTTCTTTTTCTTCGTATTTCTGATGTAATTTGGCCAGTGCATTTTTTATTCCGGGGATATTTTGCGACGGTACTTTTTTTTATTCAGCCCATACATATTCAATAGCATTTAGACAGGAGGTGCTAAAGAGGAGATCATAACAAGATCACCATATTTCACCATATATCACCATATTTCCTGGGACCCCACGATCCGAAGGACAAGCATTTACAGGGAGCAAGCACCTGACATACACGTCGAAACTCTCGCCGACACTTAGAACCCTGAAACAACCAAGTAGATGAAAGGTGAAGTAAAATGAGAAGTGAGGTGAAATGAAGGGATGGGAGATTCAGGGATTGTAATTTACTAATTATCCATCCCAGAATTCGCCTAGGAGCCCGAGGAAATCTCCGAAAAAGGCCCACAGTTCAGGAAGGTCGGCCACCGGAATCGAACCCATGATCTTCCGAATGTGAGCCTTACACATTACCGCGGATCCATCTCGCTCGGTAATCACTTACTGAAAGAAAGAGAAATAAAATAGATGTACAATAAGTTGCCTGTGCCACTAAAGTCATCTGTGTGGCAAAGATATCACATGCACTACTTACATAAAACTGTTATTGTATTACCTTCAAGTAAATAAAGAGAATAAAAACAAATAAAGATAATTTAAAAATACCTTGATGCCGGCGGAGCACGGCGGCGCCCATCAAAGGAAGCTCGGGACCTGGCTGCCCCTCATCATTGCCGGTTCGCGTATCAAAGGCGCTCAAGGACAGGCTACCTCGTGCGACTGTTCCGAACACGTAACAACAATCAGAGCGGCAGAACCAAACGAGATTTTCCAGATAATTCGAGAAATGTCCGGTGGCCTGCGTATTTGTGTAAGTTCGAGAAAAGACCGTGTTACGCCATCGCCGCTATATAAGGAGGCGAGGCGGCGGGATTTAGTCAGCTTTTAGTTCCAGTTTGTGTGTCTGTCAGCTGCGTGTGTACACGAGAGAAGCGCCTTGTCGTGGAGGAAGATAGCGAAGCAGTTAATGAGTGTTGACTAATTGTATCGTCAAAGTCAGCTGTTTGAGGGACAGAGAAAGTGAAAAAAGACATAAACGAGTGAGTCAAGGTTACGAGAAGAAAACAGTTGTAATATCACGAAAGACTGTAGACTGCCTTAACATCAGTGAAAGAGAACTATGTTGCTGTGCTTTCAGTTTTGGAAGAACATAAAGTGAGAAAAAGTAATTGGACTGGATTTTGTCGTTTTGGTTGCACTCGTGTTAGGGGTGGGATTTATCGAATTGTTACAATAAATAGCTGTTTTAAGAAGATAAACTATCTGGTATCAAATCTTCCCTCAAATCTCAAAGTATATATCACTTTAACAATCTGTTACAAACAAAAAGTTATTTTCGACACTTCACACTTGCAGGGTGATATTTCGATAGCAATATAGCCTGTGTGACAGGCGACGATGCCAAAGTGGAGTTTCACAGTAATTATTCCCTCACAACACAATATCTGTCGACAACTCCACATCAAAGTGAACACTCTGTCTATCTCTTTGTTTTTTAATGAAATTCCTATTCATAGTTCACGCATCTGTGTTGGTCGATATGTTGTGAGCGTTTTGCGGCTTTAACTAAATTGTATTCGTTTGTTTTCTGGTTTGCGTAAACTGGAAACAGGAATAGTTCATACCTTTTTTAGCTTTTGAATAGGTGAACGAAAAACAGAATCCATAAAATCGTACGATAAAGATCTTCAATATATCGCAACAAAAACGGCAAAAGTCCAGTCCAATTACTTTTTGTTACTTTATTTTCTTTTAACTAAATATACAACACAGTTCATGTTTTACTGACGTTAACACAGTCTGCAGTCCTTCGGGCTATTACAACTCACAACTATTTTCTTCTCGTAACCTTGACTCACTCCTTTCTATCTTTCTTCATCTTCTCTGTCTCTCAAACAGCTGACTCTGAAGTACAATCACTCGACAGTCATTAACTACTTCGCTATCTTCCTTCACGACGCAACGGTTCTCTCACCACGACCGTGCACATACAGCTCACACACACACACACACACACACACACACACACACACACACACACACACATACACACACACACATACACACACGTGCGCGCGCTAAAACAAAAAGCTCACTGACTAAAAGCTACCTGCCAGGTTTTCCTCGAACTTCGCCTTTTCTGAAATTTGCCGGCAGCCGGAAAATTCACGAACAATCTAGAAAGTCCCTTTTGGTTCTACAGCTCTGATTATCACATGTTGCGCGTCAGTTGTGCGGGACAGCTTGAGCATGAGCGCCAATGAAGCATGCCCCGACTGTCCTTTGTTGTTTTTTTTTCTTTTTTTTCTTTTTTTATTTCTTTTTTTATTTATTTTTTTTTTTTAATTTTTTTTTATTTTTTTTTTTTGCTTTTTTTTTATGAAAACCTTAACTTTAAGTTTAACCTGTTATTTTTTTTTTTTTTTTTTTTTTAGGTGACACATGGTCATTTATTTTCATAACAGATACTCAAAGTTAGCTTTTTTTTTATTTTTTATTTTATTTTGTTTTAATTTTTTTTTTATATGTATATATTATTTTGATTATAGTTGCATTGTCGTATTTAAAGTGCAAGGCGTGTTATGTACGGCTGCATTGATTTGCTAAGACCAGAAGTTATCAGTTGCCAGCGTGCCTGTCTCAGAAAACTGACCCAATCCTTCCTCTGCGCCACTGGGCCATTATTCTGTTTAAGGATCCAGTACATTGTTCCCATTACCAGCCAAACTACACAGCGTTGGAGTGCAGTATTCTGAAAATGAAATTCCAAACGCTGGAGCTTCTCAAGGCATGGTGGAGCTTGCGGTGGGCACCATTTGGCGACGTAGGTCCTGAGCTCTACCCAGATGACTTCAACCTGCTTACAGGAAGCGATCCGGTGGTCCAGTGTGTCGACGGCGGCACAAGATGGACATTGGTTTGACTGTGCCCTTCCATGTCGCCAGAGTTTATCCGCTGTCGGTATAGTCTCATTTAATACTTCATAGGTGGTTTCCTGCCAATCACTGGGCACATGTTTACAAAATAAATTCTGCCAGATCACTTTCCACTCCCTGGTATATTTCTCTGCCACTCTGGGCACCAGATGAACTGTCGTGAGCATACGGTAGTGGTTCCGGGTGCATTCGAAGGCCGTAATGTCATCGTTGTTGTCCAGAATTCGTTTTAGGTGAAGGACAGTGGGTTTAAATCCGTTGAGTGCCACCTGAGGGTTATGCAGCTGTTCCTTCCAGAAATTTTGGTCAATGGATGAGCCAGATCCGCGCAATGATTGTGTGGCGGTTTTCCCCAATAAGGCCATGCATTTCTTGGCAATGTCCACTAAGCCGCAACCACCTTTGGACGGAGGCAAACGTAGTTGAGGCCGGCTCACCTTATATGCTTTTCCAGTCCACAAAAAGTAACCAAGGAGTTGTTCCAATTTCTGTGCGTCACGTTTTGCAATCGGCAGAATCTGTGCCACATACCAGATTTTGCTTAGACCATAAGTATGCAGGTACCAGATGCGTTGTAGCAAATTCAGGTTCCGGATCCTCTCCATGGATAAGGAATGGCGTAAACTATTAATTTTTTCCCTCCAGTTAACTGCAATCGTATCTTCTATATTTGCCATAAAGCGTATTCCAAGTATCCTTGTAGTAGTCACACATTGCATCCCCAAGGTCTGTGGCGGTTCCGGCCAATTTCCTAATATTAGGATCTCCGATTTCTCAGCATTTAACACTGCACCGGACATCGTTGTGTACTGCTCCAATCCCTGTTGCATGGTCGTCATGTCTTCATTATCTGCAGCCACCACAGTCACATCATCAGCATAGGCTGTAAGTGTGAACCGTTCATTGTATACACTGACTCCTCGCATGGTTTGTTGCAACCTCTGGAGTAAAGGATTCAATGCCAATGAAAACAATCCCATTGATAGCGGGCAGCCTTGACGTACTGATCGTTGTATTCGTACCGGCCTGGAAAACCATCCGTTCCATAAGACTCGAGACTGTGCCGTGCCGTAGAGTCCCTGAATAAGGTTGATTACCGGCACTGGAAATTTCGCAGCCGTTAAGCAGTTCCACAGATACGAATGGCGCACTCTATCAAAAGCCTGTTGAAAGTCCAGATTGATCAAAGCCACCGCTTTATTTTCTCTGCGTAGATGGATCAGCGTGTCACGCAGTTCCGCCAATGTGTCAATAATGTTCTTTTTCGATATTGCCGCTTGGTTACAATGCATGATTTCTGCATATGCTCCTTTTAATCGGTTAGCCAGAACTTTCGCAAATAACTTATAATCGGCGTTTAGCAGCGTTATTGGACGATAGTCCTTCATGGTGGCGGTTTTCTGTTTCTTCGGCACCAGGGTGATTACACCATCCGCGAAGGTTGCGGGAAACACTGCTGTCTCCCACAGTTCCGCATATACTTCCATCACTTCGTTCTTGATTATTGGCCAGAACTTTCTATAGAATTCATAGGTGAGCCCATCAGGACCTGGTGATGTGTGTCGACTGGCTTGTTCAATGGCGACCAACACCTCCCGCTCCGTGATAGGGCTGGTAAGTATTTTTGCGGATTCCTGGGTGATGCCGGTGTCAAACAGTTCATGTTCCATACGCCTATAAGGGGTGTCTGCTTCTGGCGCTTCTTGAAATAAAGCCTGAAAGTGATCCGCTATAAGCTGGAGCTGGGCGCGCGTTCCAACATGGGCAGTTCCAGTGTGCGCGTCCCGTATTGTTTGAGGATATCTTCCATGTCCCTTCTGCCGCTCCTTTGCGAAATAATAAAATGAGTTCTGTTCCGCTTCATGCATGGATTTCACTTTGGCTCGAACTTTATGTCCTTCCAACTGGTGTAAGTGTTTTAATTTGATGATTTCTTTTACTTTTTTTATCTCCGTCTGCACCTCATAGCCCTCCCTTTGCTTCAGATGTAGCCCCCACAGCGCCTCATTGTAAAAATGTAGTAGCTGCTTCTTGGCCTGTGCCCTCACAATACCCATGGATTTAAATAGGGAGCGAATCGCTGGTTTTGCCGTGTTCACCCACCAAAAACTCTTCCGAGTTGAACTTCTAAAGGCCGACTGTAACTGAAGCCATTTGATTTGAAATTGTTCCCTAATGTCTGTGTCCTCCAGCATAGAATTATTGAGTTTCCAGTAGCCACGGTCGGCCGTCTCAAGCCTTATTTCATTTATTTGCAATTGACATAGCACTGCATGATGGTCACTAAAAACCACCGGAATGACCCAAATTCGATGGACATTTGGAGCCATTCCGGGAGATAGATACTGTCGGTCGATGCGTGAGGCAGAAGTGTTGCGGGTGAAAGTGAATTCCACTTCGTTCCCATGCTTGATCTCCCATGCGTCAAGCAGTTGCAGCTGTGACACTAGGTGTTGTAGCATGATGCTAAAATTCGTAGCACCTTTTTGGTCCTTCGCCTGCAACGTGCAATTGAAGTCGCCTGCTAGCAGAAGTTCCTTGCCTTGTCGCAAATGCGGGGTTACCTCGGTTTGGAAGAAACGCTCTCTCGCTTGTCTATTCTGTGACCCAGCTGGAGCATATATGTTAACCAGGACGGTCTCTTCCAAAGTAGCGGAGAGGACCCGTCCGTCGGGATCCATCTGAAAATTCTGCAGGGGAAGTCCCTTTCTGTACACTATTGCCGTTCCTCTGCCGTTCAAACCTAGGTTAACTTTATAGTCGTAATTGTAAAGAGCATCCAAGTTGTAAGTATTTACTTCTTGGAGAAAGCATATGTCAATGTTGTTCACCTGGAGGAAACTATTGAGCAGTTTTTGGGTTACTAGATTTCTGCACCCATTCACATTCACTGTTGCCACCGTTCGTAGATAGATCATTATGAAAGCGACTGTCGCAAAGATAGTGTAACTCGGGCGTCTACGTCCTTGGCCTCGTGCATTGCTGCTAGTGTGCTACTGTTCGGTCTCTGGATGTCTAGCTGGGGTTATCTGTGCCGGAGGGTTTCCCTTAAGCCTTGGGTCACATAAGGACACCTGGGGCTTCCGTGTCACCTGAAGTAGGATCGGTGACTCCGCTTCTGTGGCCCTCGCATCAGGTTGAGAGGGATGAGATCCACCAGCCATCTCTGCACGCCGATAAATTGCGACTGCTTCAGCTGACCGTGGTTGGTCCTCTTGGGATCTGTGTGGCCGTTTGAGTACTTGCGGTCGAGAATCACTCGCAGATGGGCGTGCCGCTACGGTGGTGCCGGGGGTGTCCTCCCGGTAATGGGAGTCTGCTCCTATCTCCACCGCTGGGCACCTCACACTTTGTTGTAACTGTGCTGCTTCGTAATCACTCTGGGGGTTGTTTCCCGCGTCCCTCCTTGCAGGTTGAACCTCACAGGTGTTCCTGTCACCTCCCTCCTCCAGGATACTGCTGCCAATCAATGCTGAGGCAGGCTCTTGCGTCAGTACTCCAGCCGTATCTGCGGTGTCTGTGGACGGGACTTGCAATAGACGTGCCTCCTCATGGGCTTCTTCCACAACTTCCTCCAGCTCCATTTGGTTATTCCAGGATGGTTCTTCTTTCTGGGCTTTGCTTGTCTTCGCCCGCTTGGCCCGTTTCTTCTCGGTCGGGCGTTTCTCTTCTGCTGCAGCTGTCTCCGTTACAAGTGAACCCACCTCGGGTGGTATTATCTCCTCCGGATTGGCCAGATGTACTCGTTTGCCTGTGGTATCTCGAACTATGGAGGCATACTCCCTTTGCGGTGCAGACCTTGCTGCTTCCTGTTGACTGTCATTCACCAGGGACGTTTGCCTGTTTTCATCCGTAGGATGCGCTCCCTCACTCTGCGTGTCCACTACCACCTTCGTCGGTTCTGTTTCGTTTCTCCGTCCAGTCGCCACTGGGCGTGTTGCGGTCGGACGGTGGGGGCAAAATTCCTTTAGATGTGCCGTGCTACTGCAGACGTAGCAGGATCTGGGTTGGCCGGCGTAGGACACCGATAATCTGTAGCTGCCAATGATGATAAAACTAGGGATGTTCGTCTTCAGTTGCATCTTTACCGCTCGTACCCCATTAAACACCGGGACGCGATATTGTCGGCTCCATTGTTCCTTCCGGACGTCATATACCGTTCCGTAACGCTGCAACGCTGCTTTTAAGACCTCTGCCGGGAGCTCTGGGGGTACATCAAACACTCGGACATTGACAGCATTACCGGTCACGTGTTCGATAAGCACTTTAGTCATCTCACCATTCATATATGTGAAAGGTGTTTCCGCCGAGAAGTTATTGAGGGTTTTCTCCAGCAAGAGTGCTGATATTAATTTAACATAAATTGCCCGTTCACTTGCAATTAACTGTATTGTATCCACTTGTTCCGCATTTAACCGTAATGTATCTGCTATGAAATCATGCACTTCATATGCCGACGGTCGCGTTGCACTTAAAGCAAACTTGATCCTGAGGGTATTTTTCCTCGCGTACATTTCCATTTCTTTTCACTGTTAAATTTAGCTGAAATACTCACTTTAAATTCCTACACTTGGTGATCGATAATATCACTCACAGTGTTGTATATGTCTTTCTTGCGCTCACTCACTATCAGGCCACACACGCAGTAGACAAAACAACCGGTTCTCCTGGTACGTCCGCTCTGTCCCAGCGCACTGGCTTGACTGCTTGTTTACCGCAGTTAAATTAATGCTAGTCTCTGTGTTAAATTATTAGCACACATACACTGGACCTGTTTCTAAAAGCCTTGCTTGTTACATTCACATGACTTGTCTAGCCAGTATCGTTTATTTTGTATGTGTAGCTTCTACAAACGATTCTTTTCTCCTACTTATCTGTAGTAGAATACAATATAATATTTATTTGTACCGAACAACTTCAAAAGTATAATTTGATACTGTGACGCCGGGCGGCATCGGCCATCAGAAAGACGCTCAAGTCAAGCTGCTTCACAGCTACCGCGCACCTCAAAGGAGCTCGTATTAGCTACCTTACACCACTGCTTTTAAATATATGGCCCGACGACAATGCATAGATCAGAACAAGCACGAGTATAAGGGCGGCAGAACAAACAGGTTCCAGATTGTTCCAGAAACTATGACTGGGAGCTTGTTTATGAGAGATTCGAGAAAAGGTGAACCTCAAGAAAAGTTCGTGCTACTAATTCTGGCCCATATAAGCGAGTAGGAACGGCCAGAGAAGCTATTTTTTGTGATGGAGTCATGAATGTTGAACGAGACAGCTGTTAGTGTGCGTGTGTGTGTGTGTGTGTGTGTGTGTGTGTGTGTGTGTGTGTGTGTGTGTGTGTGTGTGCAGTCGTCGTGTAGATAAACATGAATGTGTGTCGTCAAAGACAGTTTGGGGACATTTAATCGTCGCGTAGTGAGCGTTTAGAGAGTGTGATCATCGAAGCCAGCAGCTTGTGAGACAGAAAGAGAGCAGAACTGAAGGCAGTGATGTGTCTATATTACGATAAGGCAGAACAGCTGCAAGTTTCAAGATCACGAAGAACTGTAGATTTAAGGATAAAACAGATTTGTGTGTTTGTGCTTCACTTTTAGAAGAGAAAGTAAAGTGACAGAGAAGGTAACTGAACTTTGCCTTTTGTAACATTGCTAAGTCCTAAAAAGTACTTACATTCTAGTACAAATTGAGTTCGTTGGCCTTTCTTTTATTAAGAACCACATTGCACCTGGGCCTTTGACTTTCAGTTAGCCCTTATTCTTTTCTTTCTTTTCTTCTTCTACTTTCTCTTGGCTTTCCTGCTCCTTTTCCTTGGTGTGATTTTAACTTTTCTTAGCCATTTTTCATTAATCTTCCTTCTAAACTCCCATATCTTAAATTAATTATTTTTCTCCTCTTGACTGTTAATATTCCAATGTCACTTATTTCTTTGCTTATTTTGTCCATCTTTGGATGCCAAACATCCTATCTCCACTTCTCTCTTCTAACATACCTTTGTGGTTTTCTATTTTACTGTATGTGTGTGCATGAACTATATTAACTCCTTGATCTCTGATAATGTGCTATCCCATCTAGGGATAGTAAATTGTAATAAGATGGAGATGAGTACATTCGATTCATTTTGCTTCTCCACACACAGAATCATCTTGTTTATGGTACTTATCACTTCACTAAGATTCAAAATATTTTCTTCTGTGTGCGTCTCGATACTTTGGGAAATTCTTAGCAATGCAGTGGCCAAGGTCAACGCTAGGGTTAGCGAAAAGTATATTCTAGTACCGCTCTTTGAAGAAAATTCTAAACTCAGCTTCCAAAAATAATAAATAAATGAACAGTACGATATATTTTCGGGGAATATACCTTCCCCCGCGTTAAATCCAAATTAGCACACACACAAACACACACACACACACACTCACACACACACACACCAAGAGGCATACAATTGATTATGAAGAGATTATAAGGTTATTGCCTCTTTATTCCAACACCACTCTCAGCAAGTGGCGGTGCGCGCTCTTAAACCGATTATTCCATGCCAAGGTTGCGGTTCTAACCCTCTCAGCAACATGGGTTATGAACAAACGAGAAACAGAGGTCCTCCGACGTCTTGTGTGGGGATTAACAGTCTAGTATCTCATCTCTAATGGCAGAGAGACGCTATTCCAGCCCATATAATCCCAGCTCGAGACACAGGGGCAAAGGTCCTAATGGCAAAATGGCAGATGGCAAAATGAACCCGTCCTGTCCTTCACCATGGATTCAGTAACAGCACAGCAAGCCTCTGTGGTGTAGTGATAGTGTATCTGCCTTACATTAAAAAGTCCTGAATTCGGATCTCGGTTAGGATGAGTTATCCGGATATGGTTTTTTCCGAAGTTTTCCATTTTCCTGAGAAGATGAATGTGGGGTAACTTTAAATTCTATGAAACTCGGACTCATTTGAGCATTGTTTCACTAATTTCATTCATGCACCGCTCGATATGACATTACGTTAGAGCAGTTGTATTAAATTAATTATATCTTTTTTTACTTTCTCTACTAGTAAGGTAAGGTGCCCTAATATGGAATACTTTTTATATGCACTTAATTTATTGCACTTATGTTTGATATATAAAACTGGTAACTGAGAAAACAATTCCTCAGTATCTTAGGAATATAATATTCAAAACACAAAACAAACAATCCGTAATATTTATTATAACAAAACATATTTTAGAAATGTGCACTTGTTCCATATTAGGCACATAGTGATCCTAATATGGAATACTTTACACAGGACATGAGGAAATGTAATATGAACCAATTAAGTTAAAACATGTTTGAAATAAACGAACATTATAACAGGAAAAGACGTTAAATTGACACTCTGGTTCAATTTTGTCGTCAACTGGTCCTTCATGGGCTGTTGTGCTATTTGTTGTTGTCAAAATTAGAAAGAAAAAAAAGAGAGAAAAGAAAAAAGAACTTGCACATTTGATGTTTAAATTAACATTTTGACTTGCATCGCACATTTTTCTTCACACACTTCCCACAATTGAACCACTTTTTTGGGTTTCCAGCACACTGTTCATGGGCCCATAACTTGCATGTTTGGCTCTGGACCCAGATACCATCAACACTTTTCGACCACAACTTCCCATAGTAGACACATTCGGCATCTTCCTCAGACGAGCTTTCATTGGACATCTCCTGTGTTTCTATGTCATCTTCTGAACTGGAGCATGTTTCTTTGCAGTGTTTCTTCACTTTCTTACTACTTCCTTTCTTTTGGGGAAAAGTTTCCTTTTACCGGAAATAGCTATATTCGCAGTTTGGTATTTAAATTGTTCCAACTCTTTCTTGTTTGGAGTGGACGTAAGTAGTTTTGCTGTTCCAGCTTTTGGACCTCTTTTGTTTGTTGTAGTTAAAGCTAGGCTGGGAAGCGGGCTTATTCTGCTAAGCTGGTGATCGACTGTTTAATAAAACGGAAAAGTGTCCCTCGTATGAGCTTTAAGAAAACCCATCTGTTTGGAGCGCACAGTCTCTATGGCAGCTTTCATGTTTGCGGCATCCCAAATACGTTTCGTCAATTTTCCCGGCATCTAAAACAGAACATGCAAACGTTTTTGTCAGAAAGCATGTCTGTACCATAGTATCAAAGATTTTAAAATATTTAATTTAGAGCAGAAAAAAAGGGGCCAATGTAATAAAATAAAACTACAAATTTATCCTGAGCGGGATTCAAACTGATAGCCATTCACTTCCCATTTATGCATCCCAACCATTAACTGAAGGTGGTAAACTTGATATTACTTGATTACTTTAGCTTCTATATGCAAAAGCATAATAATAATCATTAACACGTAAAGGTGTCCCTAATATGAAATATTCAACATTGAGGTCCATGTGGTATTCCACATTAGGAACATTTTCGCCATTTTGTTTTAACCATGCTGCACGCAAGCCGCGTTTAGCAGTGTTTTAGTAAACTATTCAGTACATTCCCACTAGGATTCATTTATCAAAACATAAAAGGTAAATGTTAATTATACTTACGTTATACAGCTTTACTGGGCATTCAACAGCAAAGTCAGAAAAACTCAAAACTTGTGCAAACCTTTATGGCGACACAGCAAGAGCACTGAACTTTACTAAGGAATGAATTACACTGCATTCTACACCAGCGTCACTGTGGTAGCAGTTGCACTCCTTTCCGACAGATGTCACCTTAATACAGAGTGAAAACTTAGGTATTTCACATTAGGCACGTATTCCACATTAGGGCACCTTACCCTAAGTAGGGGAAGTATGTATTCCACCCAAAAATTCGATGTCGAGATTTCACCGGAAATACATGTTTTGAGGCCCCCTGAATCCAAAAAAAGCCTTTTTAGAGAAAGGTCCGTGTGTGTCTGTGTGTCAGTCTGTGTGTCAGTCTGTCAGTCTGTCAGTCTGTCAGTCTGTGGACAGCATAACTCAAAATCGAAAAGTCGGTTAAAAACCAAAGTTGGTATTTAAGTTTAATGTCTTTCAAGGATGCGACACGAAGATTTTGAAGAAAATAGCCCAACCCTAAACTACCCTTTACATGGAAAATTTTTGGAAAATTTTAATTTTCTTGAAAATGGCTCTAACGATTTTCATTAAAATGTTATATGTTTGAGATATTTTTATGGCAAATGAAATGTATATCTTGAATTTCCTGGCTATAGCCCCTGTAGTCGTATTTACTCTGGACGACTTTTGCATAACTGGTAAACCGTTAGAGATAGACCAAATCATACTATACAAAAAAGGTAGATCTTGCTAAAATACACAATTTATGTCTGAATAAATTTTCTTGTAGGGTGAACCATTCGGAGATATTCTTTGTTATGTATGTGAGTTTCGGAAAACTTAGAACTTTCGTGAAGTGAATCATCGTTGTTCTTTTTTTTTATATGTTAAGTGTGCAAAGACAACAGAATCTCAAAGCTTCAAAAGTTCCGACTATCGCACAAAGCCTACTGTATTCTAACATTCCCCTTACACCTACAAGGAAGTAAGCAATAAGATATGTTGTACAAATGTTTTTCTTAACTAACACGAATAAGATAGGAATAAGAGTTTGTAAGAATGGTTAGTACAAGAGTAGAGAAAGTCATATGAGTGCAACACATCAGATTTTTTTCTTTTGTCTCTGTACCCCTAAAGACGATTTTCCATTCCAGCCTGTAACCCCTTCCCCGTAATCCTAACCGTAGAGTAAAATCGTACTTGTCACTAGTTTTATGTCGGAAGTAATGATAAAAGTAATGTAGAAGCAGATAATCGTGCACCTAGGAGTGTTGTGAAATCTGCTATGATGTTGTGATTGTAGAATACATACGGAGAAATACGGAGTAGTTGAAAAGATCGTTTATGTTTTATGAGCTAAATATTTTGCTTGGACTGAGAATAACATTTAAAGTGTGCTATTTTTAGCGAGTTCTTTGCTTTAATTTAGCGTCAGTGCACGTTGCAAGGTTGGCAACATTATCGTAAAGGCGATTAGAGTCACAACTCATGTTTCTGGTATCATTGTCTGTCTGAAATTGTTTGCTGATGTAGTGGCTGGCTGCAAGGTCCATGAGCTGGTGAACAAACTTTAAGAATAACAGCATGAAACAGGAAGATGGTTATCAAACAGAAGTAAGAACCCATAAGAAGATCAATAGTAATTGATTGTAGAAAAAACGAGTTTGATGACAAGTTAGTTATTAATCACCATTGTTTTGCTATTGGGAACAGAAACAGGCACTAAGAAGTGGGGCCTCCGCTCAAACACACTGTTAATGTAGGGAGTAGTTTTTTGCTAATTGTAAGTCCACGGTGGACTGGTATTGCAAATGGAGCTTAGGCTTAAGGCCCAGTGTTGTGCTCCTCCGTGAGAATCACATGGAGACGTATGGCCTGGCTGACAGAAGAAGGAGCAATCCATCACGGCTGGCCATGAAAGCTGGTCATTCTACATGCACCACCCAGTCTTCGGGAAACAATCGAGCTCTTTGAGATCCAACCGGTGCCCGCCCCAGTCAGACCTTGGCTAAATCAGCGACGGCTTCTTCACGAGAATGTTCTAAATTGCCTGATCTCGTTCTCTCTCTCTCACTCACTCTCTCCCTCTCCCTCTCTCAAGTCAAGTCTACGTTTCCTTGATTACAATATCTGATGTGTTGCACTTACATAACTGTTTCTACTCTTGTACAAACTCTTCTTACAAACTCTCATTCCTCGACCTGCTTCATGTTAATGGAGGTAAAAGCTTCCAGAAATTATCGTATTGCAAGGGAAATGTGGGAATACTGTATGCCTTAAGTGATAATCAAGTCTTTTATAACTCTTTTTCCTATATATTCATGTTAGTTGAGATAAATATGTGCAGAAATTATGTTATTGCTTATTTCCTTGAAGGTGCAAGGGGAATATGGGAGTACAAGAGGCTTTGAGCGATAGCATAGTCGAATACTTTAAAGCTTTCAAATTCCGTTCTCTTTGCACGGTTAACATATAAAAATAACTAATAAGATTCCATTTGGCAGAAGTATAAGTTCTCCAACCTCACACAAATAACAAGACATATCTCCGAAATGGTTCACTCTACAAAAAATTATTTAGATATTTTAGGAAGATGAACATTTTTTGTATAGTAAGATTTGGTCTGTCCCTTACGGTTTACCAGTTATGCACAAGTTATCCAGAGTAAATTCGACGACATGGGCTATAGCCAGAAAATCCAAGATATACATTTTATTTGTCATAAAAATATCTCAAACATATGACATTTTAAACAAAACCGTTAGAGCCATTTTCAAGAAAATAAAAATGTTCGAAAAACTTTCCATGTAAAGGGTAGTTTACGATGGAGGAATTTTCTTCAAAATCTTCGTGTCACATCCTTGAAAGACATTAACCTTAAATATCAACTTTGGTTTTTAACCGATTTTTCATTTTTGAGCTATACTGCCCACAGACTGGCAGACACATACGCATGGACCTTTTTCTAAAAATGATGTTTTTGGATTCAGGGAGTCTCAAAACATATATTTTAGGTGAAATCTCGACACCGAATTTTTGGGTGGAATACAACACTTCCTCTACTATATGTAATAGGGAAAGTAAAAAGAAATAACGACTTCCCATTTGAGAAAAGTATAAATTCAGACAAATAACAAGGAGTACCCCCAAAATGATTCATTAAAAGATGTATTTGACAAGTTGCGTGTTGTAGGGAGACTTACATTTTCTGTGCAGTAAGATTTTGCCCATTGCAACGTAGAAGTTATGCAAAAGTCATCCAGAATGAGAAGGACTTCTGAGGACATTAGAAGAAAGTTCAAGATATAGCTTTCATTTCTTATGAAAATAACTTGAATATATGCTATCAAAATCGTAAGAGCCATTTTTGAGAAAATCAAAAATTGTGAAAATTGTTTCATGTAAAGTTTGTTTGGGGTGAACAAAATTCTTGAAAATCTTCGTGACGCATCTTTGGAAGTTACTGAAGTTAAATATCACATTTGATATTTAAACGACGTGTCGCTTTTTAGTTATGCTGTTTATGGGCACACAGACATAGACTTTTTCCTAAAATGTTTGTTTTTTCTTTTTTGTTTATGGGACCTCAAAGATTCTAGTGGAATTTCAGTATAATAGAGAAAGTAAAATTGAGTAAAATTTGGATCTTTTTCACACGACATCCTCTCTCAGTAATTACGAATTCAATTTAATTCTTTTCAGAAATTCATATCCAATTCCTAGTAGTAATCTATGAAGGGAAAATATTGAGGAATTCAAAATTTGCCTAATACTGATAGTTATTAAAGAAAACTCTTGTGCTTTCCCACAGATAGCACATTCGGCAAATTCATCTGCGTTGTGCAATTCTGGCTTAAATCTATTTTTTTCTTCCTTGGTGTTCGCAATTTTCCCGTTTCCTTTAGTTCGTAAGGCATACATTCAAAGCTCCATTCGAAAACAGCGTATAATCCGCAGATAGTTTAATAATGTTATTCATAACAGTTGAATTCCCCTGCATTAGCTTGTTAAAAAAATTGACACTTTTTGGGTCTCAAAGTTTTTAACAGCTTAGCTTTTGAATGTTTCTCTGTTATTGTCACTCACCAAGTTAACAGAACTTTTAGAAGTAGCCATTTTTGTTGCGTTCTGACTGACTGCTCTTCGTTATCGATTGGTGGCAGAAGAGGGGTGAATGCCACCACACAGAATGAAACCGAACGTAAACTCCCCTTCAGTTTTACTATTTATATTGTGACAAAATCACAAAATCCAGTCACTTTGTTGTCTTCTAAAGTGTTGTCTTAAATAGGTGCAGTTTTCTTCTCGCCGTTAGCACAGTCTGCAGTCTTTCGTGATATACACTCACAACTGTTTACTTCTCCTAACCTTGACTCAGTCCTGTTGTAAGGCTATCGATGGAAGGCGTACCATCCCTCTACATTTGTAGTTTATCCACTGTGGCACTACTCAGAGTCAATGTACTAGCATTACTTATCCTTATTTATGTGATTTGTTGAGAAAAGGAAACTAAAGGTTAGCATTATCGTTGAAAGATTTATAGTTTCGCCTAAGATATTTCAAGGAAAATAAATTAAGTACTCTTCTAACTAGGTAATATACTTTGGCAATCATTTTGCAGTCATTCAAATCCGTAGAAGCAAAATAAAAGTTTCTCACATGTACGAAAATTCAATCTCGGAATTGGACAGAATCGATCATGAATAGTAATGAATACATTAATGAAACAAATCCGAAAATAGACTGAAGGACTTTATACCGCTTAAGCTATCCTGTATTCTCTCTAAGGAATAAGGAAAACCTTCGAAAAGAAACTAGCTGATCATTTTGGCCCACAACAAATTTGAACCTAGCGCGCAATGAGACAGATCATAATTGCCCTATCGCGGTAGGGTAGGACAGACCAGATTTGAAGGGGTAACCTGCGGGCTGGGGACCCGGGAGTCAAAGACCTCCCCCGATCCGGAGAACGAGGATTTACAGACAGAAAGCGCCTACCCTGCACGCAGAAACTACCGCCGACACTTAGAACCCTGCAACAACCAAGTAGATGAAAGGTGAAGTGAAATGCGAAGCGAAATGAAATGGAGGAGCAGGAAAGTCGACGGATGCAATTATCCTTCACGGCATTCGCTTAGCGACCCGGGAAACCCCCGAAAAAGTATGAGCAGAAAGGTTGTCCAAGAGAATCGAACCGACGATCTCCCGAATGCAGAGCGGAGCCATCTCACACGGTCACTAACGCGGTGGTTTGAATTATTATCGTTGACCATTTTTCCAAATTGATGTTATTGTTATAATGAGAAATATGAGTTGTAATGAAGATGAAATTTGATTACATATCCAATCGTCTGTAATATGAATGCTTGTAATTAAAACTGAGTAATGAATATATTCTGTGGAATGAAAACAATTAGGTGTTTCAAAACAGAGAATTAACTATGTGCAATGTATCAATTTGCTACCTGATCGGTACAAAAACGCCATGGCGCCCTGAGGAATCAACATACAATTTGATTTTGATAGCATTGCTGTCTGCACACTTGTTGAAATGAAATGAAGAATATAAAAAGGATAAACAGGACTATTTATTTGTTAACTATATAGTGATGTTGAGTAAAATATGCATAATCAGGCATATGCTGAAATAATGTACTCTAAATGAACTACAACAATTTATGAGACTTTTGGTTCTGTGCATGTATACAAAAAAAACCTGATGTGTTGCACTCACATGATTTTCTCTACTCTTGTACTAACCATTCTTACAAACTCTCACTCCTATATCTTCTTCATGTTAGTTGAGATAAACATTTTCAGAAATTATCATATGTTTATCTTCTTGTACGTACAAGGGGAACATGGGAATACAGTAGACTTTGAGCGATAGTCGAATCTTTTACAGCTTTCAAATTCCGTACTCTTTGCACGGTTAACATATAAAAATGAATAACGATGTTGAATTTGACAGAAGTATGTCTCCAAAACGCACAAAAATAACAAGAAATATTTCCGAAATGATTCACTCTACAAAGAAAATTATTCGGACATAAAATGTGTTGTTTTAGCAAGGTCTAAATTTTTTCTATAGTAAGATTTGGTCTATCTCATACGATTTACCAGTTATGCAAAAGTCATCCAGAGTAAATAGGCCTAAATGGGCTATGGATAGAAAATACAAGATATACATTTCATTTACCATAAAAATATCTCAAACATATGGCATTTTAATCAAAATTGTTAGAGCCATTATCAAGAAAGTCAATATTTCCGAAACATTTTCCATATAAAGGGTAGTTAGGGTGGAAGAATTTTCTTGAAAATCTTCGTGTCGCATCCTTGAAAGATATTAAACTTAAACACTAACTTCGGTTTTTAAGCGACTATTCCTTTCTGAGTTATGCTGTCCACAGACTCACAGACACACACAGACGCACTCACAAGGACCTTTTTCCAAAAATGCCTTTCGTTTTATTCAGACAGCCTCATAACAGATATTTTCGGTGAAATCTCGACATCGAATTTTTGGAATACTTGCTCTACTATACGTAGTAGAGGAAGTAATAGTTGGGAAGTCAAAGATAATAGATCACTTCGAGAGCACTGTACAAACTAGATGGTATGAGCAATATGAAGCGGATAATGCTAAAGAGAACCATGAGAAATGGGCAGATTAATATATTAATGAATATGGAACCTACATAGCGTGTTGAGCTATCAAAGAAATGTATTTCTGTTTTTAAAAAGGGTAGAGAACTGAATGAAGTACAGTGTCCCCTCAACAAAGCAGGATCTCGAAGTAAAAGAAAATATAAGTACAGAGTTTATTGAAGAAAAGATATGGAGATGACTAGAGAATAATGATCTGAATCTCTACCTTACCATTTTGGATGACCCAACTGACACTCTTGAAACCGGTAAATATAGGACGACGTATGGTTGCTTGGAAGAGGCAGGACTGTTAAGACCTAAGGGACTGAATTCAGTAATTTCAAATTTTGTTAATGATATCAGTAAACAAATATTGGCTGAACTCGTTCCTTAATAGCCTTTTCAGAATAACTACACATTGGAACTTCTAAGTAAACATTAATTTGCACATTTTGTTCTGTTTATGTAAGGAAATTTCATAAACTTTAAGTATGTTCAAAGTCCCATCAAACCATATTATGTCCAGAATTTTGTGTAAGTATTTACTACTCTGTTTTGGAATTTATCTCAGCGGAAATACATCCTTAAGCTTGAAGTCCATGCACTGTTGTAACTTTTAAAACTCCCATCCAGTTGTTTAGGAGTTATTCATTTTTTTCCTCTCCTGAAACATTTACTCTAATGGACATAACACGATTTGAAGTAGGTACCTTCCCACATCACAAGAGCCAACTATGTGAGGATTATAATTTTAAGAAATACTATAAAAAGACGCAGCATTTAAATGAAGATACCCAATTCGTTCCAAGATAGTAGTTAATGGAAAGATAATTAATAATAAAATACAACAATAACATTAATAAGTAACAAAGAAATGCCAATGAAACATTACGCGCCCTCATGTTTGCAAGGATTTTGTTACGGCAATTTACAATCTGTAATGGTAATGTTAGACAATAACAGCATATACAGGGATGATTTTATTCCCTAGGAAATACAGTCCTGTAAGTGTGAAGTGAAAAATATTCTATGACTGTTCTTCTCTATTATCACACGCTACATACACTAGCCTGTCATCCCACCCACAAACAGAACAACGTTCACGTACGCCACTGACTGGATTTACCCCCGTGATTTCTGCAACTCTTTTAACGTATCTACTTACCTCAATGCCGGCTTGAGTGGGCCATCTGGTATATTATTATACTGGTTGTCCTAAAAAACCCGACAACGCTTAGTATTTTGTGCGGGATGGTAATCCGATCGGTTTTCAGATAGGAACCCCTGTCCGGAAATGCATGGTTTGGACGCTGCAGAGCGTAAGGGATTTTGCATCCATAGCAGATATATCTTTCTTATGTATTTCTGCACTTAAGTTTAGATTATAATTAAACTGTATTAGTGTCCAAATGATTATTACTAAGTAACAAATTTTCTTTGCATATAGGTACTTCAAAATGTTCCTTTAATGTTTTTATTTCTTGCGTAACTCCAGTTTGAGTGTTTGCAGTGTTATAATTCCGGTATTGTTCCCGTTCATTGCCCTGTTCGCCTTTCCGAGTGGGACTGCTGTGGGACTAAGCAATAACCTATACCAGGTGGTTCGCTCTGTCTTATTATCTTTGGATATAGGCAACACTTCATACTCTAAATGAAACAATGACGGAATTACCGTGCCTGTCGATCATTTGGTAGCCATGTCAATGAGCCTGCTCTGCATGGGAAAATAGACCTTAGCAGCACATGCTTCTGGAATGGACGTAACTATTGCTGCTAAGGCACAGATGAGCCATCTGGTATAATGTAGAACCAGCTTACATATTTCACTTAAAGATATTAACGTTCATTAAATTTCAGTGGCATATTAAAGGCTAATTTAATTTGTTTCAGGTAAGTTGCAGCTCTTCACGTCCTAGAGTACCTGACTGTATATTCCAGAGGTATGCTAATCTTATTACCTATATGCGGAAGACGATTTTCGTTCGTAAATAAGATTATTTAGGTATCCGTGATAGACAGATAAATTAGATGACAATTTTAACACCATAACAAGGTTCATAGGGTGTACTTGGCATCTCGAGTAATGAAATCTTTTGTGCCTATGCCCCTTCAGAGGTGCGCCCCGGGAGGGAGGGGCGAGTTTAGAGAATAATAAGGGTGGCCGGACTGAGGACAGACTATAGCAAAGGGCAAGACCCCTAACGACTACAGATTTAAGCTCCCCAGTGGCGGCTCGTACTTTTTAAACCATTCTTCTAAAGCATTATACTTTTTACAAATTTTTAAATAATAATAACAATGCTACTACTACTACTATTGATAATAATAGTAATAATAATATTTATTATTATTATTATTATTATTATTATTATTATTATTATTATTATTATTATTATTATTATTATTATTATTATTATTATTATTATTATTATTATTATTATTATTATTATTATTATTATTATTATTATTATTATTATTTTATTATTATTTTTTTATTATTATTATTATTATTATTATTATTATTATTATTATTATTATTATTATTATTATTATTATTATTATTATTATTATTATTATTATTATTCCCTATAGGACAACGGCCTCTCCTAAGGGGAGAGTAGGTCGGTATGCTCTTCCCACACTTCAGTTATGAATGTGGAATTCCCGTCTCTTTGTCTTTGATAGATTTTCTTAACCTATATGTATTTGTGTAAGCTTATTTTCAGTTTCACTCCTCTGCCCTATGGGCTTGAGTCGCACTTCTTTAATGACACTTAGCACTAATTCTCGCTGGTTTTGAGTTTGACACTTTTCACTTTCATTGACGTGATCAGGTATTTCGCATCTTCTTTGTCACGCGGTCACGTGTGTTAGCCGCTGAGCAGTTGTTCGTGCCCTTCCCAGGCGAGAAGCAGTAAACCTGGAGCAAGGAAAGATTACGTTTTGCATATTTCCTTTTTCCCCTTTTGCTTCCTTCTTGTATTCTTTTGCCATTATTTGTTAGTATTTCTGTATTTACTTTTTACACACACTTACACAAGATGGGATACATGATGTCCACAGGCTGTTTAGTTAATACATACATATATTTACTTTCAATTGGTGTAACATGCGTATTCCCTGGTATGAAAAAGTAAAGCCAATAAAACCTCGTGTTGTATTTGTTTATCCAAATTGTGTTCATGATTGCCAATAAAAGCCGCGAGACATATTGGTGATTTATCATTAGTAGCACATAGCTTCAGGAGAATTGCAGCCGCTAGTCCTCGCTTCGCGTGAATAATTAAGCGCGTATAAATATTTTAAATACGGCAGCATATGAAAGCTCCGAAAGGACAAAGTAAGAGTACAATGACAATTGTTACTAAACACCGGCTATGCAAGTAACTAATTAATTTCCCGAACGAGATTGCTACGCTGTAACGTGTGAGCTCCTGGCATTCGATTTGGTGGCGAACTTCCTGACCGACGAGATTTTACGAGGGTTTTCCGGATCTCTAGGCGAATACTGTGACAATAATTACATCTCTCAAATTCCTCTCCCTCCATTTCATCTTATTTCTCATGTTATTTCACCTACATCCTGATTGTTTAGGATTCCAAAGTTGGCATCATTTTGGTGTACATTGCAGGTCCTTGCTCTCTGTAAATTTTCATCGTCCACATTGGAGGAGGTCTCTCAATCCCGGAGCCCGCAGAGGGGAGAGGCGCCTGTGCGAACCTTCATCGGGGAGTTCAAATCTGTAGTCGTTAGGGACCCTGTCCTCTGCAGACGCCTCTCCTCAGGTCCGAAACCCTTCTGTCGTACCTTGACATCTGTCTATTACAATGGGGAAGACGAAGACTTTACCACTTTGGAAAAGAACCGCCTGTGAATTAACGTGGAAAATTACCTTTTAAGCAGTACTGACCATTTCAGTTGAAAAAATAAAAGAGTAGATAACTACAACAAAATAGTAGTAAAATACGTTCACTATATACCTGGATAGAAGTAGGAAAAACAAATAGCATATCTGTTATTTTATAACGGTTCCCAAGATTGAGCTGTTCCAAAAAATAACCATAGTTCAAACTTTGTACCAAGCTGATGTTTGTATTGTTATAATCATTTCAAAAGCAAGGCTCTGATCGCAGAGATTAGGACATTAAGTTACCAATATGCATGTGGTGCAGACCTTGGAACTGTCCACGCTTCCAATAGAAGACAACGCTAATAGAAATCTTACGACCAAAGATTTAATTATCATATTGACCTTGCGATATCAGTGCGATATAGCTTCTCGAGATACCGTTTGGAACAAATAATTATTAGCATAATGGAAACTGATACAAGCTGTTTCTGCGATGATGATAATGATGTTAATGGATGTGCATACGCTTTCAATATGATTTGGTACCAGTAATTATAATAAGTATATATTTAGATACAATGCAGCATATGTATTGCTTCTAAAAGTAAACTATCAACTCACTCAAATGTAAGTTATGTACAAAGGAGAGAGGAAAAGGCATATATTGTCCCCTTAAATAGAACTTCAGTAACCCAATAAAAGAATTTGAAAGCGTTGTTCATTTTGACCATAATAATTCTGAAGTGCTAATGCAAACAGCGTATCAGTAGAAGCAGCGATATGGGCTTGGGCATTGGGTAGATTTTAGAATGTTTTACGAACAGATGCATCACATTTGCATCTACCTGAGGTAAGCATTCTACTGAATAATTGCCTTCTCTGGCTGATCATGGCTACCTTTACATATTGGATAAACCAGCTCATCGTATGCTGCGTCAGTTAAGTCGCCATTACGACAACGGCAACAAAAAGCAAAGCAGCACTAAACATTTTGATTCGCAACAGTCCGGCAACCAGAGCAATTGGGAATTCATTTGTTTCTGACCGACCACTGATATTTTTCTAGCTAGCGACTACAGAGAGCTCTAGAGGCTGTTTTATGACACGGCCGCCTTGATAATTTCTACACCGAAAAGCCTAATACGCACTATATGAATCTAACATGCCGCGCGGTAACAGGAACAGCAATTTAAAATGTGGTTAAGTATTATTTATTTGTGCCAACAAGCTTACTGCTGGTGTTTTTAAATACACAAGCCGTGTGTGGGCAATGTTTAAGAGCTTGAATCCGAAACTGAACAATTCATAGCCATAGCCGGAATTTGGACCACGGATCTTCCGCTTATCGAGCGGCTGCTTTAACCACTAAGCTACCAAGGCCAACTTGCCAGTACGACATTAAATTCCCCAGCTGATTCGTACTTTTTCCCGGTTAACTACAAGGGAATCTCAGATCAGAGATAAATACCCCAAAGTTGACTTAAAATTGTAAGTACTTTATGTTCCGGGTTTAAGTAACCTTTAGACGGTAATTATTATTATTATTTTTTTATAACCAGTGGACACTGTCCGACCATTTGCACCTTGGTCTTCCTGGGAGTCTCTTGCCGATGTGAGGGTCCCATTTGGTAGTTCGTGCTCTCCATCTGTCGTCTTGCAGCCTCATCACGTGGTCGCCCCATTTCCATTTGGTCTTCGTAGCCTGTTGTGCTATGTCTACTGTTGCTGACATCTTGTGTATCAAGGTGTTTGATATTCTATCTTTCAGAGAGATGCCAAGGATCTTCCTCTGCATTTTCCTTTGGCATACCTGTAGAGTGTTTCTCTCTTTGGCTTTGACAGCCCATGTCTGACAACCACTGGAAAAACACAGCTTTCGAGTGCCTCCATTTTGAGTCTCCTATTCAGGGTCTTGTTTAGAAATATTAATTTTAAGGCCGAGAAAGCTTTCCAAGCAAAGGAAACTCTTCGTTTTGTTTCTTTTTCATTTTGTTGTTAAAGGAAATCATTTGGCCTAGATATATGTATTGAGATACATACAGTAGTTCCGTTCCTTCAAGATATATTGGGGTTTCTAATCCATTTGCCATTACTTGTATTTTAGATTTGTTTATTATTATTTGTTTACTTTGTGTGTTAAGCTCCTAGAGCATTGATTGCAGTTTCCTTGCGGTTTTGGCGAAGAGGACTATGTTTTGTTAGTCTCTCGCCGTTGAGACATATTCCATTTTAGTTTCCTGAATATGTCCTCTAGTATGCAGGTAAATAGTTTTGGGGAGATGGGATCCCCTTGCCTAACTCCTATTTCCACGCGGAAAGGCTGACCTGTCTTTTCGGTTTTAACTCTAGCGAAGCTGTGGTTTTGAATGTTTCTTAGTAATTGAATGTATTTTGCTTCTACTCCTTAATTTCTTAGTGCTTGAAGTACGTTTGGGTGTTCGATTGTATCAAATGCTTTGCTGTAATTAATAAAAGCAAGGTATATTTTACTAAGTGTGCTAAATCCTTGGCGGAATCGTGCTTGTTCTGAGGGTTGGTTCTCGTCTAGTGCTTTTGTTAATCCTCTAGTTAGTATTTTCGTGAACAGTTTATATAGGTTAGACATCAGGCTTATGGATCTATAATTGTTCATGTCAGTTTTCGTACCCTTTTTGTGCAAAAGTACAATCGTGCTTGTTTTCAACTAATCGGGAATGTCTTCGGTTTGTATGATTTTGTTGAACATTTCTATGATGATTGGTGTTAGGAGATCTTAGGCTTCTTTTAAGAGCTCATTGTATATATTGTCTTCTCCAGGTGGCTTTCCATTTTTCAATTCAGTGATGGTTGTTCTAACCTCGCTGTGAATTATAGCGGGCATTGTCTCAGTGGTGTTTGAGTCTGGATCGACAGGGTTACGGTCTGTAGCTTTGTTTACAAATATTGTTTTGTAGAATTCCGTTGCTGATTTGATTATATCCTATCTTCTGTTTAGTTGTTATCCCGCCTTATTCTTCGTTACTAAAAGCGTTTCACCCTTAGAAGACAGTACACGTTAAATGGAGCGCAGTGTTGCAACATGCACTAGTTGAAAATCTTTCTCCACGAGCGACCCCGAGGTGACCAGAATCCTGTACTTAGTCCTTCAATTGCTGCTTGACGAGATGGGCACTTTTAACTTTGGTATCCCTCCATGTACTTGTTACTGTATGACCTAAATTTACAAATGACTCGTCTGTATAAACAATTGATTTCCCCTGGTCCCTAAACCTTTTTACGTATTTTAGATATTTATGTCGCCATCTGATGGTATCTTCTCTTTCTATTAATATGCACTTCTTACCCCTTCTTTCATATTCGGACCCCAAATCATGTAAGAACCGACTAAGAGTGACCCTTGAGAAATTTGGTAGGGTCTCACCACTGTTGACCCGTGACAAAATTATATTCAGCGTGGGTGGAATATTTGCAAACTGTAAAGAATGAACAATTCGCCGCAATCCACCTTGCACTATTCAATCATATTGCGTTAACCTATCGTTTTGTGTAGTCCCACCCTTTTTGCTTTCTTTTTCGATGGCGTTCTTAGAGGTCCTTTCATTGGTTCCTTTTTAATCATACACACTACTGCTTCTGAACACCCGATAGCCTTAGCTGTTTCTTTTACCGCCTTACACACATTTTGCTTCAAAAATAATCTAACACATTCATAATTATTTGGCGTTCCTTACTTCTTAATTTACCAACATATCGTCTCTTCCTAGCTTCCCCCTCCATAGCTACAAATATTTACAAAAATATTAAACAAATAACGCAATAACAGCTCACAGTTACACACACGACTTCTTTCGAACTAACGTTAGTGCTGCTCCTTATACTATCTTCTGTGTCAGGCCTGACGCTGAATAGATGAATACCTTTTGTTTGCCTTACTGGATAAAAGAAAGAGGTTACTGCCTTTTGGTTTATTTTAAAAACTTTCTCCAACCTTCCTCAACATTTGTTCTCGCTGGTTCCCTGATGTAAACTCAATAACAAAAAAGTTTCACACTGCGTAACTTTTGCAGTGCACAGATATAAAAATTTCCGAAAACATTTAATTTAAAAAATTATAACACTTAACTGGGTAAACATAGAGAATTCAAAGTAGGCAGGTAGTAGCACTATGGTCTACTCTACCTAAGTAAAAAATATAGATGCATTCTAGCAGTTAGTTTGTTAGTTAGCGCGTGATGAGTGTAGAAACAGCAAATTTTGGACTTCTATTGAAAAAAACGTTTTCTGAAGAAATTTGGGCCTATAGAAATGTATAATGACTCTGAAAAGGATATAACCTGATAGAGAAAAAAATTCTGCATAGGATAATGTGCTCAAACCTGAAATTTATAACAAATGAATATTTATACCATGCTATTAGGAATCTGGCAACAGAGCGAGGGTAGAAAAGGACGCGGCTAATGGCAACTTGTATGCGCTAGATAGAGACAGAGATGTCCCATTTAACTCCATACTCTCTTCTAAGAGTGGAACGCTATATAGTAGCAATTGTTTTCCACCCTAGGCGCTTATAGTCGCTTTTCTAATTGATTTGTTTGTTTCTAGTTTGTTTCTATTTGTCTCGTTATTGCTGATCGATGCTCGCGGATATCTTTCCTATTTCCCTTTTCGTTATTTTGTCTAGTTTTGAGTATTCTTCTTTATTCCTGTCTGAGCCGTCTCTAGCTTTTAACATTTTCGATCTGTAGTCGATTAGCTGTATGGTACTCTGACTTAATTTGCTTCTTTTCTTCATTTGTTTGTCGTTACTTGTGTCCTTGGTATATGCATTGAAAGATATTAAACTTAAATACTAACTTTGGTTTTTGACCAATTTTCGTTTTTAAGTTATGCTATTTACAGACACACAGACACATAGACACACACGCGCGCGCGCGCGCGGGCGAACTTCCTCTAAAAATGCTTTTTTTTGGGATTCAGGGGGAGTCAAAGCATATATTTCCCATGAAATCGCGACATCGAACTTTTGGGTCAAATACATTACCTACTATATGTAGCGGAGAAAGTAAAAATGTAACAGAAAAATTTAAAAATGAAAAATGTACAATATAAACCCTATCATAATTACATTACCTATTAAAAATAGGACCTCGTTTGCGAAATATTTGTGGTTGTAGCTTTAGGGGATTCCCTGCTATATTTGTATATGAGGAAGCAATAACTGGCGGGTATAATATCTAATCTGACCATTAGAACCTTTACAAAAGTGATCACCGGCCACTAAGAACGTCCTGGTCTTGTTGGTTATTCTGCTGTAAACCACATAAAGTGACTCGGCTTGACCAACATAACTTACCAGCAGGCGTCCTTTGTACCACACACTTTGACCCCTACAGTACCACAATATCCAGCACGTATTCAATGGCGATCATCTCTACAATCCCGCCCAGCGACTTCCATTATAAGCGTTCCCATTTTGAGAAGCCAACCTTTTAGTTTCTCAACCACGTAGGTATATATATTCCACACAGCAAATAAACGCTTTGAGACTCCCTGAATTAGAGCAGCATTTTTTAAAAAAACGTCTCTCTGTCGCTTGCAATATTTAAATTTTCCATCTTCTAAGAATGCTTTTGGAGAAAATCTCCCAGCCCCAAACAACACTTTGCATGGAACATTTTTCAAAAATATTGAGTTTGTCAAAAATACTTCTAACGATTTAGATTAATATACCATATGTTTAACATTTTTGATAACAAATAAAACGCATGTCTTCAATTTTATTATAATCTCTGATGTCCTTTTCACTCTGGATAACTTTTGCACAACTGGCAAAGGGACAAAACCTTACAAAAAAAAAAAAAAAAAAAAAAAAAGAAAAGAAAAGAAAAAAAAAAGACTGAAGTGTTGCACTCACATGACTTTCTCTACTCTTGTACTAACAATTCTTACAAACTCTTATTCCTATATCTTCTTCGTGTTAGTTACGATAAACATTTGTACAAATTATCTTATTGCTTATTTCCTTGTATGTGCAAGGGGAATATGGGAATACAGTAAGCTTTGTGTGATAGTAAAATCTTTTAAAGCTTTGAGATTCCGTTCTCTTTGCACACGTAACATATAAAAAATGAACAACGATGTTCCATTTCACAAAAGTTTTAAGTTTTCCGAAACTCATATACATAACAAGGAATATCTCCGAAATGGTTCACCCTACAAGAAATGTTATTCAGACATAAATTATGTATTTTAGCAAGATCTACATTTTTTGTATAGTATAATTTGGTCTATCACTAAGGGCTTACTAGTTATGCAAAAGTCGTCCAGAGTAAATACGGCTACAAGGGGTATAGCCAGAGAATTAAAGATATACACTTCATTTGTTATAAAAATATCTCAAACATATGATATTTTAATCAAAATCGTTAGAGCCATTTTCAAGAAAATAAAAATTTTCCATGTAAAGGGTAGTTTGGAGTGGGGCTATTTTCTTCAAAATCATCATGTTACATCCTTGAAAGACATTAAACTTAAATGCCAACTTTGGTTTTTAACCTACTTTTTGTTTTTGAATTATGCTGTCCACAGACTGACAGACACAGACACACACGCGCGCGCGGACCTTTTTCTAAAAATGTTTTTTTTTTTTATTCAGGGGGTCTCAGAACATATTTTCGGTGAAATATCGACACGATGGATTACAATACTTCCTCTACTTACCAGTAGAGAAGTAAAAATATAGATTTCTTTAAAGCATAGAATTTATGTCTATTCAACCTTTGTGGAGTTAACCATTTCGAGGTATTCCTTGTTATTAGTTTGAATTTTTCAATTGTTATATATTTGTCAAACGCGAAATCGCTATCCTTTTTTACTTTCTCTACTGATAAGTAGAAGAAAGTATTGTATTCCACCCAAAAATTCGATGTCGAGATTTCACCGAAAATATGTTTTGAGACCCCTGAATCAAAAAAAAAAAAAAAAAAAAAAAAAAACATTTTTAGAAAAAGGTCCGTGTGTGTGTGTGTATGTGTGTGTGTGTGTGTGTGTGTGTGTGTGTGTGCGCGCGCGCGTGTGTGTGTGTCAGTCTGTCAAACTGTGTGTGTCAGTCTGTGGCCAGCATAACTCAAAAACGAAAAGTCGGTTAAAAACCAAAGTTGGTATTTAAGTTCAATGCCTTTCAAGGATGCGGCATGAAGATTTTGAAGAAAATAACTCCACCCTAAACTACCCTTTACATGGAACATTTTTCGAAAATCTTTATTTTCTTGAAAATGGCTCTAGTGATTCTAATTAAAATGCCACATATTTGTGATATTTTTATGACAAATGAATTTATATCTTGAATTTTCTGGATATAGGCTATGCAGTCCTGTTTACTCTGGATGACTTTTGATTAACTCGTAAACCGTAAGAGACAGGCAAAATTTGCTATACAAAAAGTGTAGATCTCCCTAAAACACACTATTTATGTCGAAATAATTTTCTTTGTAGAGTGAACCATTTCGGAAATATTTCTTGTTATGTGTGTCAGTTTTGGATAACTTAAAATTTTGGTGAAATGGAACATCGTTGTTCATTTGTGTATATGTTAAGCGTGCAAAGAGAACGGAATCTCAAAGCTTTAAAAGATTTGACTATCGCATAAAGCCTACTGTATTCCAATATTCCCCTTGCACCTACAAGGAAATAAGCAATAAGATAATTTGTACAAATGTTTATCGTAACTAACACGAAGAAGATATAGTAATAAGAGTTTGTAAGAATGATTAGTACAAGAGTAGAGAAAGTCATGTGAGTGTTTCACATTAGATTTTTTAACTTCTACTTGAGTTCACAAGAGCTCACTTTATTATTCAAGGTACACTGCAAACATCTAAAGATGTTCATTTGTTTTACCATTTTATCTGAAATTTGAAAACATCTTTCTTGTCTTTTCTATCAAATAACCCCAATCGTTGCCTATTATGTATATACCTTTATCTGCATTAGGATGTTCCTTATACTTAATGTGAAAATTGAAATAAAACATTCAGATCACTAATTTGATACTTTGAGCAGGTTCATGATTATTGGACGCGTAGGAGGGCATTTCTCTGAACTTTAACAACAGTTTTAAACAGCGTTACTAATTTCCCGATAATTAATTTTACTTGGTTCTGAAAATGCAAGATTATAATGGCAATAAGGCACCCCTACGCGATATTTAGTAATTTCACACGCGGCTGATAGACAGAAAACAAGCAAGCGTAAATATTTACGCCAAAGAACGAATCTCATTACCTTTTCTCTAATTAACGCTCCTCAAGGAAATCGAATGTTTCTAGACTGCAGATGACTGGAAAGTAACCTGCCTTTTATGCCAGTTATTAAGTTTTTCTGTAGACTTGCTATGAAAGTATATAATGCGTTGACTTACAATCAAAATTAACTCGCATGAATTAATGAATTGAATTTATTGTACGATTTCAACTTACAATTTACACTCTTCTGTTACATTTTTCTCAAATTCCTATCTTACAAGGATAAGGTTAGGAAGGGGTACTTTGTACCTCGACGCGTAGATCTTACGTGCCTATGCCTCTAACGGGAGGGTGGGAGGGATGGGGTGAGAGGATACCAAAGCTAGTCGGACCCGAGGAGAGACCATACCAGAGGGTAGGGTCCCTAACAGGTACACATTTGAACTCCATGGTGACGGCCCGTACTCCGACTCCTTTCCTCCTTGTGGGCTCTAGGTGCTCTGGGGGGCCCGGAACTCAGAGACCTCCCCCGATCCGTAGGACAAGAATTTGCAGAGAGGAAACATCTGCCACACACACTGAAACTCCGCTGTGGGTTGTAAGGTCACTACGAATTGTAGATTGCTAACGATAAAACAGAACTCAGAACTGTGCTTTGTGGTTCAGTTTTAGAACAGAAATAAAATGTCAGAAAAAGTTACTGAACTCTGTCATTTGCTACTTATATAAATATGACAAAGAAAATTGAATAAGATTTGAAACTGTTCTCTTCGCATTGCCTTATTCTGCATCCATTACAATATTGTAGTATTGATACCCCTTACAAACGTGTTACCTGCTAGTATTTTTCTACATATATTATCTAATTTATATTTTAAAATATTGCCTCTACTGAATCTAACTGAATGCCTATGGATGCCACCGATGGAATTGCGATGGATGTATTTTCCACTGATCTGAAGAACGATTCTATCATTCATGCAATATGATCAAATCTTGATTTATTATGATGACATTGCATGCTGTTTATCTCCTGTTTCCATGCGATTCGTGTGTTAATTTAGCCACTAAAATCATACAAGATGTAGCTTCCGTTTTCAATCAGCTGACTAGTTGTTTATAATTTAGTTAGGTTATGGGACTACCCATCGATTTCTTGGGACAATAGAACCGATGGTTAAACGTTACTTTCAGGATCGAAGCTGTTGGATCTCAGTGAGAAGTTAAGGAACGATGTGATAGTTTTTCCTATGGATGCGTTGAATATAAAAACACACCCCAAGTATATGATGTGAAAAATTTACGATTATACTGGGCTATTAGCGCAGGCTGGAAAACATATTATTGACTGCCACTTCAGCAGGGAAAGGTAAAAGAGTGGTCTATGTTGTAGGGGCAATATCATCAGACTTCCGTTTTTCTAAAGAAAATCAATAAGAAACTTAAATTCGGTAGCTGTTTATTTTGTTCTGTGGCAGAAAAATTTCATGTGGTAGCTGCCGCTGCAGGTTTGTCGTCTGGTCTTATTATTATGTTTATACAGAGTCAATGAATGTCTATAATAGAATCCGGACGTACCTTCAGTTATTTTCTTCCTGTTAAAATCTATCAACTAGAGAAAGAAAACAACGTGTAATTGCATTTTCGTATATCTAAAATCATAAATAGGGAATAAACAGATTGTTTTTAATGTATCTAGTAGAAGGCAGAGCTGTATAGTCTGCTCCGAAGGTCCTTGTTTCATATCTGGCTATTGCCACTGTTTTTTACCTTTGTAAACTTTTCTTGTTGCTAGTATTTTTATTTTTTGAGTGAAATTTATATCTGGCTATTGCCATGAATCTTTTAAGGGCGCTAATGACCTAGAAGTTGAGCGCCCTTAAACCAAATCAAATTCAAATTCAAAATGCTCCGAAGGAAACTTTTCTCCAGACTACTCTGGGTTGTTCTATTGAACGGTTATTTCAGTAATTGGAGCAATGTAGTGTGACATTGCTTCGAGCTTTCGTGTGGTAGCATTCCAAAATTGAATGCTCGTTGGATGACGTCACGTTGCCAAGGAGGCAGAGAGGGTAACTATGAGAACTTTGACGTTGAGTTTCGAATCTTGTTTGCTAATTAAAAATTTAATGTGAGAAAGTGTTTTAAGTTTGACTCAATTTGTGTTGAGTGAGGCTGTAGTTAATTGTAAAAATAAAGAAAATAAATGTAATTGAAACTGAATATAGTTGCAGTATTTTGAATGTTCTAGATTTATTAATTATTATTTATTTATTAATAACGATCGCTGTGAAAGCTTTAAGTCTTAGTTACAGATTTGTTAAGATTATTCTTTCTATGTAACTGACTCTAAAAATACAGCAAAGAGCGGTTGAGATATTTATTTAGTGTCAAACTCTAGACATCAGATTTGTTTATTGCGATTTTCTAGCTTATGTTGGCCGTATCTTTGCCGTGTTTCCAAGGTTAAAATATATGGAATTTGTCCTTTAAGGACTAATCTAAATTTCAAACTCTTGAACTGTATTTCATGCCCTAAAGGGTTAACTGCTTCAATTATCTGTACTGCAAACTTTGATTACACAGATATGTTATTAATCCTCAAAACATCTGGACCGCGGGCAATCAACGGTATCAGCATGTCGATCGTTATTAATCTGTGTCTCATATGGACAACAGCAGTGACGTTATTCGAGAAATACCAACGTTAATTATACTGCTCCTCTGTATGTTTACACAAGGAAAGACCGTGTTTAAACGGGCATTATAATTCAATCATCTACCACTCAAAAGACAAACAAACACAGTGGCAATATACCTATTTGAAAACGTTTCCGGTGGTAAAGCGCTAAACCAAACCTGGAATGTAAAAACGTTCTCATGCAAGTTAAATAAGACTTGTTGCGGGCCACGGTTGAAATGTAACTTATGTGCTTTTTAATTTCAAGGCGCTTCAAATTCTACAGTTTGTGTTATGATTTGAAATCAAAGCACAACCAATATGTATATGCCTTCGAGAAATATAGCCAGATGTAAATTTGGTAAACTTCCAATATCTTCATTAATATTAATCATATTTAAATATTTCGATTTGATTGGTGTCAAGTATTTCGGAGTGGCCCTTCTAAAACAATATAGTGTCACGTTGGCATAGAAAAAGCACTTTATGTTGAGCTAAAACTGTCTTTTTTTCCTCTCTGCTTACGATAAGTTAAAAACTGTATTCTGCCCAAAATTTCGATATAGAAATCTTAGCAAAAATGCATATTTTAAGACTCCCTGAATGTAAAAAGTATTTTTAGAAATATGCCTTCTCTCGCCCCCCCCCCTCTCTCTCTACGTGTGTAGGAATGTATGAACAGCATAACTCAAAATCGCAAAATCGGTTAGATACCAAACTTGCATTTATGTTTCGCATCTTCCAAGGTTACGATACAGAGATTTTCAACATAATCCCCGTATCCCAAACTACTCTGGAAATGGATCCGAATTCGGGAGGTCACGGGTTCGGTCCCCGTGACCGCGCACTCTGACATGGGTTTTGCCGTGGTTTACCCATTTCACTTAGGCAAATGCTGCGGTGCATTATTTCATACCATGGTTTTCTTTCCATAATTTCCCTTCATTCCATTTCCTTGTCATCTTTCGGTGTGCTTTCAGGCGAGCAGTGTTGACGGTGCCGGATTGATGGCGTGGATGCTTGCTCATGTTAACTGCTGTTCTCGGCGCTAGGTGGCGTTTGAGTGGTTGCTGTCCTCCGTTGGGGGATACCTGTGCGATAACCCTTGGACCCACGGAGCGCTAGCTCCAGCGAGGGGAGGGAGCGCTTGTGCAACACCGGACCCGCGGTGTGTAGTAGCTGCTCGGCGGGGTCTGGCGCCGGAAGAGACCTCAGCACTTGTAAGGGACTTCCGCGCGTCTCTTTGACCTGTCTAGCTGCGACCCTGTGTGGCACCCTGTGGCTCCCTCACTTCATCCCTGCCTCCTGGGGGTGGCAGCTTCAATAGATCTGAGTTGGTCGGGATGCGCGAGGTGTCCCCCTTCGTGTTTACTCTATACCCCATACATACACCCTGGAAATGGACAACTTCGAAAATATAGATTTTCTCAAAAATGAATAAGGATTTTTAGTTATCACATGTTTAAGATATTTTTATGAGAAAGGAAACGTATAGCTTGAAGTTTTGGAAATAAGACATTACACATATTTACTAGACAGCTTTATTATTAATAAATTCTTAAATGTTGCCATCTATTGAATTAGAAACCAATCAAATTATCATCGTTCTGTCCTCAGAGCCTGGACATTATTTTCACCCTACAAAAAACACAATTTTACTGCTTATACCCATAATATTTTAAATTAATAACAAGTTATCATTTCCATTCTTTCCTCCATTTACCAGTACATTCAAGTTAAAATCCTATTCCAGCTGGTCTGTCAATCTCTTATAATTTTATGCAATCAGCACTTTACAGACATTGGTTCCAGTTTCCGTCCACCGATAAGTTAATGTTGCAGAAATAAGTGCTTGTATTAACGTTGTTGAAGTCGGAGGTAATAGCATATTTAACACTACATGTATATGAGCCATACAATTATAATAAATATCGCTGGGAGTTTAGTTTCGTGCTTGTAAACTATGAACAGGCATTATACAAAAACGCTAGAGGCTCTCAAGTTACGGAACAGCTAATTTGGATACACCAATTACTCCAATTCCAAGATATGCACATTTTAATTACGGAATCATTTTCTTAGTATTTTAATAAGTCCATAAGTACGCCTCTAACGTAATTTAGTGCAATTGGGCATCTTCTTCTTGGCGTTGTTTGTTTAATCTGAAAGGAAGGAGGTAAAATTAAATTAATAAAGAATAAAAGCTGCATACACAACCAAAGATCCGCATCCTCCAAATTATCCGATGTATTGTAGATGTAGAACTGCAGCAAATTCCATTCGTTCAGGATCGCTTCGTTTTAGACGGGTGTACTGTATGTATCTGTCATCTTTGCTAGTGTAATTAATCTATTATTAATAATTAATATTATATTATTAATGTAACCATATAGCATTCTTTAAATATATGTTTATATATATTACTGTTATATCTTATGTTTATATTTATAGGTTAGTTAGACAATCTTTACTGGATACCAGTACATATAGGTTGCCGCCGGCTTCCGGCAGCAATTTAGAAATTTAAAAATAATACTTTTAGAATTAGAAAGTAATTAGAACTTAGTTATTAATTATTGCATAGTAATAAATTATAAGTAAAAATTAATAATAAAAATATATGTTTTGTGTTATGTTTTATATATTAGAAATTAATTTCTTGTGCTTCTAATTAAATTATTTGTGTATTGATATTTATTTCTTTGTTTTATTTTTAAATTTTGTACATTATAAATATTGTTATGTAAATGTTAAGTATTATGTATATTTTGTTTTAAGTGTTGTTAAGGCATTTGAATTTAATTAATTTTGTTTTGTTTAAAGTTTTTATATTATGTATTGTACTCTTTTTAGTATTTATATATTGTATATTCTAGTTATATTATTGCATATTCTGTAAGTTATAAATGGTTGTAACATATTTGTTAAAATAGTTTATACATTTTAAAATCTGAAATAATGACCCGGGATATAATCATATATATATATATATATATATATATATATATATATATATATATATATATAAATTTGTTTTAGTATCTATTGAGTCTCAGTATGAGAAGTACTCGAAAATATAAAATAAAATATTAGTTTTGGAAATTCATAAGATTGTCTTTCCTGTGAAGCTGCCGTGGTTTGGGCACTGCAATTCTCTAAAACTTGTGGTGTTTCAGACGTTAGCAAAAGTACGCCGGGCCGAGCATTGGAGTCCCTTCCGAAAGGGGTTGTTCGGATTGAGTTGGACTCGGCGGGGCAATTGTTCCCGATAGCCATAGGAGATTGAGTACGTCTGAGCGGTGATACGCAGGCGGAATTGTGAGATGCCTTGATGTCCTCCTGTACTATCTAGGGTATCAAGCAGTTAGTATACTAGATTGCTGACGGTTCGATGGAGGGTACCGGTAGTCTTCCCGGAAGGATTGACGTGTGTAAGTGACCTGTGCACTTCCATTCTGTTAGCAGTTATTGCCCTAATAGAATACCCCATGCATAAGAGAGGCACTCGGTTGCACCTTACTCTCATTTTTGAACAGTTTCAACCCTTGTGCCCTCATCATACATAATAATTATAATATCCGTTGAGTATTTTTCTTTAATTTGTATAAAGCGCGAAGTTTACATTCTGTCATTATAGATGACGTTACGGAACCTATTATTTTTATCACATTATACTATTGTATTTTTGGCATGGATATCGTTACTGCTGAGCTGAAACTGTTGCTTTGGAACAAAAGTCTGGATTTACAAGGCTACCATACGACGTAAGCAGAAAAACATTTCCCTAAATCACTTCGGGAAAATAAGTGCTGCCAATTTCAGAAATTCTAAGGTACTTGTGGATAACTTGTAACATACGCAACAAACTCTGTGTTTGGATTTTAACGTACAAATGATACATTTTGTTTAAATTACATATATAAAATGTGTTTTGAAGTTAAAAACTCCTCAGTAAAGGACCGCAAGGCATATAGTATACTGCATGTTGCTTTGGAACTAAAGTCTGAATTTACAAGGCTACCATACGACGTAAGCAGAAAAACATTTCCCTAAATCACTTCGGGAACCTAAGTGCTGCCAATTTCAGAAATTCTAAGGGACTTGTGGATAACTTGTAACATACGCAACAAACTCTGTGTTTGGATTTTAACGTACAAATGATACATTTTGTTTAAATTACACACATAAAATGTGTTTTGAAGTTAAAAACTCCACAGTAAAGGACCGCAAGGCATATAGTATAATGCATGATATTTTCCTCTTTACTATATATAAGATAATGTTTCCTATTGTCTCTCAGACTTTCTGACACTATATTCCTACGCGCATTAAGCTAAGTTTGCTTTATTATCCACCCTGTTTCTAGCTACTCTCTTGTTAATATTTTATTTACCAGACCATCATTATATTCACACATTTATTTGACTCTTGCCTTACTGTCTTGTTTGCCAGGTAGTTCTAATTCACTGTGAAATTAAACCCTTTAAGGCCACTTTGTAATTAAACACACTTCTCTACGAATAAAAATATGTCAATATTCTAACATTACCTAAACCACTACATATATAATAATAATAATAGTAATAATAATAATAATAATAATAATAATAATAATAATAATAATAATAATAATAATAATAATTCTAATGGTTGCCCAGAAAATTGCTGTTTATATATAATTTTAAAAGCTTAGCTCATTTTTTAACACACACACACACACACATCTATATATGTAATACTGCATTTATTTTAAATTTCATATCACTTTTAGTAGCAATTTGAGCTTCCCAGATGCAATAGTTTTGAATAAAATTTATCTGCTTGTAGGAAAGTGTAAGTTACGGGAAAATGCAAAGAACTAAGAACCCAGAAAAGGGCGTGTTGCAGGTGTAGCACGTTATTCAAATGGGATTATGAAACCTATAAAATGCACAGCAACTCACATATTATATATCAATGGATGAGGAAATGATGGTTTCAATAGCGAAAAGAAAGAAAAAATTGAATTGTTGTTTACTGTAGAAACTACGTGTCCTTAAGCAAATTCATCCAAATTCCACTCCTTTCTTCTTTTAGTATATTGTACATTGCTTCAAAATATTCTCTTACGTGTATTGGTTTAACCCCAAAGCGGCACTTAGTATTCTTCCCTTACAAAGCAGTTTAGTACATGACGTAGCAAGAATAGATATTATTGCTTCAACACTATATTGGAGATGTGAAGTTTTAATTACATCGGAAATTCTCTGACTTCACAATTACTTCAATGTTTACCCTATACAAATGCAAACAGTGTTTGTTATAGTCATGAACAGTGGTTTTGAAACTAAAAAAACAGCGCGTCTCTCGAGCGTGACTCCTAATGATCTAGCTGTCGACGGGCCCGTAAACCCAACACGCTCATTCTAGAGCGTGACCGATTGTTCCTGGCAGGTAATTATGCCATCCCGCAACACATGTGTGGTGAAGTAGTTGCCTATCACAACCATGGTAAAGGAAACCCTGACGGATTGGAAAAGTTTGGAAAGCGAAATTGTCTCACCTTTAGTTAACTTTGAAAATTTAGCATTAAGGCAATAACCTTTTACATATTATGCGTAAAAAACGAAAGCTACATGAGTGTTAGAGGCAAACAAGGCATATCAGAGACCAGAAGATACAGAAGCGAAAAAACACCTAAATTTTTGTTAATGCATGAAAACCATCTAGTACCATAGGCTTTCTGTGTCATACGAAATCCGCAGAAGATTTTCTTTGGCACCGATCTATGCCATAATGTAGGAAAGATGGAAAACGTTAATTAGTAACTCATAGTGTGATACAAATAAGTGAAGAACAAAATAAAGTTAACTTTTTGGAGGGAGTGGGAGTTTCAAAGTACTAGTAGAAGCGTCTGTTCATGAAAGCCAAAATCCTAAAATGAAGGGAGGGGTTGCGATTGTGTTGTATTGAGTGAAGTGGTGAGCTTTCACGTACGGCTTTCTCTCTGTAGCCTTATTAGACAAGAAGTTAATTAAATGTCTGAGAGAAAACATGCGCTAAATTTGAACCATGAAAGTATAAAGCTAACTTAATATATTTCTTCGTGGAATTTCAGTGTTTAATAAACGAAGCACCTCAACGGATATGGTTTAAACATCTCTGATATTCTGAAACTAAGTACCGTCTCTATAATTCGGCATTCCAGCGGTCTTGTGTATCCAGTCGCTGATGACCTAGAAGTTGAGCGCCCTTAAACCAAACCAAAATTGTGTATCCAGTACACTGACGCTTTACAGTTCGGGAACTATGTAAGACCTTTATTTCATTTGATGTTCATTGTATGTTCTTTCGTGGCGTAATAATACAATATGTTTGTATGTGGTAAGATGTTTCTTTTTAACGGTGTTTCTAATTAATATTTTGGTTCTGTTACCTTCTTGTAACTCGATGTTATCGATATTAATTGATTCTTTCTGCAGGGGTTTGCGACGGGAAAGCCCCGCGGCGGCATAGGCCGAGCGAGGACAGAGTTACACATCAATGACCAGCAAGTCTTAAGTACAGTACGGAATACTAACTACTGCACTAACTTACGAGGGTGATTCAAATATAAAGGGTAATTTTGTTAAAAATATTTATTAATTAAATATGTACACAAGTGACTATACAAACATTTCTCTATATAGCTTCCTTCACACTATACACATTTTTTCCAACGTTTCGGAAGCTTGAACATTCCTTCTTCAAAAAAAGTTTGAGGGCGCGTCGCCAACCAAATGCGCAAATGCTCCTCGACGTTGTCGTTGCTTTCGAAATGTTTCCCTCGAAGCGATTGTTTCATGGGTGCAAACAAAAAATAGTCTGAGGGGGGGGGGGACAAGTCTGGACTATAGGGAGGGTGTTCAAGGGTTTCCCAGTGCATGTCCGCCATTGTGTCCATTGTTAAATTGGCGGTGTGAGGCATAGTGTTGTCTTGGAGAAGGATGACATCTCTGATGTGCATACGACGTCTTTTACTTTAGTAGGCATCTTTTACAGACCTTAACAATTGGCGATAGTAAGCTGCAGTCACTGTACGTCGATCATGAAGAAAATCAACCAACTTCTGATGCGATTCCTTCAACAGTGGAGCTCTCGAGCAGCACGGATGTTGTCGTCTGTGAGATTTGACCTTGGGTGTCGAGCATGACTTTCGTTTTCCACAAATTCTTGGCCATCCTTATTGTCTGGCCCAAATAAACTCTTGATTCTGTGACAGTGTAGTGTCCCCAAACTGCGCCCTTAAACGAGTTAAAATCTCCGAAGCTTTAGCCCCTTCATTGGTTAAAAACTTGATAATAATGCGTTGCGCAACAGACGAAGGAACCTCTTGCTCACTCAGGGCTGTACTGAAGCCAAAATCTAGCGAAGCAGCCAACAAAGCTAGTTCCCCCTCCCTAACACACCAACCTTCAACGCCACCACTCCATTGCCCCGCTCTGAACTGCTTCCTCGTGATATGCAAAAATTACCCTTTATATTTGAATTACCCTCGTACATTAGGCTTACCTGCAGCACAACAGATGTTGAAACTGAGGACCTTCAACGCGAACCCATTCTCTATATCTTCGGCTTACCGAAAATCCCCATATTATTTTTGAAGTTCGTCACTACGCTGCAAAAGTTGGGGTTTGATGCACATCGAGTGCGTTTAGAATTATCGGTCCCTTACTTTACGACACAGCAGTTGGTTCACGCGCTTATGCAAAGTCTTTTTACATTTTTTTCAGCAACTAACAAGAAATGAAGGATTGTATGGCTGGTTTCAGAAGGATCCACACTGCCGCGAACTCTATGCATGAATTGGGAAGTGTGTACTGTACAAGTTAGTCGAGGATTGTGACCACTTTGTTCCCCTCACCTATCTGCATGCGATTTTTATTTGTGGAGGACTTTGAAGAATAAAGTGCACGCATAAAATCTTCACATCACTAAAGTAATACAGGCAAGCAGTCAGCGTGAACCTTTGCAAGTCGAAGGTCATCGATTGATGCAGGTAAGCCTACGAGGTAAGCTCTATTCATTTCTTAAGCAGTGTAATGAAAATGAAGATGGACTTAACTAATTACCGCTCTTTTCCGATCCAGAGTTTCGGCAAACCACATGCTGATGTTGTCGTATTTCTCTTGAAACGCACTATATTTGAAAGTAATGTGGAATCAACTCTATAGGTATAATATGGTGGTAGCGTGTCTGCCTCACATCCAAGACGTCACCAGTTCGAACCTCGATTAGGGTGAGTTATACGGATAAGGCTCACCCCCCCCCCGCCCCCGAGGTTTTCCCTTATCCTGAGAGGACGAACGTCGGGTGACTTTAAGCCCTATGGACCTCGGACTCATTTAAGCATCATTTCATCCATTTCACACATTCACCGTCTGATATGACATTATGTTGGAGGAGGTTAATACACAAAAAATCAATTATACAGCTTCAACGCTTGCAATATAGAATGCTAAAAAAACTAAAAGCTGTATTACTGATTAGAAGTGAAACTGAAATTATAAAAATAATAGCATAGCAATTTAACGTGAATATCTGAATAATATATCTAATCACAGAAATTTGATAAATATCTATCTTTTCATTTAAGTCAGGCATTGAAGGTGCGGCTTTTGAAGCAGCATACAATTCTCCTACATATAGCATATTTCCTCGGTTTTAGTTTCTCAAGTAATTTTTGTAAATTATTTTAAAATATGTATAATATATTTGACTTGGCTTTACAAAGATAATATCTCAAATTATTCTATTAGTCCGTGAAGTTTGGACCGCCTCCGTAGCGCAGTTGGTAGCGTGCTTCCCTCTGGCGCGGAAGACCCGGGTTCGATCCGCGGTACCAGCATGGGGATTTTTCCCCCTTTGGGAGGTCTGGCACGGGGTGCACGCAGCCTTGTTAGGTCCCGGGGGAGGGGATCAACTGGGGAGCTACTTGATAGAGAAGTAGCGGCATCAGGTCGCGAGGGCCACGTAACTGGCCGGGAGGGATCGGGGGTGCTGACCACATCCCATCCTCCAGTACTGCACCCCGCCAATGACACCTGTAGTGGGCAGAGGTGGGGACGCAGCGGCTGGGCGGCAAACCTTGGCTCTTCCTGGGCTGTTGCGCTAGGGGTTGGCTTGATTTTTGAATAGTTTACAGCTACGCTAACTTTCTGTATGTGCCTGTGTATCTATAACATGAAACTGTATATGGCTCCTTAGTTACTTCTATATGCTCGTTGTTTGTTCTTTCGTGGTGTAATAATTTGGTATGTTTGTATGTGGTTAAGATACTTCTTGTTTTTATCTTTATTTCTAAGCCAGGATCTTAGTTCCTTACGCTTTTGCTGCTTGTTACCGGTTATAACTCAGTCGATATTTGCATGAAACTCTTATCTGTAGGCGTTGGCGACGAAAAAAGCTACCTTAAATAGAATGACAAGACTTAATCCTTGTATACCATTGACCTTTTCATCTTCTTTGTTATGATTTATAATGATTTAACGCTCTTGAAATACGTACAGATGCATTGGATAAGTTAAAATTTACTTTACTCATGAATATTTAATACTCATTACACCACTTCTGCTCTTTTCGAAGCGTTGCTATTTTTACTTTCTCTACATCGAATTTTTGGGTGGAATACAATAGTTCTACTTATGCGTAGTAGAGAAAGTAATAAAAAAAAAAAAGGAATGAAAGAAAACGGAAGAAGCTGAAACCTCAAACCCTGAGAGAGCTCTTAAGAATAAAAATTTACCTTCAAAATAAAGACAATGCTAATGTTTAATATCGAATAACGGATGAGCATATAAATCAATTTGGAAAATCCATTTTGCAGGAAGTGCTACGCCCAAGCAGCAAATGCAGCTCAATTGTTTGTTCTCTAACGGGTAATTTCATTCCATGAATAACGGACACCAGGGACTGTTGGCAAACAATAATTGAAATAAAATGTAAACCGTTATAATATTTCCAAAACCATCACTGCAGCATATGATTGAGTTATTATGAGGCCACATTAATTGAAACATCAGTCTGTATCCACATATTTTCACACGAAATCAAAGTCCTTGGCTGTTTTATGGGAAAGCATGTTTCCTGTGTACCCACCGATTATTATCAAACCTGCGAGCAAATTAATGTTTCATTTAAGGCCGCTTCAGAAATGTGTTTTTGCGATTAGTAGTCCGATTTCAGCGAAGTGCGCTGGATTACAGGATCTTCCCGGAACATTTACTTATTTTTCCAGCGCAAGTCCACAAAGCAAGCGCCCCATCCTGTCCTGTTAAGGAAATAGAAATCTTAAATGACGTGGAAAGACTGTGTGTCTTGAATGGTAATGCCTTTCGCGCTTGGGCACTTTCGAGAATTAAAATCCCTCAAGATGCTTATTAATATTCTGATTCTCATTCTGTTTCTCTGCTTTTATGCGATTATGTGTTATACCTGCGCTTCAGCAAAATATTTTGGCTACCTACTCCTAGTAGTATATAATGCAACGAGACTATAATGGTGGTAATTAAGACGAACATCTTAATTACCATTATAGTTAAGTTTCAAACGACAATTTATGCTCGAACATATACCTAATTTTATTGTTGAAGTATTGTAAAATGTTGTACACTCACCACGGACAATGATCTACTTATTGCATCAGCTGATATTTGGAGTTCTGCGCAGGCGCCAAACGATCGATTCGTTTCCAGCACGTCACAGCTGCGTGATGAAAATGATAACCGTGGAATGCTACGTAACAGTGAAAAATAGAACGAAAATTGAATATATTGGTTTTCAGACGAAACTTTATTTCATTCATACGTTATTTATTGTACAATTACTGAAATTAATTTGTGGGACTGTGCTTAGTGCAATATTCTTGGAGGTTGATGCTGTATTAAACTTAAAATCTGTGTTTTGTGTGAGCTGCATCTTACTTAGACGGAGTAAGTTGCATCTCACTGTCAGTAGTGTCCGACATTTTAGCATTTTCTAAACTCGCGCTGTTTGCGTTTCGAGAATTAATCGATATTGCGCTTTGCCATTGTTGCATGGGAATTCTCTGATTGGTGGAACACCTGTCCTTAAATGAAAATTTAATTGTCCGATTGGATGAAGATTAGCCCTTTAATGAAAGTTTGAACTAAAGGATCGCTATCAGATTTATAATTTATAAATTTGGGTATGGTCGAGCATAAAAATCTTAAAGGGAGACAAACATGAATTGTGACATTTTGTTGTTTACTAAATTATTAACATAGTAGTTTCTAAATATATAATTCTTTTTTTTTTTTTTTTCACCTTGCTTCTAAAATTTTTAGAGTATCTAAGTCTAAATGACATATTACACTTGGGTTACGCCTTAGGTTACGAGCCTTAATTTCCATGCCTTACTGTATGAAAATTTGTAAAGAAGTTTAATTCATTATGAGCTATATTGGAAACAAGACACTTAAACTGTGTTTTTCTTCAAGAATTTGTGTTTTGTAATGAGTAGGAGTATGGCCCCGGGATGCATTAAAATTAGCGGACATGCATAACTTATGTTTCTTTAAAACTATATTTTCTTCCATCTAGTTTACTGAATTGACTCTTTGTACATAAATACAAGTTATGCAGTCCTTTCTGGAATAACTTTTACTAACATTTTACTTTCTCTACCATATATAAAAAGTAGAGGAAGTATTGTGTTTGGCACAAAAATTCGATGTCGAGACTTCAACAAAAATATATGTTTTGGGAACCCTCCTGAAGCCAACCCCCCCCCCCAAAACAACAACAATTTTTAGAAAATGGTCTGTGCATGTGTCTGTGTTCTTATTGTGTGTCTGTGAACCGCATAACTCAAGAACGAAAAGTTGGTAAAAAAGAAAGTTGTTATTTAAGCCTAATATTTTTCAAGGATGCGACACAAAGATTTCCAATACAATTCGGCTATCTTAAACTACCCTTTACATGAGAAATTTTTCGAAAATTTTGATATTATCAAAAATGGCTCTAACTATTTTGATTAAAATTCCATATGCATAAGATGTTTTAATGGAAAATGAAATATATATTTTGAATTTTCTGGCTATAGGACATATAGTCCTGTTTACTCTTGATGACTTCTGCATAGCTGGTAAAGCATAAGAGAAAGACCAAATCTTATTATACAAAACTGCAGATCTCGTTAAAACACACAGTTTATGTTAAATGACCTTTTTATGAAGCGAGCCATTTCGGAAATATTCCTTAAATTCGTCAAAATTCTGCAATATTTATAGGCGTCCTCAAATGGGAGGTCGTTATTCAGTTCTTCTTATCTCTCGGTAATGCAAAGAGAACGAAATTTCAAAGTCAGCATATAGTGACTACTCTTAAAACATTTAACTATTGCTCTAGTTCAAGTGCATTACCCTCTGATTGAACCTCTTAAAATAATATCTACATTTAGAATTTAGTAACTTCCTGCCAGGTTGTAACAGCTGGCTAACTAAATGAAAGAAAAGGTACACATAGTTAGTGAGACAAGACAAGAGCAACTCCGTTAGCTGCGCAGTGACACTCTTCACCTGAAAGGCTGATGTAGGGGAAGTTGCGTATTCCTGTATGCGCAGAAGTCATAACGTTTCGTTCACGAAGGAGTGAAGTTCGCTAGCATAGCTTTAGTGCATATTGCTAATGACATTATATATGTATAAAAATTAGCGTTATAACGAACAAAGTGATTCGGCTATAACTATTTAAACTGTTTTGTACAGTGGTGAAGAACCTTTTTGCTTTCGAACCACTTCTCGTTCCACCTCTTCTTTTAATAACATTTTGACTAATGATATCGGATACTTAATTCTATTATGAATTAAGCTGGAACGAGAGGCTTGTTTAGCTAACTGGTCAGCTTTATCGTTGCCATCAATGCATGGTTTGTCATTTAGACATTTAATTATGGGAAGTGAAATCAGATGGATTTCCACCGTTTTCAATGAATGGAATGAATATAGCCATGCAGTGGCAACATCAGCGTTTATAAACAGTGTGTTTTGTACTCGCGAATTGCAACACAATGGAAATATGACTACAATGAAAATGTCCCCAGTGATAGATGTGTTAACCACCGCTTGTATCTTACGATCACACTACAATGGGAAAACGTCAGAACTGCTACACTTTTATTGAACTGTTGTATGAAAAACCTGACACACGAATCTTAAAAATCTTATGTATTGCATACATATGACTTTCTCTTCTCACCCTTCTACAAAATAGCTATATAAACGCTGATTCTTCCATCTTTCTTTTTGTTCCTGTTTATCCTCCACTTTTGTAGGATTTACACCCCCTAGGACTTACAAGCCAGTGCCTAGGGTCAGATACCTGTTGGGGAGCACGGTAACCTATGGAACGGACAGAGTGAAGACCTGGAAGTAGGTGGTCAGCCAAGCGCCTTGTATGATAGTGAGGAAGAGGATGATATGAAATGTACGCGAAATCGATGATTGGAAAGGTGATAATGGAGCACTTGTTGAAACGAGTGGCGTGGGAAACCGGAGAACCCGGAGCAAGCCCGCCCTGATACCGCTTCGTCCATCACGAATGCCACATACGGGTCCTTGATAATCAATGTAAAGCTTCATAAAGCATTTATACTTTGGGGTCTATGTATAAGAGGTATACAATAGGTTTAAGAGACACTGTGAGTGAATTTTTGAGCAAAATTGCTCAAAATTATTAGTTTTTTTTTTTTTTTTTTTCCTGCAAATGATTCTCTGAATGTGAGAGAATTTCACATAGAGTGAAATTTGCAGTTGGCGCCCTCCCCCTCTATTCGGTTTCTACTGCCATATAAGGAGCCTATCGCATGTGATATTTTATCCCTTTAAAATCAGTCAGCCACAGCTCCCTGCATGTTCCTAGACACTACTCCGTTTTTTTTTTTTTTTTTTTTTTTTTTTTTTTTTTTTTTTTTTTTTTTTTTTTTTTTTTGCATTTTCTGTGAATCTTAAAACAAAACTTCAACTTATAATGGTTTGTTGTTGCTTTGTGCTTTCATCTTTGCAATATTTTGGCAGCTGCCTATATGATATGCGTATGTTGAATGAAAAGTAAAAAGAACATTTGTTGTGTTTGTAAATACAGAAGTTCTGCAACTAGTATATGCCAATGTATTGCATGGATTCCAGGACACTTCATTTGGTGTTTCTATAATAGAAGCATAGCTCGTAGTGAGACTCGCTGAGCTGTTGAGCTTCACAGGAGCTCAGATCTGTGGTAAGGGGCAAGGGAGGTTCAACAACTGCTTCAATGATCAGTCAGAAATGGAATACAACTCAACTCCACGAAAGCAGACTTACTGCTACAAACAGGAAGGTGGCTAAGTGGGAACAAAAATATACAAGGAGGGCACAAACTAAAGTAAAAGCACAGAGGTCTGTGAATAAGGAGGGTTTTGCTTCCTAAAGAATATAATTCACCGTTTTCCAGCATAACACTATAAATCAGCGTTTCTCCCAAAACTTCATTTTCACGAATTTCTAATGTTCTGTGTGTCTTAATGTTTGTTTAAATTAAACTAAAATTTTCCAAAATGAGTAGAAGTATCTACTGTAATATTCTATGATGCATAATGCATGCTAACACCAGAAATATTTTTTTTTTAAAGTGTTTTTCATGAAAAATATTACTTTCAGAGATTAAAATTTTGAACATATTTTAAACTTACTCATCAAATTTATTGAAGTTCATTTTCTCAACTTTTGAGGCGCGTGCAAGATTTTGAATATGTGATATTTTTATTAAAAATATGAAATAGTTTATTGCTCCAAAAGTATTCATCCAATTTGAATGAAATTCGATATTCATATTAATTTAATAGCAATGCAGTCATAATAAAATTTGCAGAAGTATACATAAAAACTATGGAAATTATAAAAATTTCACTCCCACCTTAAGATCAACTTTTTAAAAAGTGGGTCGCTATCTGATAGTTTTAAAATGTTATCCTCCTTGCATAGGCAAGAGGCAAAACCCGCTTTCGATTAGTTTTTATAGTGAGGCATGTCATAATGTAGTGCTTTTACGCCACTGTGGTGGACCTCATTATATCCACCTATTCACAACTACTGCTATCCACCATTCAAAGGTGCACCTTGACACCGAAATTATAAATAAAAATTAATCATTTAAAAAGAATGTAATAATACCAATAATAATAATATTAATAATAATAATAATAATAATAATAATAATAATAATAATAATAATAATAATAATAATAATAATAATAATAATAATAATAATAATAATAATAATAATAATAATAATAATAATAATAATAATAATAATAATAATAATAATAATAATAATAATAATAATAATAATAATAATAATAATAATAATAATAATAATAATAATAATAATAATAATAATAATAATAATAATAATAATCTGTCCATTTCCAGTATCACAACAGCTGTCACCGTTTTCCGGTTTCCAAACGCCACTGCTCTCTGCTTTCCCACATATCTTCTTCAAACCTCTGAATTTCATCGCTGTTGCAACTCCTTCCAGCCAGGTTTTCTTTGGACGTCCTTTGGTATTGTTGCTTCAAACTGTATTATCAACGTGTGACCTACAAAACGCCAATTCGGCTTCAAAATTATTGCATCCGCGACTGGCGAATTCTGCATCAAACAAGTTCATCAACGTGTAGCAGAATAAATACTGCTTCAACCTGTTCCTAATGAAACTGCTAACAACCAATTAAACGAGCTCCTGTCCGTAATGATGCTATCTACCAATCAAAGGTACACCTGTTGATAAAACACTGCTATCCACCAATCAAAAGGTGCTTCTGTTCATAAGAATATTGCTGTGTACCAAGCAAAGGTACATCCTTTCTACTATACTGGTATCCACCAATCAAAGTGCAACTGTTCGTAAGGATAGTGCTACCCACCAATCAAAGGTGCACCTGTTCATAACGACACTGCTAACCACCAATCAAAAGATCCGCATGTAGCAATCAATGCTTAGACAACTGTCCACGTTCCCACTCAGCTGAAAGCGAAACTATCGATTCCTGTATGTAAAAAAGAAGCTACTCTGTTCTCGTTTTTGAATGTCCGCTTTTTTAAAGGTTACAGCATATATACCCTCTATATCGTGTCAAGGTGAATATAGCAATAAAATCAATAATACCGCCGACAATAACATGCAGCGTAAAATATTAAAAATATTTTATAAATGCTTTAAACTTGACTCTTGGTCGAGCATAAATAGTCGTATGAAGGTTGATTTACTACCGTTCATTTCATAAAACATACTTGCACTGCCATTATGCTCTCGTTGAGTAATATACAAGTACAAGTATTCTTGCAAAGCACGTTCTTCAAAACGCTCAAGGACTGACGCAAGTATAGAAAGTTTAATTTTCCAGAGGGTTAACAACACATTCTGACTTAGCAAAGGAATCAAATGCTTTTGTGCAAGAGGTCCCATGTTGTATGCAAAAACATTTTTTCTGTAAACAGATGGGCATTGAAGCTGGTTTACATTTACTCTGTTTTATTTCTTAAGCTGTTAGTTGTTTTAATAGTGCTAAATAAACATGTAATGAACGTGGTATACATTGTAAATACAGAAATTAATACAAAAACACGGAAAGTATACAAGCAATAGGATACATAGAATTGCAAGTGCCCCCCGATCTATGTGAATTCTTATTTGTTTTCTCTGTGTTGCTGTAAATCCTGTTTACTTTACATGCTCTGGATAACTGAAGGTCGTAAGTGACGTATTTTCTAGAAGAACCGATATGGTGCTAATTCTGCAAGGATTAATACGAAATTAAATATAACGGCGATTTCAGATACAAGATGTTAGGGCTATAGATACAGATGTTTTGTTAAATGGCACCTTAATATGTATCAATGCAAAGAGCTAGTCATTTTTACTTTCTGTACTACGTATAGTAAGTGTGACATGTATTGTACTCAACCCAAAACTTCGATGTCGAGATTTCACCGGAAATATATGTTTTGAGGCCCCCTGAATTAAAACAAAGTCATTTTTAGATAAAGGTCCTGTGTGTGTGTGTGTGTGTGTGTGTGTGTGTGTGTGTGTGTGTGTGTGTGTGTGTGTATGTGTGTGTGTGGGTGTGTGTTTGTGAACAACAAGCTCAAAAACGAAAGGTCGGTTAAAACCAAAGTTGGTATTTAAATTTAATATAGTTCAAGGATGCAACACAAGATTTTAAAAATAATTCCATTACATATATGGAATTTTTTTTTTAATTTTGATTTTCTCAAAAATGGCTCTAACGAATTTGATTAAAACGTTATATATTTAATATATTTTTATGACAAATGAAATGTATATTTTGAATTTTCTGGCTATAGTGAATGTAGTCTTGTTTGCTCGTGATGACTTTTTTTTTAGTGTTTAACGCCCACTTTTACTACTACGGCACCACAGACGGTGACACCGATGATACATGGAATTAAGATAGAGCACCGGTGGAATGAAATGGCGGGGGAAACCGGAGAACCTGTAGAAACCCGCCCCAGCGCCGCTTCGTCCACTACGAATCCCACATGCGGTTGCCTGGGATCGAACCCGGGCCGCTTTGGTGAGAAGCGAATGGTCTAACCACTCGGTATAGCACGGCGTGATGACTTTTGCATAACTGGTAAACGGTAAAAGATAGACTAAACGTAACAATACAGAAAATGTACATCTCGTTAAAAAAAATAACAGAAGTTATGTGCAAACGCATTTTTTACTTTCTCTACTGGTAAGTAGGGAAAGTATTGTATTCCACCCAAAAATTCGATGTCGAGATTTCACCGGAAATATATGTTTTGAGGCCCCCTGAATCCAAAAAAAGCATTTTTAGAAAAAGGTCCGTGCGTGTGTCTGTCTGTGTGTCTATCAGTCTGTGGACAGCATAACTCAAAAACGGAAAGTCGGTTAAAAGCCAAACTTGGTATTTAAGTTTAATGTCCTTCAAGGATGCAACATGAAGATTTTGAAGAAAATAGCCCCTAAACTACCCTTTACATGGAAGATTTTTGGAAAATTTTGATTTTCTTGAAAATGTCTCTAACGATTTTGATTAAAATGTCATATGTTTGAGATATTTTGATGACAAATGAAATGTATATCTTGAATTTTCTGGCAATAGCCCCTGTAGTCGTATTTACTCTGGACGACTTTTGCATAACTGGTAAACCGTTAGAGATAGACCAAACTATACTATACAAAAATGTAGATTTTGCTAAAATACACAATTGATGTCTCAATAAATTTTCTTGTAGGGTGAACCACTTCGGAGATATTCCTTGTTATGTGTGTGAGTTTCGAAAAACTTAGAACTTTAGCGAAATGGAACAACGTTGTTAATTTTTTTATATGTTAATCGTGCAAAGAGAACGGAATCTCAAAGGTCAAAAAGATTTGACTGTCGCACAAAGCCTTCCGTATTCTAATATTCCCCTTGCACCTACAAGGACATAAGCAATAAGATAATTTGTAGGAATGTTTATCTTAACTAACATGGAGATATAGGAATAAGAGTTTGTTAGAATGGTTAGTACAACAGTAGAGAAAGTCATGTGAGTGCAACACATCAGATTTTTTGTAGAGTGAACCATTTAGGAGATATTACTTGTTATTTGTGTGAGTTTGTAGAGTGAACCATTTAGGAGATATTACTTGTTATTTGTGTGAGTTTGTAGAGTGAACCATTTAGGAGATATTACTTGTTATTTGTGTGAGTTTTGCAATACTTCAACTTCTCTTAAAAGAAGGTCGTTCTTTGCTTCTTTAGAACCTGCACAGAGAACGGAATTTCAAAGGTTTCATATAGCGACCAACTTTAAAATATTTGACAATCGCTCAATGCCTACTGTATTTCCATTTCCCCTTGCACCTACAAGAAAATTAGTAAGCAGATAATATCTGCAAATTTTTATCTCGACTAACATGAAGAAGATAGAAGTAGTTGTAAGAGTAGTTAATACAGCAGTAGAGAAAGCTATGTGAGTGCAACACTTCAGATCACGTCTTCTTGAAGGTACTAACCAAGCTGAAACACACTACCCTTTATAGGTCGCAAATGAGGGAAACTTTGATATAGTATTGTCACCGCGCCCGCCGCATCTGATTGCCTACACTGGGGAGGGGGGACCCAGCCAGTCGCCTGCCTAGCCTAACGACCTGCCGCCGACAACAATAGGAGCGTACGAGACAATAGCTATTACATGGCGGTGCGGTTTCTGGACCGTTCCGCCACAGGCACTCCCGAATATTCTACCTCTGTCTAAGGATATATATATATATATATATATATATATATATATATATATATATATATATATATATATATATAAGTCGCTGCCAAGCACCGGGGAGCAGGAAAAAGACGTATACGAAGCGTTGAGGAGTCGTGCCGACTAGCAGTTCAATCTGACAGTTCTTATTTGTGATTCGGCAGTTGTTCTGTTGCTCTGAGCTTGTACAAAAGTAATCTAAGTGTAACGTTAGCACTACGCTAACTGACTAAAAGGCAATAAAGTGTGAATAGCAGTAACTGGTGTTTTCTTCATTTGTTACATTATTGTGCATTACACTGTCCTCAACTAGAAATACATGTATCTGCACTAATAGCCTTCGTAATGGAGACAACAGGTTGTTATCTATTGCATTATTAGTTATTAAGCCGAGCGTATAACAGATTAAATATATTTCGTTACATTTCATTACGCATAAAATGACGTACCAAGTAGCAGGTGGGGCATTTATTGGCCACTCCACCCGGAACATATACTCTCACCCACTATACAGTCCGGACATGGGTTCACTTAATATTAAAGCGTACTGAAAACTCCATTTTAATGTCAACGTTCTATAATTAAACCACATGAACTAGTTATGCCCCAACGCACTGGAAAGCTAAACTTCAAAGTGTAACTAGCTCTGATTATAACTACAAAGGAAAAGCAGTCATTGGATGTACATGCGCATATTGAAAATAGGAAGTACATACATTATGGGAAATAGTTTGGGGATCACTCTCATAGAGTATCCTAACATCTATTTATTAATAAGTACGTAGTAGGGAGAGGAGCTATGGCATTCAGCCACGTACCGGAAATGTACGTTTTGAGATTCCCCGAATAATAAAAAGCATTTTTCCCTTTCTCTACTATGAATAGTAATTGGCGTAGGGTCGAGATTTCACCAAATGTATATGCTCTGAAGCATCCTAAAAATGAAAAAGGTCCATGTGTGTGCGTCTGTGTGTGTGTGTGTGTGTGTGTGTGTGTGTGTGTCTCTCTCTCTCTCTCTGTAAACAACATAACTCAAAAACGAAGTCGGTTAAAAACCAAAGTTGGTATTTATGTTTAACATCCTTCAAGGATATGACACGAAGACTTTAAAGAAAATTTCTTTACCCTAAACTACCCATTACGTGAAGCATTTTTCGAAAATTTTTACTTTCTCAAAAATGGCTTTAATGATTTTGACTAAAATGCCATATGTTTGTGATATTTTTGTAGCGAAGGAAATGTGAGCTTTGAAACTTCTGGCTATACCCCATGCAGTCCAGTTTACTCTTGATTACTTTTGTATCACTGGTAAATCTTGCTATACAAAAAGTGTAAATCTCGTTAAAACGCACAGTTTATATCCAAATGCAGTTTTTGTGGAGTGAACCATTTCAAAGATATTCCTTATTAGTTGTGTTAGTTTTGCAATACTTTTCTGAAATGGATAAAAATGAAGACCTTTTTTATCCCTTTTCGTGTAAACAGAGCGGAATTTCAAAGCTTTCATATGGCGACTAGCTTTAAAAGATTTGACTATCGCTCAAAGCCTACTGTATTCTCAAGTTTTATACTGCTAGAGATTGGAAACAAATGGAAATGATGAGTTATGAATTAAATGGAAGTTGCATTAAGTATAATGAATAATAATGTATCTTGTTGGTCAATGAACTTTTACCTAAACGGGACCAAGGCAAATGACTCAGAGGTAACTACTGCGGAGCGCATTCGGGACGTCATGGGTTTAGGAATGATATATTGAGAAATAGTGCAGATGATAATGAATCGCTTGACTATTCTGAACCTGCCAAAGATAAAATACTACCGATCTGACTATTGGGAATTGAATATTATCAACTGCTTATCCATTGCATACGCTGTCACTTGAGATCAAAGTTTCGTACTGCGCTAAGGGGCAAAACTATAAGTTTTCACTTCCACAATATACGACCTTCTAGTTATCAGAACATATTTGGACTCCATCAGTCAAAAATATTTCACATACATGAACCTTCAAGACAAAACCTTTTCTGCCATCATTCGTAACTTACGCCTTTCCCTCTGTAATGAAGAGATTTCATAGGTATTAAATTACTAAACTACCCTGTTTCCAAAGTAACAAGGTTACCAGGCAAAAACAAACAGCCCAATCCGCTCTGTGCAGTTGAACTTAATGACGGGGATGAAGCAAAATCCACCCTGAATCTTACCCGTCTACTATACAGTGTGATAAAGGTGGAACCCAGAACAAAATCTAATAACATCCCACAATGCACTCGTTGCCGGAATTATGAACATACCAAAAACTAGTGTGAACGCTAGTGAGGTGTGTCAGAGGTCTGGGTAACCATCTTTTCTCTGAATGTAAGATTCCTAAGACCACACCTCCGAAATGCGTGAACTGTCATGAACAACACCCAGCTAACTACAGAGGTTATTCACACTACTTATGTATAAAAGAACGTTCATCTCAGTCACATAACCCTTTCCGAAAGCAGACACAAAACTCAACTCTCCCTAATCATGTCGTTTCCTTCACTTCACCACAGAAGAAGGCTCAAACTAACGTGCCGAAACACTCACCAACTGAAGGACAAAACCACGTTCACAGCAACGCAGTTATGTCAAAGCTGTACTCAATTCCAAGCAAAACCAACAGTCAAATGAGTCATCTTCAACCATCTTCCTTTCCAATTTGTTACAACAGTTTTTACCTAATATTGTCTCATTAATTCTCAGCTGCCAAAAATTCAATAATTTCTTATCTCTCTTCTCTCAACATTTCTTTTAATAAGGTTAGTTGATACTTTTAACCAACTTTTCCTTTTTGGGTTATGCTGTCCACAGACTGACACACGCGCGCGCGCGCGCGCGGACATTTTTCTGAAAATGCTTTTTTTTTTTAATTTTTTTTATTTTTTTTTTTTATTCAGGGGGCCTCAAAACATATATTTCCGGTGAAATCCTCGACACTGAATTTTTGGGTAGAATACAATACTTCCTCTATTATACGTAGTAGAGAAAATAAAAATGGAATATTTTAGTGCTCTAATGATGTTACTGACCAAACTAGCGTATTTCAAAGCTTAATGAGATTTCTGTCTGAATCAGTACGATTTGCTAGGAACATTTTTAATATGACAAAAGCGGTATCCTTTCGCTTCCAGGAATTGTCCGCTTTACTGAAAGTTGTGCAGACACATTAGTGGAACAATGTCGTGATGTAGTTTATTTTCAGTTCATTGTTCCCCTCAAGCTGGTGCAACATCAACGGCTGTTATCCTTTTGTCGATTTCGGAACATTGATGTTCATGTTTCAAATGCCGGAAATCTAAAAAGGGAATGCACCACTGAAAATGTGACTTTCTAGTTTACAGCCGATTTAGCTGAAAATTTATGTTCGATGTTTCCTTACATAAACATTAAAAAGTTTTAAATTTCACTGTGGTATCTCTTTTCTTTTCAGAGTTATTAAGTTTTCAAGCTGAATTTTACTATCCTATGCCAAATGCTCCACACGGTGCAGTTTAAATAACAAGCGCTTTTAAAAATTCTATGCCATTTATTGATTATAACACACAAATCTGTCATTTAGTTTTTTACCAGCCTTAGTGTAAAATAAAATAATATTTAGGTAACTCTGCCAGTTGAAATTGTGTATGACTTTAAAAATTAATTAATAAAGAAACGTTCAAAACGACAACAACTTATATAGCAGATTTGATTCATTTTATTTTGGAAATCTAAATTTTACATTTCAGGAGAGTAGAATGAAAATTCCATCGTGTGGAAGATTTTGAAAATTTAATATAGTGAAAAGTATAATTCTTAAAAACAAAATTTCATAATGAAAAACTTCTTATTCCGGGTTTTTAACATAAATTATGTAAATATGGATACTTATGATATAAAAAGCCAACACATATTTTGTATTTATGGACCTAAGTATTTTTAAAGTTATGAAATACAAATGCCAATGTATGCAATATTTGTACCAAGTTAAAGTAATGCATTCCCTAAGGCTCATATACAAGGTGTCCCAGAAAACACCGACAACGCTTACTCTGTTATGCGAAATGGCAAGCTGATCGGGTTTCAAGACGGAAGCCCTGTCCGGAAATGCAAAGTTTGGACGCTGGAGAGCGTGGAAGTCTGAGAACAAATAGTTGTGACAATGTTTCCGACTCATTTTGGCGAATTAGTACAGAAAGTACAGCATGTTTAACAATGAAAGAGCAGATTTCAATTTTGTATTGCGGAAAAACTGGACATGTCACTGGACAGAGGAAGATTCAGAGTTTTATAGCAGGTGGCCCACTTCATCCGGCATTGGTGTAAATAGATAACCTTCCGTGCGTTGCGTTGCAGAACTCCACGGCACAATTCTGGTCATAGAGATGGCAGTGGCGTGTTCTGCCTCTCAGTGAAGACGTGTGGTGTGAGGCGGTTGAACTAACCGATAAGGTTTCACTTTACTTACATGCTGCTATTATCTAACATTGCGGATTAGAGACTCTAAATTGCAAGCAGAACATACTGCTGCCGTCTCTATGACCAGAATTGCGCCGTTGAGTTCTGGAACTGTTTTAACGCAAGAAGGGAAATCTACCTATGCCAATGCCGGATGAAGTGAGCCACCTGGTATAGGCACTATACACTCAACATGAGCACCACTTGTTGCACGAGAAACATGTGAGTACTGACGACGGAATGTTTTCGTTAGCGGTATATTACTTTTTATGGAAATATTTGGTGGTTGATAATTCTGTGAGTTCAGAATTATTACTTATTTTCTGGCCCACGGGAAGTCTCGGTCTTGCTCAGCAGTTGCAATGAAATTCCAACTCTACAGAATGGTGATGACTGAAGGAAACTGTGATATATGCACTGTAAATATCATTTACTATTAAGAAAACACGTTGAACTTTATACTTCACTTTCGTAAATACCTTGTTTACACAATGATACACTATTCCAATTTACAAATGTTTGCTTCACGCGTCTTGACATGATCTATGTTTTTGTTCACTCTCTATAGCAAGGTAAAGTTTTACAATCTCATGTTGCGAATCGAAATAAGTGACTATCGCTACCAAATTATTGTTTCATAACACCATATCTTACAAATAATTACACACATTAACGAGAAATTGTATAAAAATTCGCCTGAAATGATGTGATTTTATGTGATTAACCTTTTACAGTATGTACATGTTATGTAGTGTGCATAATTTTGTTACAAGACATGACTTTTTTATCATCTGCTTATTAAAGAATTTATCTTTGCTTATTACCCATATAACCGGATTGTCCGGATTTTCGATTAAAGGGGATATAAATGAAAGGAAATCGTGATATAAGAGTAAGCACCGTAAGCGACGGGGGTCGAACCCATAACCTCCCGAATGTGAATCGCACACGTTACCGCGGTGCCACCTAGATGGCACTCTCACTCTCTCCCTCTCTCTTACTGAAGTCGGATAGCGCCGCAGCGGCAGCAAGAGAGGTTTTCAATCTCGCGAGCAATGACCCAACAACCTTTTATGAACTTCTGAGCACATCGCAGTGAGGCCTCAAAACAGGGCTTCTAAAGATTTTCTCCCCCGCCCCAAAATCGATGTTCTGGAATCAACCATTTGTCTTTGCCAGACATATTCATGTTGCACTGCATCTCAGCAGACTTCCGCTTCCTTCAGCAAAATATTTTAAAATTAATTCACTTTTCATTAACTCATACCGTCCAGCAAAAGCAATTCAGTAAAAATGCAAAGAAAGAAGGAGAAAAATGAAGAGCTTCTAGAACAATCAACCGCGGGCTGTTCAAAATACGCTTCACAAATTAAGTTCATATAATTCATATTTCTACTAGCTGAAATACCCGAAGTTGTCCGTGGTTTAACTATCTCTATTTGAAAAAAAGTATTACTTAACACGCTTAAACAAAGACAAACTCTTAGGGTACCATAAAGAAACATTAAACAAAATAAATAAATAAAAACTTGGGGACGGCATTGTTAAACAGTCACAAATACTATAGCAAAAAAAGCGAATAGAGAAAGCCGTGTGAATGTAATACGTTGTATTTCTATTTCAAACACATATTAAATTACATGAGTTGTTTGTAGAAGAGGGAGTAGAGAAGAGAATGTGAATGTGTTGTGTAAACGAAAAGCAGGTAGAGAAAACTGTATGAATGTAATACGTTTAATTTATATTTCAAACATTGGAAAATTGTATAATTGTATGTTGAAGGGACTGCCTCGATAGCGCAGTTGGTAGCACGCTTGCCTCTGGCGCGGAGGTCCCGGGTTCGATCCCCGGTACCAGCATGGGGATTTTCCCCCCGCTGGGAGGTCTGGCACGGGGTGCACTCTGTCTCGTTAGGTCCCGGGGGGACCAATTGAGGAGCTACTTGATGGAGAAGTAGCGACCCCAGGTCGAGAAGGCCGTATAACTGGCCGGGAGGACTCGGGGCGCTGACCGCGTCCCACCTTCTAGTACTGCACCCCACCAATGACGGCTGTAGTTGGTACAGGTGGGGAACGCAGCGGCTGGGTGGCAAGCCTTGGTGCTGGGTTTTAGTTTAGTATGTTGAAGGACGAATAGAGGATATGTGAATGTGTTATGTAAATGAAAACCGAGTGGAGAAAACCATTTGAATGTAATACTGCACAGTAAATCGGATAGCACATAAACCTCCATTAACAATACATACACATGCTGAATTTCGAGGTGATCGGTCAAGCGGTTTAGGAGATTAGCCGTTAAATCACATACATATACACATCCGTTTATATATACATTCACCAGCTTGATTGCTCAGGCGGTTTCGTCTGTGGTCCACATTCGGGAGGTCACGGATTCTATCCCAGCGGCCGGCCTACCTGACCAATGGGCTTTTTTTTTTTTTTTTCAGGTCTTGCCCTGGGTTTTCAGGTAAATGCTGAGTAGGTTCATTACATTCCCCGAACTTCCTGCCCCTCTATTTCACTTCACTTCTCATTTCCTTACGCCCTTCATCTGTCTGGTCTCTTGCAGGGTAGTAAATGTCGGTGGGGGCTTGGCGTTGCAGGCAGAGAATATACTCTCTATAAACCTTCATCCTTCGGCGGGGCGGTCTCCGATCTCCGATCGCCCCTCCGCGGGTAAGTGCAACGTCGGCTGTACTGACTCCACGGGGATGTTTCATTCTGTAAATGGTAGGGATCCTGTCCTCTGTTCTGTCGTGACTTCTCTCTCCTCATCCTTCCTCCTGGAGGTACACACAAAGTGCATAGGTACAAAATATCTTCAAGGTCGACTTGGCGAATTCCCTTCGCGAAGTCTTATCCTATCTTATATTCTTATGACATGACGTCAACATTTGAAGTAGTTTGTCTTATTTTGAGAATATATACTTATTTAAGTTATTCCCCCACCCAGATGTTTTGACTATGGATGATACAAAAAATTATTTGGGAAATGGAAAGCTGATGTGCTGCATTAACATGATTTTCTTTGCTAACTATTGTACAAACTATTCAGTTTGCATGTATTCTGCTCAAAAACATGACTCTTAGAGTAGCCGTAAGGAACAATGGTGGTAAATGACATCTAACGCGCAGGTGGGGGTGATAGGGTAAGTGCTGCGTTGCAACTGCTTCCCATCTTTCTCAGGAAGTATTTGTACACATTGTACTCCATTTCTCTGGCTTGACTGTGAATAAAGAACCGGTGTTTTGCTTCTGCCGTCGTCGGAACTGCTAATGAACTTACTATCATACAATATAATGGACTTATTGATGGAATTATTTAATCTACTGTTAAACTATAGACAAGTACTCTCACACGCTCTCTGAAGAAGACTACGCCTGATTGGCTAGAAAACACATGACTGTGACGTTGAATATTTTTTTTCTGTACAACCACCTTCTTTCGTAGCGGTGACTATAATTAAATAGGTTAGGTAAAGTGAAAAACAATAGCTGGAAGATTTATCAGATGAAAATGAAGAATTTGTTGAGTGATGCAAATGCTGCTCATCTTGCGCACTGAAAGAGATGAAACAGTCTGATATCAAGGACTCTGAAGAAACGCCACTTATAAACAGAAATGATAAGGGCAGTAGCAGTACCATTCAACGAAAAGATAGGAACCAGAACCGTGAGTCGTGGGTTCGCTTCCCGTGGCCGACCTTCTTTCTTGACCCAGGGCTTTATCCGGGTCAATTTTCAATAATAAAACAAAATATTTTCATGTTTAATAATTTTTAACACATAACATCCGTTTGTTTTCGCTGTGGTCGAAATCCATTGTCACCAAACCGGCTATTTTCTTGAGACTGTTCAGTATGAAAAAATTCACTCTGGCTGTGGTACGAACGCTGCACAGAGCTAGTTCATTGGTGGGGCTACCACCTAGCTGTTCATGAACTCGCAGATGCTTTTTCGGTCATCTAACCTAGATGAGTTGTCTTCATCACGACTTTCGATTCACGTCTACCCGTTATGCCAGTTTTGTTCCACCCCGAGTATTTCATTTCCTCGGCACCACCTACATCTAGGAGGCATTCCCCGATCCGCCACCTGGGGAGGCGCCCGATAGGGAACTGGCATGGAACCCCTCACTAAGAAGTAAGTAATAAAGTGAGTAAATTGCAACATAATTGTGGAATAATAGCTCGTGCCTTGAAAAGGAAAACCAGAAAGGAAACAAATTTAAAATTCCATAAGACAATGGCCGTTTCAGTTTTACTGTATGGATCGGAGACTTGGGCACTTAAAAAGAAAGATTGGAGCCAAATACAAGTGGGAAAAATGAAATATCTCCGAGGAGTATAATGATGTACAAGGCAAGATCACATTAGAAATGAAGAAATAAATAAAGAATTAGACATATTTTCGTTAAAAGATACAAGTAAATAGAGAAAAGTGGAAAGGCAATTTGCAAAGAGTGAATAACTCGTATTCCGTTACAATCTTACAAATATAATACTTCTGGTTACAGACCATTAGGAAGACCAGTCAAAAGATTGGAAGAAGTATTAGGGCGGAAAAGAAGAACTCTCCTAAACCATGCAGAGTTGTTGGTGATGATATCCATTTTTAAACAGGAAAACTTTCAGGAGGCATACACATTAGATGTGATTGTGAAAGAAATAGGGTATGGCTATTTTTCGTGTATATATCACCAGTTCCATTACTACTATAAATCTAACTTAAATAAAAAACGCCCGAGGACACGCAAGCCCAAGTTCCAGTGCCCAGAACCCCTCCAGGCCATAAAGTGGTATTTTATCGATACCACTGGCTTTCTACGCGCTGCTTGGGGGCTCATTTCTGGGAAGGGTGATATAAACGATTAATGTGATGGTGATGTTGATGATGTTAACGGAAGGAAGCAGCGTTGAAAGCTTCCGGCATAAAAGGTTGTGAACAACAATCTTGCTAAGGGCTGGGTGCGTTCTGCTTCGTGTAAAATGGAACTTCCGATGCTTCATTGCTTATATGCATTCTACTCACATTTAGTTTTTTATTTTTTACAAACGTCAATGCACTAAACCACAGCCGGGGCTGGGAGGAGCAGACCTTGGGCACATAAGCCCTGGAAATTAAGGGGAGATTGAGCTTAAAAATTACCACATTTTACAATTTTCAAACTGAAACCTTGAGATATCTTCACAAAATGTTATGGTCAAAATTAGACCAAATGTATTTTAAACTTTAAATATCTATAGCTTGCATCTACTTCCTTTTGAGTTCATTGTTTCCAATCACCAATTTACTTATTTTTACAAATGTGCCTTCAAACTCCAGAAATTATTTCTCTTTGTACTATTAGGCTATGGCAAGCATACCAACGTTCTTTCAAGTGGTAAACATGGCATGTTTGACTGTTTAAATAAGTTAATGATTATTTATGGAACGCTAGTTAGAAACCATCTCCTCCTTCAAAAAAGGTTGAAAAGTAACTGAATATTTTCATGAGTTCTGCATTTATCCCTCAATAAACCTTTCCCTATATCTTGTGGTTTTCCAGTTGTATAAAGCTCATTGAGAAAAATAAAAACTCCAAGTCCTAATCCATAGAAATATAAGAAAATGCATACTTTATTTGTTATACCAATCCTTCAAACATTGAGAATAAAATATATAAATAAAATATAAACATTTAAAACAAGATCATTAGAGGTGTCTTGATAAAACAACGTAAACATTTCCATGCAACCGGTGATTTGCTTTTTACACAAGTACTTTTTGTAAAAAATCTGCTATGTTGCACTCACATGACTTTCTCTCAGTGTTGCCAGGTATTTGGTAGCGAAAATCCCCTTATAGGCCTTCAAAGTCCCTCAACATGAAAATAATTCCCTTTCCGTTCATAAAACCTAGATTTAAAACAAATGTTGGTTAGAGATGTTCCACACTTTTGAAATATACAAAATAAATATTAAACACTTGCTCTCTGATAATGCATACCTAAAATAAGACGTTAAATGTAAAAATATTTAAGTACTCACTTTAGAAATGTGGTAGCGATTTCTTTTGGGCGATAGTTGCATCAATGGTGTTTCATTACATATACCGCAGAAATTGTTAATAAAATAACACTTTCATTTAATGCTGAAACATCTAATGGGGTGTAATTCTTAGAAGCAGGGGCATAAGTAAATGAATTTGAATTCTGGAATTTCTAAGTTGTATTTTAAAAATCCCTTAGTTATCAAAGAATTCCATCATTCCCTTTCTAGTGGAAAACTACCTACGCCGAGGATAAAGTCCCTCAACCTGGCAACACTGCTTTCTCTATTCTTGTACAGATAATTCTTAGACCCGGTTTCACCAACAAGGGTAATTTTTCCTGTTATTCCCGTTTATGTTAACCCAGGTATACCTCTTTACGGGCGTAACACACGAAGGACGTTTCGCCACGAGGCTATAAGCCCAGGTAATATAATTGGCGTGCGCCTGCTATATGAACCAGCAATTTCTCATACATAACAAGCGAGAATCGTAATCCGCCGTTTCCGGTTTGTGCTATTTCCGCGACATTTCGAAACAGCAAATAGCAGTGTGTTATGTAGAAAGCATGGCTAGAATCGCGAAAAGGAAGAAGAGCCCAAATATGATGGCAGCAGAAAAGATGAGTTTCATAGAACTAATAAAGGTACATTTTCATATAATTGGGAGGAAAAAAAAAAAAAAAAAACCGATACTGTCACCACACACAAGAAGAAGAGGAATGGAAGAAAATAGCCTCCGAATTCAATTCGCTGAGTTTGGGGGTTAATAGAGATCCTAATAATTTACGCTGCACGTGGGACAATATAAAAAATTCCAGCCCTTGTTCTATTTATTCTAAAATAGAAAGAACTGATTGTTTGCTGATACGAAACCGAGTCACGAAATCGACGTCGTCACATGTTTAATCCATCTTATCGCCATATTCTCTCGTTTTGCGGCCATTTTTGGTGAAACCGGCCCTTAAAGAGATCTGCATTTTGTTGTGTATTAGGATTTTGCCTATGTACCAGACATGCAAAACTTCCAACGATTGCAGAGGGTTTCTCAGGAAATTCCCAGAAAGTTACACATTTTATTTGTCATAAACATATTTTGAATATTCTTTCCTTTTTTCTTTACTTGATTACCCTGCCCTTATGTAGGACTTACACCCCTAGGACTTAAAAGTATGTGCCTAGGGTCAGACCCTGTCGGAGAGCACAGTAACCTATGGACCGGACATGGTGAAGACCTGGAAGCGGGTGGCCAGCCAAGGACCAGATATGATAGTGAGGAAGAAAATAATATGAAATGCAGGGGAAATCGATGATTGGAAAGGTGATAATGGAACAATTGGTGGAATAAGTGGCGCGGCAAACCGGAGAGCCCGGAGAAAATCCGCCCACACGCCGCTTCTTCCACCACGAATACTATATTTTGAACATATGGTGTTTTAATTAAAATCTTTAGTCATTTTTGAGAAAATCAGAGTTTTCCAAATCTGTTCCACGTAAAGTAAAGAGTAGACTGGGATGGAGGGGGTTTCGTTAAAATCTTTGTGTGCGTGCACACATACACACACAAACACACACACACACACACACACACACACACACAGAGATCAGAATGTAATAGGTACTTTTTATATCTGCTATGTACGGAGTAGACAAAGGAATAGAATAAAGCGATTTTCGCATTCCCCTCTATAAGTATCAGTCTTCTGACTTTGGCACAACAAAAGAATGTCAGGATATTACTAACGAATCCGCAGAGGTATGGAAGTTTGAAAGATCAAAAAAAAGAGGGGGGGGGGGGGGGAGGGGCTACACTGCACTGGCGCTTGACACTGGGAAATAGCTGCACGTGAATGTTTAAATCCTTAGCAAGTTGAAATTCATTCAAATGTTTTATTTGCTAACTGCTCATTGCTTGCAATCCGAAAGTTGCCACATGAGGGATTTCACAAGGTGCATTAGATAAATGGTTGGTTTCACGCAGTGCTACCTTAACACAAATTAATCAGCTCAAATTTGTGCAAACAAATTCTTGGAAATATTGATAATTTACTGATGTGAAATTAAATTCTCCGTCTGTGCATTCGGTAGGTACACTGGGATTAAGATGGTTTATTAGATAAAAAATAACGAACATAAAAGCATGCGTCCCACTTTCAGATTTAAAACCCCTCAAAAACTCTAACCCATAATCCTCTTACGTCAAACATCAAATTTCGTAATCCTATTAGTGTTAGTGCTTAACAGCGCAGATAAACTCTCCCCAGGCTATCTACGTAACAGGAAACGTCATAATGTGCATAATGCAATAGTTTAATTACCATTCTATTTGTATACGTAATGGTTTGAATTATTTATTAGCTCTTTTATACTCTACAGACAATTTACACACTATGTTATTCCCTCTTGGAGTTGCTTATTTTTATTTCTTCCGCTTTATTTATCCATTGTGTATATAATACCAAAGCATAATGTTCGCACTTCCATTATACTCATTACCATGTTCCCGTATTTTTATTTTCTCTGCTATGCATAGTAAAGTAGAGGAAGTATTGTATTCCACCCAAAAAATCGACGTCGAGACTTCACCATGTTTTGATGCCTCCTGAATCAAAAGAAAAAAAATTAGACAAAGGTCCTTTGGTGTGTGTGTGTGTGTGTGTGTGTGTGTGTGTGTGTGTGTGTGTGTGTGTGTGTGTGTCTGTCTGTGGACAACATAACTCAAAAACGAAAAGTCAGTTAAAAACGAAAGTTGGTATTTAAGTTTAATGTCTTTCAAGGATGGGACACGAAGGTTTTAAAGAAAATTCCTCCACCCTAAACTACTCTTTACATGGAAAATGGTTCCAAAATTTTATTTTCTTGAAAATGTCTCTAACAATTTTGATGAAACGCCCTATATTTTAGATATTTTTATAACAAATGAAATGTATAACTTGAGTTTTCTGGCTATGGTCTATGTAGTTTTAAGTACCTTGGATGACTTTTGCATAACTGGTAAACCGTAAGAGATATGTTGCAGTTAGCAATATTTATGGTAAGATTTATTAAAGAAGAAAGTTGCTTAAGTGGCCATATTATCACTAGAAGCAGAACTCAAAACCGCACATGGTCGCCATGAATAATAAACACATACGTCTTTATTTCCAAAGCATCACATTTGAACATGATCAGTAACAAATACTCTCTTTTTTGTAAAAATGTAAAAAAGTAGTATCGTTTATATTGTTTTTCATTGTTCAGTTGCCCCCTTAAGTAACTTAATTATCTTTAACTTAATTGTCTCACTGACAAATATACATACTTAAATTAGTATACTATGCATGTTTTAGCTCTATAATGGAATATGGAATTCTATTTTGGGACAATTCAGTAGAGAGTTAATGAATATTCCTCATACAAAAGCTTATAGGTAAGAATGATATATATTACTCTCCCCATATGTAGGACTTGAATCTCCTAGGACTTACAAGCCAGTGCTTAGGGTGAGACGCCTGCCGGGAAGCAGAGGGTCCTCTGGACCAGACAGAGTGAACACCTTGGTGCTCAGCCAAGCACCTAGTATGATAGTAAGGAAGAGGATATTATGAATTGCACGCGAAATCAATGATTGGAAACGTGATAATGGAGCAATTGGTGAAATGAGTGATGTGGGAAACCGGAGAACCCGGAGAAAACCCGCCCTGCCGCCGCTTCGTCCACCACGAATACCACATGCGGGTCCCTGGGATCGAACCCGGGCCGCCTAGGTGGTAGGGCGAACACTAACCACTCAGCCACGGCGCCGCGATGTATATACTCTTGATCCTAAAATTATTTACATGCAATTGAGTCACATTCATAACAAACAATGAATTTCATTTGATAAACATTAGACAAAAGAGCAATATCCATCAAGTCAGCGTAAAATTTTCTTTCTTCCAGAAACCATAAAAATATTTAATGCTCTTCCTAATAATTTAAGGAAAAATTTGACAATTTAAATTCTTTTAACATTTCCGCTAAAGATTGCCTATGTACAAAATCATTTTATTCTGTACAGGATTATCTGAATGACGAATTATCTTGTTAATGTTTATGTAGCTTTGTAAGTTAGTTTCTACTTATTTTAGTGACAAATCATTGTAAATCACATTTGATACCTGCTCGAAAGCTACTTAAGTTTATGCGTATTGAACAACTCACAAAAGATGCAATTCATTGGTAAATACATAACTAAATAATAGGGAAAGGCTAGTGAAAGTTTTAAGCAAAGTTCAATTTGTATTAGTAAATCTACATTAGGTTAGTCTTACAAGTACAGGTAAGATTTCATTTTGATTCTCAATTATCTTTGTTTTGTTTTTTGTGCATGTATAAAGTGTGTTTATGCTATACTGTACATTTCTATTGACATGTTCAGTGTTCACGGCTTCTTTTTAGTTGAACTAACACAAGTTATATATAGCGCATCTGAATGGTTTTATCAATATATAGAATTTTATTAGTTACTGTTGGTCACAACGTAAAGCGGCCTGATGGATTTCGTCTCACAAATGTCCTAATAAAGGTACCTCTCAAGTTAGGGGTTAAACATCTTACATCCTCCTAACTCTAGCTCTATTAGAAAATATTCCCATTTCTCTAGTTATTCACTTATCTCTTCTTTTTCCATATCATCGCATTCTAGACTATAGCTCCAATAAATGGTCCATCTCTGCCCGCTTCTTCTGCCTCTCAGATCACTTAAATTCATTATTACTGTTCTCCCCCATGCACACCCTATTCTGGCCTCTTTGTTGCATACTCCATGTATTTTTCTTTTCCCCGTTGTATTTTTAAATATCTGTAATATATTAATGACCCTTTTCCTTAAAATGTTAACGATGTCTTCTTTTTTCGTACCCTCTACTCTTAATTTAATTTCTTTCCAGAAACCCTTAGTTTTGTTGTTTCTTTCCATCCATATGTTCCCCACCCTCTTTCAATACTATCTGTATCTTCTACATCAAACTTTCTTTTTCCCCTATTTCTGCTCTACAGCCAAGCATTACTCTAGTATATCATATTCCTCTGGTGGGTTTGTTCTGAACCAGTGTTTGACTGCCCTTTCTACCATTTTGCTTTACATGCAGTACAGTAATTTACGAAACTTCTGACCGCAGTGTTTTGTTTCGTTTTTTTCTTTTTTCTTTTGTTTTTCCTTTTTCCTTTTTTAACGAATTGAAAGATTTCCGTAAAATCCTAATTTCATAAACTGCGCACATGGTTTAATTGCAAATTATAACAAAATTCACAAAACCACAGTTTTACGAGATTAAAGTGAAGATATATCCAAACATACTCTCTTAGGACCGTATTGATTATGAACAATAGAATAGTATATACAATGTATCTAACAGAGAAGGTTCCTGCTCAAGATACTAAATTAGAAAAATCTGTACTTCCCAAACTTTATTTATCTGTGCTGTATTTTTCTCATGGCTTTAAATAAAATATTAAATGAGACACTGCGAGATTGAAAGCATTAAATCAATGCAAAATGTACAGCTTCTTAAAGCTTGCTACTTGCTACTTTCTCTTACTGGAAAATAATGTACAAAGTACCAGCTTTAGAAGGGAACCTCATGTAAAAATAAAAATGGGTTGTGTTTATTTGCAAATGATGCATTATACTATTTTCATTAACACTACTACTTCGCTTGAAAACAGACGATTATTTCACATTCATTGTGCTTTAACGTATGCTAAAACACACTTTGAAATAATTTGGCGTTGGTGCATTGGAATATTGAAGAGCAACCTTCTTTAGTTATTAAGTTACCTGCAGACCTAGTATGAGTTATAAACTATTTGAAATATTGAAGTTAGTATTTAGGTTCAGTATATTTCAAGGATTCGACACAAAGATTTCCCACTCTAAATTACCCTCTACATAGAACGTTTTTTGAAAATTTTGATTTCATTTTGATTAAAATACCACACATTTAAGATGTTTTATGACAAATAAAATGTGCATTTGAATTTTCTAGGAAAGTCATCTGTAGAGCTCTCCATTCTGGGTGACTTTTGCACGTGTGGTAAACCGTAAGACATTGTCAAAACTTTACTACCAAAAAATATAGATCTCTTCAAAACAAACCACTTATGTCTAATGTATTTTTTGGAGAGTGAACAATATCGGAGATATTCCTTGTTAACTGTCTGAAGTTTGAATGCGTATACCTTTCTCTAATGGAAGGTCTTTATTAGAGCTTTTCATCTCTTGCCTATGCAAAGAGTATGAAATTTCAAGCTCATTACACAACGACCAACTTTAAAAGATTTGAACTGCTAAAGCCTAATGTATTCATATATTTTCTTTATTAGCAATAAGATAATTTCTGCATATGTTTATCCCGATTAATGTGAAGAAGATAGAGGAATAAGTGTTTGTAAGAATAATTTGTACTAGAGTAAAGAAAGTGCACCATATCTTTTAACTCTAATGTATTACATATTGTAGTAATTTATGATATGAAATTAGGGTATGCTTTATAGCCCCATGTTCGTCAGAACGAATTGGCCTTTTCAATGCTGAAATAATTAAAAGGCCAGTTGAGTGGTTTTACAGATTATCGTACGCACGCAATCAAATTTATTCTCTTTATAGTATTAGCATAGATTACTATGATAGGTGGTTAATATGGTTCAACTCAAATGTAACCATATTGGATCTGTTAAGCTGATGTCGTATATCATTAGTTGAGAGCTCGTCAAAGCCAGTGTGAATAACGGCTGTGGCTCTCTTTATCAGTTAAACAACTTTTATGCTGTTTGCATTTAGCTTGACCGCCGCAAAAGTAATATAAACGATAGAAAAACATTTTGTTTTAAGGTGTTTATTTGAATTTTTACTTTCTCTATTGGTAAGTAGGGGAAGTATTGTACTCCACCCAAAAATTCGATGTCGAGATTTCACCGGAAATATGTTTTGAGACCCGCTGAGTCAAAAAAGCATTTTTTTACAAAAAAGGCCCGTCTGTGTGTGTGTGTGTGTGTGTGTGTGTGTGTGTGTGTGTGTGTGTGTGTGTGTGTGAGTGTCTGTGTGTGTGTCAGTCTGTGGACATCATAACTCAAAGACGGAAAGTCGGATGGAAACCAAAGTTGGTATTTAAGTTAGTATTGTCTTTCAAGGATGCGACACTACATCAGTGATCCTAAGCTACTCTTTACATGGAACATTTTTCGAAAATGGCTCTAACGATTTTAATTAAAATGTCATATGTTTAAGATATTTGTATGACAGATGAAATGCATATTTTGAATTTTCTGGCTGTAGCCTACGTAGTCCTATTTACTCTGGATGACTTTTGAATAACTCGTAAACCGTAAGAGATAGACAAAATCTTACTTTATATCTGTTTTTTTTTTTTTTTTTTTTTTTTTTTTTTTTTTTTTGGTAGAGTGAACCATTTCGGAGATATTCCTTGTTGTTGTGTAACTTTTGGACCACTTATACTTCTGCCAAATGGAACAACGCTATTCATCTGTTTATGTTAACCGTGCAAAGAGAACGGAATTTGAAAGCTTTAGAAGATTTGACTATCGCACAAAGCCTACTGTATTCCCATATTCCCCTTGCGCCTATAAGGAAACAAGTAATATGATAATTTGTACAAATGTTTATCTCAACTAACACGAAGAATATATAGGAATAAGAGTTTGTAATAATGGTTGGTATAGGAGTAAAAAAAGTCATGTGAATGCAACACATCAGATTTTTTCACATATATTTATTTTGCATGTCAGCGATATTTAAATACCTTAAGCCGTTTGGTAGTACATTTTAACTCGCATGTTTAATGGCAAATGTCGTTTACTTCTTTAGTAAAAACGAAAACAATGGAAGCAGATACAAATTATTATCTGTGAATTGGTTTGGACGTCGAAGCAAAATTGTTCACCGAATACTACACTAAAAATGAATTTTCTAAAGTTTTCACCCAATTTGCCTGAAAAATTATTTTCAATGTTGTCTTATATAACCATTACAGGGTTTTAAATTTCGGTTCTGACACAGATAACATGGAATATCTCCAAAATGGTTCACCTACAAAAAAAATTATTTTGGCATAAATTGTGTTTTAGTGACATCTAAATTTTTGTAAAGTACAATTTTGTCTATCTCTTACGATTTATGAGTTATTCAAATGTCATCCAGAATAAATAGGACTACATAAGCTATGGCCAGAAAATTCAAGATATACATTTCATTTGTCATACAAATATCTTAAACATACGGCCTTTTAATCAAAATCTTTAGAGCCAGTTTTAATAAAATCAAAATTTAGGATGTCTCATCCTTGAAAGACATTAAACTTAAATACCAACTTTGGTTTTTAACCTAATTTTCGTTTTTAAGTTATGCTGTCCACAGACTGACAGACACGGAGACAGACACACAGACATAGGCACACACACACACGCGCGCGCGCACACACACACACACACGGATCTTTTTCTAAAAATGCTTTTCTTTTGGATTCACGGGGTCTCAAAACATATTTCCGGTGAAATCTCGACATCTAATTTTTGGGTTGAATACAATACTTCCTCTACTTACCAGTAGAGAAAATAAAAAAAAAATATCAAACCCAGTGTATATTAGTTCAAAATGTTCCAAAAAAGAAAAGGATGTCAATGTGAACAGTGAAGTTAAAGGCAGGATGTGATGAAAAAAAATATAATAATAATAATAATAATAATAATAATAATAATAATAATAATAATAATAATAATAATAATAATAATAATAATAATAATAATAATAATAATAATAATAATAATAATAATAATAATAATAATAATAATAATAATAATAATAATAATAATAATAATAATAATTAATAATAATAATAATAATAATAATAATAATAATAATAATAATAATAATAATAATAATAATAATAATAATAATAATAATAATAATAATAATAATAATAATAATAATAATTAATAATAATAATAATAATAATAATAATAATAATAATAATAATAATAATAATAATAATAATAATAATAATAATAATAATAATAATAATAAAGAATAACAAAAAAAAAAGAATCAGGGCGAAACAATGGCTTACCTCGTTAGGGAATTCCAATTGCTTTATGGAAATCGAGGAATGAAAGGAAGTAGATGTTGAAGAAAATGTGTCCGATATGTTATGGCACGGAAGATGAAGTCTATTATTGGAATATTCAGATCCTCTGGAGTACATTGGGAATTTATAGGAAATGTTTAAATAGAAAAAAGAGCTGAAGTTAAAACAACTTTTAAGTACCAGTCAGACCTGGGAATATGGGAAACATTTTGTGGAATGTAAAAAAATATATGGAGACGGCCAGTGAATAAATATACGTTGTCTTCCACCCACGTAGTAAATAGAAAGAAAAACACTGCTAGATTTTACAGAAACACTTATTGTGAGGACCTTTAACTAAGAAGAGCATTTTTACAAAAATGGTTGTCTGTGTATTTATGTGACTGTCTCTGCCTCTGTCTGTCTACCTGTCTTTCTTTCTCTCTGTTTTCCATCTGCAAGAAAACTCATGGCATCTAAGGTTTTCAAGGTTTTTCATGCAGGGTTGCCCAGAAAGTAATGCACCGCATTTTTTTTTCTGAGCCGACAAAAGTCTTACGAATGCAAAAGATGAATTATATGAAATTTTCGGACAGATAGCGTAGCTGCAGCAATGTTTCAAATGTAAGTGATGTAGGTTACAAGCAACGCATCGTCCTTGAATTTCTCACTCCAAAGAGTGAAACTGTTGGAAACATTCGCTAATGTTTGTGTAAAATCTATGGAGCACCTACATTTATCTGAAGTACAATTAGTCACTGGACACAGATGTCAAGCCCATTAGAAGGCAACTGGCTCCACCAGTAAAGCCATTCATCAGTGTGTTTTAGAACTGTAAGAGTGTCACGTTCATTGATGTGATTGCCAAGGGGCAGCACCATTGATTTTGAAGCATAGTCAATACATTAAAAAGCAGCGCTTTCAGTGGTTTCAGCGCCAGAATAATTCCGGTGATTGCTTGATTCAACATGGTAAGCCCTTGGCCTCACCCAAGTTTGAGGACTTTCACTAAACAGGGTTGTACAGTTACTCCATCCACCCTATAGCCCTGACCTAACTCGCTCAGACTTTCACTTGTTTGGGTCATTAAGAAATGGCATTCGTGGATGAAATTTTGAGAATGATGATGATGATGCATCAGGAACTAGAGCACATACAATCAAAACAAAACAAGTATTAAGTACATGCGAATTGAAAATATTAAGAACAATTCAAGGAAAAACTTAATTAGATAAAATACACAATACAGAAATCAGAGAAAATTTCCGCATCCAAGATATAACAAACCTTATTAATGAGTGACGTAAATACTGGAAAGGACAGGATTGGAAACAACCGTCTAGTAAAAAGAGCCAAAGAAGACAAACCTTTAGATGGGAAAAGGACAAGAGGAAGATCCACTGGGAGATGGATTAAGCATCTATAACTCATCCAAGGAATAAAAGGGGAAATGAGCATGTTATTATTCTATACCCAAGAAGAAGAAGAGTTCTTTAAAAAGTCGAGAAAGTTTCACTCTTGATTAAACAAAACACTGTGTAGACCAGCTTCAGTAACCATGGTAATTAGGTTCAGACCATGTTCTGCGCATGTTACATCTCGGTATAAACACGAATTCCAGAGTGGTAGATATACTTCCCAAAGCTTCTTAGGAATCAAGAAACGAACCATTGTTCAGATGGGAATTTGCGTGCAACGCGTTCTCCAAACATTAAGAAAGAGAGGGGTTTTACTAAAGAAAACATTTCGGAAGAGGTTTGTTTAGATTTGGGACCGTATGGGAACAGCTTGGCACTCGCCCGTCTGCTGACAAGACACACCGGGCGCCTCCACCCACCAGAAATAAACCCAACAACAATGAACCACCCGTGTCCAATTCGGGAAAGGGGAACAACCAGTAACGTGGGAAAACAATGGCAGCATCATTAAGGACACTTTACTGAATAAAACCCATTTCGTCTTCAGAGACGACCACTTCAGGGATGGACAAACTACAACAGATCTTGTGTTTATTTGTACGTGTGCTGCATATACCTGAACTGGATTTATTTGTATATACTTTCCACACGTTATTCATGCAATAATTGTTTATATAACTAGTGTATTATCTGACATTGTAACACGGGTATGCCATAATGTATGTTCGCTTTCTCTCGTGTTCTAATTTTTACGTGTGTCAGGATGAAAAGGTTATACACGTGTTACATACAACGTTTTAAGAAATTCTAGCCTTGAAATACGTAAAAATAACCAACAAATTTTCTAAATATAAAATTATAATTCATCAGAGATATATGACGTAATAGGTTGTTACGGACACCGAGAAGTGAATTTCAGCGAAAATATAATTTTTTTTTGTATTGTATTCTAAAAAATACTACAAATCCTTAGATTTAAAATTATATATATACATACATAATATCTTACAGGGTAGTAAGCCCTTTAATTTGGTCATTTATATACAGCAGCGCATGGACATGCCCCCATTTTCCACACTTTAACCTCAATTTTCCGTAACTTCATTTTTAACACTTCTTGTGCACTTTTCTCAGGATCTCAAGATCTTGATTCTCAAGATTCTCTCTCTCTCTCTCTCTCTCTCTCTCTCTCTCTATATATATATATATATATATATATATATATATATATATATATATATATATATATTGTGTCATTACATATGCAACATTTTCCCCCTCATTTTTATAGCATGTATATTTCCTTAGAATTTACACATATCAAATTATCCATTAACTACTACATAAAAAAATAAGATGGCTGTAGAGTCAAAGCTGATGGAGAAAACTGAAGAATGAGGCAGAAAAGCTTTTGTTAGAAAGCATGGTCACACTTATATCATTTTTGCACAAAATCTTTTAAATTTAACCTAAATATTATACGCTTATTAAATGTAGAAAAAAAATTTCTCTTAACACCCCAAATTTAATTTAAATCAGGCTAATTTTGGCAGCAAAAACTGAAATTGAAATAAACCCAACTTGAGTATGGCTAAAGTAAAATCAATTCCTAGTGCTCTTAAGAAGATATTTCATTTGTTTCAACACTTGCAGTGAAAAATGGAAGGTTATGATAAAACAATTGAAAATATGGATTGCATTCCGCTTGACATTTTGAAGGAAACCAAGAGTGGTAAGAGTTTATTAATTCCAGAAAAATCAAAAAAATGTTTACGAAAAAGAATATGAAAAGTTTTATGGATGGAGAAACGAAAAATGCGTTAGTGTGCGTGAGTGACGGTTTCAGGTTTTCTTACAGGTACACATTGGAGAAAATTATGTCATGGTGATGACGTCATTGTTGCCCTGTTGCCATGGCAGTGACGTCATTCATTTTCTGGCGCTTGTGTCAGAAAGAAGGTAATTTCGCAAGATTTTTGCCGTTGTAAGCCGTTTTAATGCTAGAATTGCATAAACTCATATTTTTCAATTACGACTAAATATCATCAGGCACATTTTTATAGGTGCACAAGAGAATAAAACAGGTCGAAACTAGCAACTATTTATAAACGTAAATCGATATCCTCACCTGAATGTTACTCTTTGCATGAGTGCACGACAAGAAGATTGTGATGTTACATTCTCATGACTTTTTCTGCCCATTTTTCGATACTCTATGCACTTCATGTAATCAAGATAGACAGTTGTAGAAATGCTTTTATTAGAATTTCTATGTGGAAGAAGGGAATACAGTAGGGTTAGGTGATAATCAAATCTCTTGAGCTGGTCACTATGTAATGCTTTAACGTTTCGTGCTCTTTGCATGAACTCCCCCCACCCTTTGGGAAAAGGTGTGCATATTTGAAAACTGAAACCAATAACAACGAATATCTCGGCAATATTAACTTCACAAAAATCTTTGTTTAACGCAAATGTATGCTTTAACGAGATCTACGCTTTTTCCACACTAAGATTTTCCCCTGTCTCTTACGGTTTAACAGTTAAACAAGTCATCCAGATTGAAGATTGGGTCAAATGACCTCGTTGCCGACGGGCCCTTAAACCCCACTCACTCACTCACTCACTCACTCACTCACTCACTCACTCACTCACTCACTTACCAACTCACTCACCCACTCACTCACTCACTCACTCACCAACTCACTCACTCACTCACTCACTTACCAACTCACTCACCCACTCACTCACTCACTCACTCACCCACTCACTCACTCACTCACCAACTCACTCACTCACTCACTCACTCACTTACCAACTCACTCACCCACTCACTCACTCACTCACTCACTTACCAACTCACTCACCCACTCACTCACTCACTCACCAACTCACTCACTCACTCACTCACTTACCAACTCACTCACTCACTCAGTCACCAACTCACTCACTCACTCACTTACCAACTCACTCACTCACTCAGTCACCAACTCACTCACTCACTCACTCACTCACTCACTCACTCACTTACCAACTCACTCACCCACTCACTCACTCACCAACTCACTCACTCACTCACTCACTCACCAACTCACTCACCCACTCACTCACTCACCCACTCACTCACTCACTCACTCACTCACTCACCAACTCACTCACTCACTCACTCACTCACCAACTCACTCACTCACTCAGTCATACACTCACCAACTCACTCACTCCAGAATGAAGAGGAGTTCAGAGGCTATTCCCAGAAAATTATTTTATATATACATTTCATTTTAATGAAAATATCTTAAATGTATAGTACTTCAACCAAAGTCATTAAGGTTATTGTTGAGAAAATAAAAGGGAAGTTTGGGGTGGGAATATTTTTGAAGATCTATCGCAGTCTTGGAAGAGCTGAACTTAAATGTCATGTTTGGAATTTAAGTGACTTTTCATTTTTAATTAAGCTGTCACTGACGCACAGACTTTCTCATAATGGGATATTTTTAACGCCAGAATTGGTAGCAGAAACTTGGAGCAGACAGGGAGGAATAGACCGTGGGAGAAAAGTGTGGTGAAGTAAGGGTAAAATGCTAAATACAAATAGAAAGGGTTATTAATATTTTGTGATGTGGTTAGTTTAGAGGTACTTAACGAGTATGTGTTTGATTGGGAGAGGAATTAACGTTTATCAATTATAATACGACGGGAGCTGAGGAAAATCGTCTTATATGTATAACCAAATTAGAAAGCAATGAAAAGATACATGCATTAGTAAACGTAAAGGCCAAATGATAGAACAAAATGGTGGCGGATTTAAGAATAGTGACAGAACAGAGAGATCCAATAAACACATGGAAGATGGTTACGAAAATTAAAGCGCGAAGACGAGGGAAACGTAAATATCAAACCGCCAGCATCGCTAGTGTATTCATGTATACACTGAAGCAGGTGGGGAAGACTGGGAGGGACCTCGACTCTCTTTTGTTGAACTGTTTTTAGATCCTATAGTAACGAAACCCCGTGGCACAAGAGCCCAGCCAGGCCAGGTCTACCACCCGGCCTCTGCGCCCCTCACCTCTGTCCTCTACAGGCGTTATGAGTGGAGTGCAGTACTGGAAGTGGGGCATGGTCAGCACCCCGGTCCCTCTCGGTGAGTTATGCGATCTTCTCGACCGGGACAGCTACTTTTCAATCAAGTAGCAACTCAATTTGCCCCTCAGGGACCTAATGAGGCTGAGTGCACCTCGGACCAGGTCTCCCAGGGAGAGAAAATCTCTACGCCGGTACCAGGAATCGAACTCGGGTCTTCAGTTTGGTAAGCAGCAGCGCTAAAGTCCTATAGAACCAACTCTAAATTGACGGGGGATTGCCCGGGCACTAAAAAGCCTCAAGAATCACACAAAGCATCGGGAATAGAAGAAATTCCGGGGGAATTTATTAAATTCTCTTCAGAAGTTCCTGGGAGATCGTGAACTCGAATTCTGCGGTTGATCTTCCTGACCCATGGATATTTTTTTTTTTGGGGGGGGGGGGTCGGTAAAGCAATGTTGGAAGGGTTAATTATATCCCCCGAATTTCCTTTCCCCCCATTTCATCTCACTTCTCATTTCACATCACCTTTCATTTGATTGGTCGTTCTAGGGCTGCGAGTGTCATGGAGGCTCAGCATTCCATGGCAGGGAAAAAGGATGCTCTATAAACTCCTTCCCCGGGAGCGGAACCGTCTCCGAGACCTGCCCTCCACTCCCACCACCCCCAGGAGGTACACAAGGGGAAGGTGAACCGAAGAGTTTCAGCTTAGAGAAATGGAGAGACCCTTCCTCTGCTCTGTCGTGTTTCCTAAGCCGGATGTGCTCCTGTCTCCTCTTATCTTAACCTTTCCTCCGGGGACTCGACATTAGGGTCACAAGCCCCAAGTGATCTGCTGAAGGTGAGGTGCTAATCATCCCTCCGCTCGTGGGCATACGTCAAGTATTTGTATAACAGCTTTAATAATTTGTCACCAGTAAAGACACTCTATTATATCCCCGTATCTTTATACATATCCACCCAGAGTTGGGTGAAAAATACGATCTGTGAAATAAAACTGTCAATCTAGAGCAGGTACGGAAGAGGGATATCGAGGGGGAGGGGCAGGCTTTGGACTGGTAAAATTATATTTTACCGATCATATTGGCCATTATTGCTTTCTCTACTACGTATACTATAGTGCAAGAAGTATAGTATACCGCCCCAAAATTCAATATCGAAATTTCACCGATAATATATGTTTTGAGGCTCCCTGAATAAAACAAAAAAAAAAAAAAAAAAAAAAAAATATTTAGAAAAAAGTCCGTGTGTTTGTCTTTGTGTCAGTCTGTGTATCTGTCAACTCTGTAGGCAGCATAACTCAAAAAGAAAAAGTCGGTTAGAAACCAAAGTTGGTATTTACATTTCATGTCTTTCATGTATGCGACAACAAGATTTTGACAAACAGCCTGCTTAGAGGCGTCCTGTGTTCGTTTAAGCTTTATTTTGACCACCTGAAAAAAAGACTCAGACTACACGTTCTCGACGTTCTTGTCTGAATGTGAACGGAAACTTAATATTATTTCGGCGTCTGTCGCAGCTGTGAATGGCCCTTTAATTTAAGTCTCTTCAAATGTTTACACATAACACACTCTTCTTTACCATATAAATGTTGCTCGTTAGATTTTTCTTTCTCCTGAATATTGACTAGAAATATATCGTGGCTATATTCTTTTTTCTTGGAGTCAGAAACGCAAAATATTACTTAGAGTAAGGCAAATACATTCAACCACTAATAAAACCGACCATCGTGAATAAAGGCCATGGCGAAAGCAAACACCAAAGAAAAAAGCTTATCAAAATCATTTCTATCAAAGGGAATGCGTCTTTACTTTTAGTAACCAGGGTTGAAATTGGTAACCGTGGAAATCTGTTTGTACATGGAGAAAAAGGGACAAAATAGCATCGTTTTTAGACTGGAACAAATAAATCATAAAAAATAACGACGCGTCGATAAAATCGGAATTGGAAGCAGCCAATTTTAACCATGCCAACGAATATGTTGCTATGGTAATCCATCCCCATCTCGGATAACGTGCTCTTTTATGTTTTGTGGTACCAATCAGAGGAAGAAACGAGGACTTGACCGGCTCCTGATCTCATTAACGCCGAGTTGAGAGGATCTCATCGGAGTAGATCGATTTATCTCGAAGCTCTCTGTTTAGTTACATTTTATTGATTGACTAGCTACGAGTGTCTTCTCGTAAGCTAATATTGTCTTAGCAATTAAAAAAGAAAAAGAAAAGAAAAATAACGGAAAACCTGCTTTAAATAATCTATATTGGGAAGATTTAGACATAAAACAGAAGTATTTATCTTTTCCAAATTAAATATAGAATAAAATTCGTAGTTAGGCAGCCCTTTAGTAAATGACACTTAAGTTTTAAAAAGAAGAGAGAACATTGTGCAAAAGAAATAATTATAATAACATGACAATTCGACGTATCCCACCCCTGATAACAATGTGATAAAAGTTCAGTCCGATTACTTTTTCTCACTTTATCTTCCTCAAAAATGTTTGCACAAATACGCAGTTCTCCTTTACTGACGTTAACATAGCATTTAGTCTTTCGTGATATTAGAACTTACAACTGTTTTCTTCTCGTAACCTTGACTCACTTCTTTCACTTTCTTCACTCTCTCTGTCTCTCAAATACTAACTCTGGCGATACAATCACTCAACACTCATAACTGCTTCGCTATCTTCCTTCAGAAGACAACTGACTTGACGACTCATGTTTGTAACTCACTGATTTGAGGTTTGTCTCATAGCCTCGCCCCCTTATATAGCGAGGATGACTCAACACGGACCTTTCTCGAACTTCTACAAATGCGTGGACTTTCAACACTTCTCAAATGATTGGGAGAACACCCTTTTGGTTCTGTCGCTCTAATTGTTATTCACAACAGCTGTGAAAGGCAGCTGGACCTTGAGTTTCTTTGATACCGTACCACAGGTGGGGCGGGGAAGCCCGGACCCGACCGTCCTTTATTGAGCGTCGCGGCCGGCATGACAATAAAAATGACACCAATACAACTTTAATTGTGCTACTCTTATGGTTAACGTGCGACGGATCAAAGAGAGGTGAGAAGATAAAGGTATTCAGTGTCACAAAAAACAACGTTGTCACGTTTTCTCAAAGTTTTCGCACTGCACACATGTACATTTACTTCTTAGAAGATTGTCATGAGAAAACTAACAGAATGAAAGACAAAAGGGGGAGATGTTAACAACGCTGTGTTTAACTCCACGTGGACTTAATAACTGTCTGTCATTTGTGGTTTCTTTGATTTCGTTGGCTGAAGTGACACGCTCATTGGTTCAATGTGAAACATCAGCGACTTCCGACAGCAAACAATTCATGTGGTGTGTGTTACCTGAGAGTCTTCTGTGATCAAAGGTAAAGCGTAGGTTAACCATTAAAGCAGCACAGTAATACGCAATAGAGTTATTGTGTTTTTACATTTAGCGTAGACGATTAACGTAGATGTTATCAGACGATTAATCAACGAAATGGGAGAAATTATGTTCAAACAAGTCAGGGTTCCTTAGGCTTTAGAGTTACCCGACGTTTGCGCTATCTTGATAGGGCAAAACCCGAGAAAATCCCTTATTCACGTGAATCACTCTAACCAAAATTCGAACTCGGCACCTCTTGAATGTTATCCCACACCACAGAGGTGAGGTCTTGTTTAGTTTTGTTTCGTAATTAAAACACTGTAGCGCCGCACACCGGATATGCAATGTCATTAAATTTGATACCCTTGGATTAAGTTTGCTACTGTAGTTTTGCGTTGCAGTAGTGAAACTTTATACAGATATAGACAAACACAGAGAATGCGATCATTTAGTTTTGTATTTATGGCAATACCAGGGTAGATAATTAATTCTGGTTTTTGTGTATATAATTTAGTAGAACGTTATAGTTAAATGGATTTTAAATACCTATATTGATTTCGAAGAACAAGAGAGTATAATTAATTGTTTTTATGTTTTAATTAAACTTCAAAAAAATCCATGACATAATGGTAGTGATAAATGAACTGACCCATCAAAAGAAAAGTATGTCCATAATGCGAAAAATTAATAGTTCGAAAGTTTTTTGTACATGTCATTTGCACCATTGGTAAGTGTTGATCTATGATTCCTCAATGTTTTATTTCAAAATAATATTCCCAGTTTAAGTCAAAATGATCTTAGATGTTAAAGATGGCATCTGATGGAACATTAAAAAACACCATTCTTCTTTAAATGTCGGACCAATTAGTGTGATGGTGTACAGTATTGTTTTTCTGCGAGAGAAGACTGCTTGTATATTGTAACACCAAACAAGAGGGGGAGGGGGGAGGTAACACTTGGTGTCAGGAGTCCCCGTGTATGATTTGCAATTTGGGGTGTAGGAATGGACTTTTTCGTTGCATGTATACGGAGCAAATGCTTCGTTCAAGTGACAATGTTACGTCAATTTAACCCCATCTAAAAGCAATTGAAATAGAAACAGGTTGAATTAAATTTTATACATAACCGAGCAGGATGGTTCAGGCGGTAACGTCTATGGCTGGCATTCTGGAGGTCGCGGATTTGATTCCCGTGGCCAACCTTCCTGACCTTGGGCTTTTTCGGGGTTTTTCCCGGGTCACTAAACGAATACTGGGAAAGACATTCCTTTCATTCTCAGTTTCACTTTATTTCATTCTCCCGATCCGTTCTTTTCAGGCTGTAAGAGTCAGCGGGTTCGCTGTTGGACTGCGTTACGGTGGTGCTTGCACTCTGGAAATACGGTGCTCGGCTGAGGGGAGACGCTGTGACCGGCCGGCCGCCCTTCCAGGGGAACTGATTGATCAGCCGTACCTGACTGGTTAGTGTGGGCTCTCTGTCATGCTGAAGAACTTGTCGGCACCCATTAGGGACCCACCGTAGTTAAGTTCCACCTGTAATGCGCTCTGGCTGCCTGTAGGGTATTATTCATCTCGTGCTGCCTCTTGGGGTCCGACACACATTAAGCCACCGGCTGACTACCTATCGTGAGAGACAGAGTAAAAAAAAAAAAAATGTTAGACATTGCATAGAAATTGTAGAGAGTTCCACATTTTGGAACAGATTTGTGTTGTATCTTCTATGCTTTATCACGTGATTCACCAAATTCTCAAACAGTTTTCTGTTTGCTTATGTGTGACATTAGGAATGAACGGTAATGTACTTGAAGTGCGTCTAACATTTAGCATGTCGCATAAATTCGACAAAAAAAAAATAGTGACACGCGATTCATCTGGTGTACGTAAACTAAAAGCCATGCATAATAATTCAGTGATAATGTTGAGACTGCTTTTATAAACTGAGTATCCAGTATCAGTCCTCTCAGAAACCAATACCGATATAGAGTAGCGAAAAATAATAATACGTCCCACTTTCATCAATAACGTAGAACAACATATATTTCCGAAGTTACCCATGCACCTAGAAACGTCATCAACCGTAAATACTGTAACTAGCCTACAAAACATGGAAGGTGCACGTTTATTTGCTTAATATTTTAATGAAAATTCTTAGGCTGACTTAATAGCATTATGAATAATAATAAATACAAATTTCCACGAGCTGAGTTGTTTCGGTTTGGGGAAAGTCTTGGAAATTCTTCAGCTTGCATCCTTGGTACTTCGGGTCCAAATGAGCTTATTGTCGAAGGGCCCTTAAACTTGACTCACTCACTGGTACTTAATAATAATAATAATAATAATAATAATAATAATAATAATAATAATAATAATAATAATAATAATAATAATAATAATAATAATAATAATAATAATAATAATAATAATAATAATAATAATAATAATAATAATAATAATAATAATAATAATAATAATAATAATAATAATAATAATAATAATAATAATAATAATAATAATAATAATAATAATAATAATAATAATAATAATAATAATAATAATAATAATAATAATAATAATAATAATAATAATACTTGTATAGTGAGGATGACGTCACACCGAGCTTTCTCGAACTCCACAAACGTGCCGCCGCTGACGCGACTGGATTTTTCTCTCGAAAGCCTCTGCAGAAAGCCCCTTTTGTGTAGCGCTTCCATTGTTGTTAGCCATGTACACTCAAACAGTTGCGCGAGGCAGCGTGATCTTAAACGCCTTTGCCCACTCACCGGCCCGGCGTGAAGCAGCCCGGCGTCACAATATACATTAATTTGAACCAATTTTTGCAGTATTCTAATGCTAGTTGAGTTGTTTCTATCTCACTTAATATGCTGTTTGTATTTAGGATGACTATCGTCTGCATATATCGCAAGACAGCTTCTTCTTCTTTACCTGATAACCCTCCCCTTATGTAGGACTTATACCCCCTAGGACTTGCAAGCCAGTACCAAGGGTCAGACGCCTGTCGGGGAGCACAGGAGTCTATGGCTCGGACAGAGTGAAGACCTGGAAGCGGGTGGTCAGCCAAGCACCAGGTATGAGAGTGAGGGAGAGAATGATGTGATATGCAGGATGAAATGGATGACTGGAAAGGTGGTGATGGAACAATTGGTGGAATGAGTACCGGGGGAAACAGGAGCACCCCGAGAAAACCCACCCTGACGCGCTTGATCCACCACGAATTTCACATGGGGTCGAACACGGGCAGCCAAGGTGGTAGGCGCCGCCCAACTTGGACATCATTTATCATTATATTGATCAATAAGAGGTACTCTTACAAGTTAGAGTTATGTTGTTTACATATCTATGCTAGCGATGCATAGTATGTTTTAAAACGGCACTTAGGGAACCTCATATTATGCATTTCCATTAAAATTCGATATAATTTTTTTTAGATAGAAATGAATACAAATTCCCTCTGACATAGGCAAATAAACGGTAGAGAAAGTAAAAGTGTAAAACTTCCTGAAATGTGCTGGTCTCTATATGGGTCAATTTATGAACATTTATTAGAATTTTAAGTCTAAAAGTTAAAACAGTTCCTGTTATTCATCTGAAAGAGGAAAGTTGTCTTCCTTGTTGAGATTCATTAAGAGATTTTCCGTTGCCCTACTTTGTGCTTAATGGTGGATAAGCAGAACAATTAAAATGTTATTAAATTACCTTCATCTGGGTTTTTAATGTAAAACCCTCTATGAAACACAAAACTCGTAAAATGCAAATATTATGCGAAGATAACATATTAAGACTGCAGGGTAGGTTTGGGTTCTTTGAAATTCCTTAAAGCTTCAGTGCGGATTCCGAGAAGAATTAATTTGCAAGAGATAATTGTGATGTGCTTTCTTCTATATAAACGCTGGTTTCAAAATACTCGTATTTATATCATAAGAATAAATCTATTATTTATAGGAGGAAATAACGCACATTTGTAACTTGACCTTCTCTTGTCCAAAATCGAGAGGCACATGCCCTGCTGCAGCTATAGAAAGCGAATTTACTAAAATGCAAGGGTTGATTATGACGACTCAGTAAATCGTTACTTGATTCACAGCATGTCACAGACATCAGAAACTACACGTGGCCAAATTCTTGGTCTATGTCAAGCTGGTAAAGCGTCTGGTGCTTTTCACGTTACTTTTATCATAACTTTACTTTTATAAATAGTTACCAATGTAACTATTTATAGCATTGGATATCCGACACCCCACGCTTTTTTACAATAATTTTTTTTGTTAATATAAATTAGCTTTTATTTTAAATTTGTTACAACATTTTGAAATATAATGAACTAGTTGACCTTATATCGATATAGAACAAACTCTTCATACTTAAAATTATTTTCCACTTTTTAGTTCAGTTTGTTATAAAAGCATGTTTGTAGTTTTTTAAGCTATAATTTATTTTATATGTTAAGCGTGCAAAGAGAACGGAATTTGAAAGCTTTAGAAGATTTGACTATCGCTCAAAGCCTACTGTATTCTAATTTTCTCCTTGTACCTACAAGAATATAAAGAATAAGACAATTTCTGCAAATGTTTATCTCAACTAACACGAAGGAGATATAGGAATAAGAGTTTGTAAGAATGTTTAGCACAAGAGTAGAGAAAGTCATGTGAGTGCAACACATTAGGTTTTTTAAAATGTTATCCTTATATAACAGAATGCCTCATAGAGATATAGATGTATTTAATATGAAATTAAATCTGTTCATAAAACGTGTCACAAAGTTGAGTCGAACATATATTTTGCACTTTTGTTCGTTTTTCCTTATGTTCTATGTTTCTTTTAGTTCCTATCCTTTAGTGTATCATTTCGTAGTGTAATTTAATTACTATTAACTTTTAATGTGTTATTTTGTTGTTGTGGTCATTGTCATTGAGTTCTTACCTGTTAATACATCAATAAATCAATCAGTAAATGAAACAAATGCATGAAACTTGATAGATTTAAAATTCACGATATAGGCATGCTCCTGCTAATATATGTCTACCGACTTTGGGAGGTCTAACTAGTTCAAAAAGTAATAGCACTTTGAGGTTACAGTATAACCTAGTTCACGTTAGGGTCCTTACTGGGTGTAAGACGACACCAAAACCTTAATCCATGCTCTCAAATTATGCCCACGCATAGGAAAAACACTAGACTTAATTGAATAAGAAATATAATAGCAGCTACATTTACTCAGAAAGGTAGGAAGTTGAAAAAGAAATTCCATATATTCAGGGCCGTATTTACATAGGGGCAAACCGGGCAACTGCCCAGGGCGGCACATTTTAGGGGGCGGCAAAATTACTGGAAAGCTGCACACACAAAAAAAGCATAGACATGAAACATCAAGTTCCTTTTGATTCTGGATAAATTGATTGAAGAACTGAACAACAGAGTTTCTTCCTACAAGGAATTCAGTGAACCATTTATGTTTTTGACAAATCTGAAGATGCTTAGTCCACTTGAAATTCAGGAAACATCATCCAGACTTCAGAGGTCCTAAATTCGGGCCTGCATATATTGTTGACGACGGTGGGGGCAGGAGAATAATCATCGTTGCTATTGGTCAAACAACTGTACCGCATGTATTCTGAACTCCAACGTCAGATCAGCATCAGTCACCAAAAGTATATGAGCAAATCTGATATAGGTTGGTCTGCTGTGCAAGGGGCCCCGGGTTCGATCCCTGGTTGGGATGGTGGCAATTTTTCTTCCACTTGGATTACTCTCCACCCTCCCTAGAGTCTGGAAGTATGAATGGGAGTGTTAATGTGTGTATGTGTGTGAATTTAATGCAATAAATTAAAAAAGAAAGAAACCAAAGTAATAAAAACCCTAAGTTGAAAACCACCAGTAAGCGAGAGAACACCATACCTGCTGAGCAATTGTTTCAAGAGGTTAGAAGCCGCCCATATGACCTTCGATGTTAAAGGCGACATGTAAATGGAGCATTAAACAAATCTAATGTCCTGCATCTGTGAAAGTTGCCCAAATATTGTAAAAATGTAAATAAAATAAAATAAAATTTAATAGCAAATCAATACAAAGTGTAACCTTTAAGAAAACATACTCTTTGGTTTTCCACTAGTGGCTAAATGGAAAGGCTCATTCTTGTTAATAGACAAAGTTAACTTTTCTTGCAAATTTACTTTTAGTATCTTTGCATATTCAGGTGCTGCACATGATGCAATTTTTTATTAATTGTTTTCAAAACCTCAGTACATCTCCAGCACATTAAAGAAAACCATATACTTTTTGGAAACAATTTTTGAAGAATGAAGAATTCTTGAGAATGCAAAAATGTAGCAGTTTTTCTATAATAATTAGGGATAGATATAACAATCTTATATACTAGATTTATCACTTAAAAGAAAATCGAGTAGAGAGAACCTCGTGAATTTTACTTCTAGTAAAATAGATAGCACACAAACCTTTTCACGAAAAAAAAAAAAAAAAAAAAAAAAAAAAAAAAAAAAAAAAGACATATACGCACCGAATTTCGAAGTGATTGTCAAGTGGTTTAGGAGCGCATTGTGGACAAACATACAGACATTCATTTATGTATTAAAGCTAGAGAGAGAGGGGGGGGATGCGTGCGTGCGTGCGTGTGTGTGTGTGTGTGTGTGTGTGTGTGTGTGTGTGTGTGTGTGTGTGTGTGTGTGTGTGCGCGCGTGCGCGCGTGTCTGTGATTCTTTCAGGTTACAACTCAAGAAAAGTTAGTCTCGAAAACTACAGCCTTTAATCATTATGACAACATTTACAAGAACTTGCAACGGAAGCAAAAGAGATTAAGTTTTGACGCAGACACATTTCCGTTATTACGGAACTTATCATGAAAAACCCAAACGCTTATGGGGATAATCCTTAATAAAATTCTTTCATTACAAAACTAATGACTCTCCAATGAAATAGCAATAAATTAGAAGTCTGCTGAAGATGAATGGGTTTTCGCTTATCTCTCTCTGACGATTTACAGGCTCAAAGCTTGTCATCTGTGTGACGTATGTATGAAAATGTGACAAGTGCTCATGGGAAGATCGCATCATGAAACATCTGGATATGTCCTGATGACCTCCCATTTTTATTGAGGTTATAATACTGCCAGAGTTCACTAGAGCCATTGAATTATGAAGCTATGCTTTGGAAATACGTGTTTCCGTTTTCAGTATTTCATAACTCACAGCGACAGTAATTAAGGAAGCGAAAAAAAAACTAAAGAAAATTGCTTGGGACTTAGCGACTATCTACACTTAGGTAAAAGACTTCAGAGCTTTGTCGTTTCTCCTACATTTTTTGTCTGTGTCACACTTGTTTTGCTTATCCCCAGATGAACTGCAATATCTTTATAACTTACTGCACATATGTAAACCAATCACTAGCCATTTAATATCCTTTTTCACATTTTTACCCCTTTTTGCTTAACAATCTCTTTTTGCACCAGAAAAAAATGGAAGCCATATCAAAAATGAATGTCATGGCACCATAACAAGGTCAACATACAAAATTGAGTGCTGCGATTTGCAGTATAAACAAAGCACTATAAACAAACACCGTTCCGACTTCGCTGGGGCGTTCATCATGGAATTGAATCCACTGGCAAATAGTGCTAATTTAAACTCCTTTTTTACTTTCTCTACTGGTAAGTAGGGGAAGTATTGTATTCAACCCAAAAATTCGATGTCGAGATTTCACCGGAAATATGTTTTGAGGCCCCCTGAATCCAAAAAAAGCATTTTTAGAAAAAGGTCCGTGTGTGTCTGTGTGTCAGACTGTCAGTCTGTGGACAGCATAGCTCAAAAACGAAAAGTCGGTATGCGACACGAAGATTTTGAAGAAAATAGCCCCACCCTAAACTACCCTTTACATGGAACATTTTTCGAAAAATTTTGATTTTCTTGAAAATGGCTCTAACGATTTTGATTAATATGTCATATGTTTGAGATATTTTTATGACAAATGAAATGTATATCTTGAATTTTCTGGCTATAGCCCCTGTAGTCGTATTTACTCTGGACGAATTTTGCATAACTGGTAAACCATTAGAGATAGACAAAATCTCGCACTACAAAAAATGTAGATCTTACTAAAATACACAATTTATGTCTCAATAAATTTTCTTGTAGGGTGAACCATTTCGGAGATATTCCTTGTTATGTGTGTGAGTTTCGGAAAACTTAGAACTTTAGCGAAATGCAACAACGTTGTTCATTTTTTATTTGTTAATCCTGCAAAGAGAACGGAATCTCAAAGGTAAACAAGATTTGACTGTCGCACAAAGCCTTCTGTATTCTAGTATCTCCCTTGCACCTACAAGGACATAAGCAGTAAGATAATTTGTACGAATGTTTATCTTAACTAACATGGAAATATAGGAATAAGAGTTTGTTAGAATGGTTAGTACAAGAGTAGAGAAAGTCATGTGAGTGTAACACATAAGAATTTTTCAATTTGTTTTAAAGTTATAAACATTATAAACAGTGTCAATTGTATGTAACAATGTCATATTTATAAATATTCCTCACATATGTGTCTCTCCCTTCAAAGAAAAATAAAATTAACATCCTCTACATTACTTTTCTTTAAATGTATCCTTTAAACATAAGAAAATAGCTTAAAGACAGAGTGTATTTCAGTGAAATATGCAGGTGTCCTTAAAATTTTGGTAGGAGCTGTATGGTCTGGAGGTTAAGATGTAATACATATTTTTCAGATATTGACGACATGGCAACTTATATGCTTGAAATTTTTCCAGGAGGTATTTTTAATATAGCACGGTTTTGTGGGCTCATATATTGGTCGCTTATCGCTGTCGATCTCCTTTAGTTGATCCTCGCTCTGTTCGAAACGAAGGGTTGGATCAGGTATGTTGTCTCTGTAGAAATATTCAAGGCGGCCGTGCTGTGGCTCTCTAATCGCAAGCTAGAAAAATCATTAGTCTCTTAGAAACAAATGAATTTTCAGTGCGCAATATCGACCTCCGCATTCTTCCGATAAGCTGATTGGTAATGTGGCTTCCAGTTCTCGTTGCCGTTTTTGTTACCGTTACCGGGTGGTTGTGAATCAACCTTAGTTTCTCCGTTGGCCGCAAATAAACGGAAAGCTATTTGACCTGAGTAATATTGCGGCAACCTTTAGGCGTAAATATTAATTAATTTCCCCCTCTGCTAACATAAAAAGAAAGGTCGATATTTAGGCGCCAGAAATTGGTTTTGAAATAAATATGCACGATGTAAAAAGAGGAAAATTATAGCAGAAATAGCCCTAAGAAAATCAGGATATGCGTTTGTGTACTATATAAACAGAGCCTTATATTCAGAGCCTTATATTCAATATAAGCAATTTATTTCATGTTTAGATTTCGCAGACAATTTTAGGTGGAATAAAAATCACGTTTATTTACTCTTTTAAGAACATACTGTGATGCTAGGCGCGGCGCACATCAAAGGACGATCTGGGCCAAGCTATTTCACACTGCACAGGCCGGTGACCAAAGGTACAAGGTCAAAATGCTTCACACATTCATGCGAGTAAACACGGGACTAATCAAGCGGCAACATGAAGCATTTTCCAGAGCCCTCGAGAACAGTACGACAGCCGGCGTGTTTGTGGAAGTCGAGAAACGTCCATATTACGTCATTCTCGCTTATAAGGAGACGATGAAACAGCAGAGGAGAGTTACAGACATGAGTCAGTTAATACGTCAGTGAGTGCGAGGCAGTTCTATGTGTATGATACTGTTGTAATGAAAGATACGTGTGTCGAAGTGAAGAGGTTTTAACATGTGTTGAATGTATCATCCGAGTTAGTGTATGAGAGACAGAGAAAGTGAAAAAAGATAGTGAAAGGACTGAGTCAAGGTTACGAGAAATAAACAGTTGTGAGTTGTAATATTACGATAGACTAAATACTATGTTAACGTTAATAGAACGTAACTGCGTGTTTGTGTAAAAGTTTAGAAGAAAACTGAAAAGTAACTGGACTGATTTTGTCAATTTGTCACATTATTATTATTATTATTATTATTATTATTATTATTATTATTATTATTATTATTATTATTATTATTATTATTATTATTATTATTATTATTATTATTATTATTATTATTATTATTATTATTATTATTATTATTATTATTATTATTATTTATATTATTATTATTTTTCATCAAAGTTCTAAGGCTTTCACGGCCGGTGTCAATACTAGATGCAATAATATTAACCGGGCTTGTGGGCCGTGGTCTATTGGGTTCCTTCTTCTTCCCAAACGTTTCGTCTGCGACTACGGCAGACATCTTCAGTGGCGGCGAGGTCGAAGTTTCCTAGTGGAGATTTCAGCACCGACTGTGCTGGTCACCACCAGAGGTGCGGTATTTATGTCGGCGGCTGGAGGGGAAGTACGTTGTGATAGGTCCGGGTGGCCAGTGGGCTGGACTTGTACCAGTGGAGTACTACAAGGAGCTGGCGTCTGATCATCATTCCGCCACATGCATGGCCACGCCATTCGCCATCACACACATTCGGTGATTGGAACTCGCATCGTCTGCACCTCGAGTCTACTGGACACTGGAAGAACGGGGAAAGCCAACTGTGAGACCTCTCGCCAGGGAGGAGCTACTACGCACCGCGCCAACTCAATAGTGTAATAGCCAGGCCGGGCGCCGCTAGTTCGTCGAGGAGTGTCCTATAAGAGATCTGATAGCAGATTTTAGGGCACTCCAAATTGGAGAAGAAGAAAGAAGTATTAGAAGACAACCTTTCCCGGAGGGGATCCGGAGCGGTGGAGGAAGTGGGCATCAGCCCTCTACTTGCCTCCCTACTAGAGATAGCTCGGCGAGCTATTTCAAACCAGCACCACCCAGACATGGAGGACTCCAGAGCCGACTCGGCACCGACCGACGGACTTACGAAACCGCAGGCCCACATGGTTGCAGCCAAGGGACCAGGCTCTAGCCTGGACCCGGGGTTCACTGGAACCCCCATAGGCGCGTCGCAAGGCGTTAAACCCTCTGTGGGATGCCGGATGGCACCTGCAATGACTATAGACATGCCGAGTACCAACGCCAAGGTAAGACCTGACGCGATAGGTACCTCTACCCAGAACCCTTCCCATGGTCCAAGGGTGAACATCGTCAAGGCGAAAGCCAAGACGCTCCTCAGGGCCAAGAACAGGCCGAAGGCCAAAAAGGCTATTGGCCTTGTGAACCAAGGGACAGCAGTCCCTGTCACACCACCACCAGTACCTATGACCCCTGTCCCAGCACCTACAACGCCGGATGACGATGGCTTCGTTGTAGTGCAGAACCGCAGGAGGAGATCTTCCGGTTCAAAGCCGGAAGGGACTCCTGCTTCATCAACATCTGCAACTGCAGCGCTCGCCCCAAACCAGGCCTCACAAAAGGAGGGTAGAATCCCTCCGATTGTGTCTGATCCGTTCCCGAACCACATAAGGGTAATGAAGGAACTGAGACGGCAGTTAAAGGCCAATTTCCAGGCAACCCGGCATCCAGGACGGGTTGTCATCAGAACCACTACCTCTGACGACCACAAGGCCGCGAAAGGGGTACTGAAAGAGAGTGGAATTAAGTTCCACACTTACTCACTTCAGCGTCCCCACGTGGTTCGCAGAGTTGTCAGAGGTCTTGATTCTGAGACAGACCCCCAGGATATCCGTGACGGCCTACAGGACGAACACGGAATCAAACCGAGGTCCGTGGTGCAACTAACCACCACAAAGGTAAAAGAGGGGAAACCCACCAAGGTACCCCTGCCACTATTTTTAGTGGTAGTTGAGAAACAGGGGGAGGGAACCCCAAAAATCGACGAGGTGACTCATTTGTATAACACGAGGGTCACCATTGAGCCCTACCACAGCAGAGAGGGACCAGCCCAATGCTACAACTGCTTGGGCTTTCACCACTCGAGTCATGCTTGTGAGAGGCAACTCAAGTGCCTTCGCTGTGCGGGTGAGCACCTGGTGAAGGATTGCCCGACACCAATAGAGAACAAAAAGTGTGCAAACTGCGACGGGAGCCACATTGGCATCTATCGTGGTTGCCCAAAGCGACTTGCAATTATGCAAGGAAGACAGGGCAAAGTACCAGAGATCCGACAGGGGGTGTCTTTTGCACAGGCAATGTCGGAGCACGAAAGTGCCCTAGTACGGGCCGAGAGTGCAGAAGCAACCCCACAGAACCAAGTTGTCAGTCAAAAGACAACGCCAGTCCCAAGCGTCGCCCCAAAGGTGGGCACAAAACATCCTGTGCCACCCCCCAGTGCTGCCCCAAAGGACAAACGTCCTCCTAAAAAGAGGAGGAAGGGGAGAAAGGCTCATGTGACTGTAAGTGCAGAGCCAGAACCAGCCACGGTGGAGGCAGGTAACAAAAGTGTTACCCAATTTCCCCCACCAACTGCACCAGCCAATCAGGCACCAGCCGCTACAGCCAACCAGGCAACAGCAACAGCGCAGCCAATCAGCGCTGGCCCGTCATCACAGACTGGCTCTATAAGTAGGACCCACACAACAAGCACTCAGTCACAGGTCTTGGGAGAGGCCTTTGGCTCAGAGGACATGGCGGAGTTTATTGAACTGGCAACTTGGTTTGCGGACCTCGTACAACGTTCCCTCCCCATACTAAGGCGCTGCAGAGAGCAAATCCTCAACCCTGAACTTTCGGCTGTGAAGAAGCACCTCGTAGTGCTTCAAACGGCCAAGGAACTCTACGCTAATTCCATAAGCTCTTAAATGGCGCATAGAAATGTGCGTTCATTTAGAGCTGCGTTCTGGAACGCAAATGGTATTAGAGAGCAGAGACCTGGCCTGTTAGAGTTTGTAGACAGCCATGGGATTGATATCCTTATGGTCTGTGAAACACACTTGCACGCCGGTGTACAGTTCAGTCTGCCAAGTTACGTCGCCCATCGGTCTGATCGGGTCGGCCGACAGGGCGGAGGTACTGCCATTTTCATAAAGAACCATCTCACACATATTCCTGTTACCATTCCGCCACTACAACACCTAGAGGCAACCGCCATAAGACTATCCTTAGGCGGATGCGACGTGGTACTTGTAGCGGTATATGATCCTCCGGATGGGCGCTTCTATGAAGCGGACATTACGGCACTCCTAAACCTACACCAAAGAGTCTGTATCGCAGGCGACTTCAACGCCAAACACCCAAGCTGGCACAGCCGCACCCAGAACGTGAAGGGTCGGGGATTGTACCGTCTCATAAGCGGGAACCCCGCCCTGCATGTACACGGGCCGAGAGGTCCAACATACTACCCGGCACGCGGCGCCGCGGATGTCATAGATTTCATTGTCACAAAGAACATTCCATTTCACCTGGATCTCTCGGTGATTAACGCTCTGGATTCTGATCACAACCCTGTTGTGGTCGACTCAGACGTTAATCTAACTGCGCTGGGAGTGCCTGATTGGGTTGAGGAAGTCGACTGGGATGCAGCCGTCCTAGCCCTCCACAACTCCGTGGAAGCATGTCCTCGAATAGACTCGATAGAGGCTCTCGAGGAGGCAGCCACGGGGTTCTCAACCTCTATCCTAAATGCGGTGCGTGCTCATACCCACCGTATTCCTACCGATGCACCAAACCCTACAGCTATCCCTGTTCCACTGAAACGCCTCATTCAAGCGAAAAACGCTGTTAGAAGGCTATGGCAGAGATTCCGTCACCCTAGGATAGGAGTAATACACCAGAGGTTCAAATCCCTGGTGAGACGACTCCTAAGAAAGCATAGGCAAGCAGCTTGGGAAAACACGTTGCGACATGTAAACCTCCAGGAGAGGAAACCATGGCGCATCGTCCGAGGCTTGAGGAAAGATAAAACTGTACACCAGCATCCTGTGCATAGCCCTCGGGGAAGACTTGTCTTTGAACCGAGGGAAAAAGCAGAGGCGCTAGCAGACTATTTGGAAACTCAATTCCAGCCTAGAGTCGACCCTCAGAACGACGATCATACTGACCTCGTGGAGCAAGCAGTAGAAGACTTCTTAGAAGTTGGACCTGCGGGCCACGAGGTTTTCCACATCCCGATAGTTACCCCTCGCGAGGTAACTAACACCATCCAACACCTAAAACCTAGAAAAGCCCCTGGGCAGGACCGGGTAACAGCGGAAATGCTCCAGCACCTTCCCTTTAGAGCCGTGATGCACTTGACTCGGATCTACAACGCGTGCCTAAGCATGCGTCATTTTCCAGAAGACTGGAAGAAGGCGCGTGTGGTATGCGTGTTGAAGCCGGGCAAGAATCCGATCTTTCCTTCCAGCTACCGCTCCATCAGCCTCCTACCAGTTATCTCGAAAGTTTTCGAGAAACTGTTCCTGACCCGCCTTCGACCTCTTTTAGAGGAAAAAGGCCTCCTACCGGAACATCAGTTTGGTTTTCGTTCTGACCATTCCACAACCGAGCAACTATTGCGTGTAGCCGAAAAGGCCTCCCTGGCTTACCAGGAAAGGGCCAAAACGGTGGCAGTGTTGCTTGACGTGGAAAAGGCGTTCTCTACCACCTGGCACGAAGGGCTTATCTACAAGCTCATACAGCACGAAATCCCCCCTCCATATATTTACTTGGTGGCTAGTTTCCTACAGGAACGTAGCTTCCGGGTGAAAGTGGAGGGTTCATTTTCCCGAGAAAGGCCCATTGGCGCAGGAGTCCCCGAGGGCAGTGTACTGTCACCGGCACTCTTTAATGCTTACATGGCCGATCTCCCCACGCACCCCAACACTCACATCTGTCAGTATGCGGACGATCTCATGATCTTCGCAGCTAACAAGAACCCGCGCTACAGCTACCGTCAAGTACAAGCCCACCTCTGTGCCATCAGTAGATGGTGCGAGAACTGGCGCATGTCTATCAACCCGGAGAAAAGCTCTGCGATTCTCCTGGCCAACACGCTGGCAAACCGGCTCCCGCAGGACCTCGTGCTTCGGCGCCGTCGGATCCCTTGGGTCACTACGGCGAAGTATCTCGGGGTCACGTTGGACCGGCGGCTAACGTATAGGCATCACGTCAGGGGCAAAGTACTACAAGGTCATGCAGCCCTACGGCAGTTGTATCCCATCCTCAGCTCCAAAACCATGCCCATTCGCCTGAAACTCCAACTATATCGTGCGATCATCCCGCCTCTGGTCCTGTACGGATGCGAGATCTGGGGAGTGGTGGCAAAGTCCACCTTCATCAGACTCCAGACGTTGCAGAACCGGGCATTAAGGATGATCTACAACACTGGTTGGAGATTTCCTGCCCACATCCTTCACGAACATTCCGGCATCCCGTACATTGTCGACGTGATTAAAACCCGCGCTCGAACAATGTACAACAAACTCCAGAACCACCCTAACCCACTGGTGAATACTCTGGGACAATACGACCAGAGAGAGCCTCGCCGACTACCATCTAAAAAATTGCCGAAGGACATCTTAAGTCCAACGGTCTAATTTTCGCAGATGGGAAAGGCAAAACGAATATCTGTACTTAAAACAGAGTAAATCGCCTAACTCAGATCACCTCTCAGTGTGTGACTGACGGCCAGAACCAGGAGGAGATTAGCGCGTCACCTGATTGACTAACCAGTCAATCAGCATGTATGGGCAGTGCCCGTTCATGGACCTATCCCTACCATCATTCATCTTGTCCCTAAGATACCCCTGATCCCAAACATTCCCAGATTTTAAATCCCTGTAGACCAAAACACCATACTATCGCGCAGGTAAAGCCGTATAACGGCTAGGTACTGCGGTAAAGACACTTCGGGTGGGGGAATAAGCTTCCCCACTCGACTCGAACTGCCTCTGGAGCCTCTCATTCCGCCATTGGAGCTCGCTGCGTCTACACCTCGATTCTGCGTGACCATTGGGAGCTTGGTGTGCTTTGACTGCTTGGATCCTCGATTCAGGGGAATAAGCGGGAGAACGACCGCGGCGACGTGGTGGTGGAGCTAAAAACTACGCACCAACTCAGGTGAAAGCACAGTTTCGCGGCACGCTGCAAGACGTTTGACAGCAAACGGTAGCGTGTCGCACCAGTCATCACTTGCGCTTCTTCGACATCGATCCTGCTCCCGGAGGGGTGCGAGCAGGTACATAGCGGAGCCAGGTAACTATACCCCTTCCTTCATCACCATTCCCGACTCAGACAAACTGACTGACGGACCACGTGACTACGGGCTTGCAAGGCTGCAGCCAAAGGTGAGGACCCCTGGTCCAACACCTCAAGCCGTAATGGCTTGCCCAGGCGCCTCCTCCTCTAAGGAGGGGGTCCGGTCCTCTGCAAGCAGCCGGAGGGCAACCGTGCTGACCGACGGACCAACAACATCATCATCATGCATCTCTGTCCCCGAGGCGGTACCACCTGCGCGTAAAAAGCGCAAGTGTTCTGCCCCGCGACAGGTCATAGATAGTGAGTCACCACCACTGGTTTCCCATCATCCCTTCTCTCCCTCTGACTCAGAGGCAGACATGGATACTGACACCGAGGGCTTCACTGAGGTGAAGGGACGCCGGAGCAGGCGTAACTCCACGGGCTCTCAGCAGCAAGAACCACAGGTTACTACCCAACCCCCAACCAAAGGGGGGGGGGAGAAAATACCGCCAATAGTAGCGGATGCTTTCAAGGAGCATACAAAAACCATGCGGCTCCTAGCTTCGCGCCTGAAAAGACGCTTTGAGGCAATAAGGAGGCCACGGAAAGTCAACATCAAGACCTCCTCACTTGAGGATTTTGAGGCAGCCAAGGCTGTACTTCGGGAATTAAAAATCCCGTTTTACAGTTATTCGCCCATACGTCCTTACGTGGAAAGGCGAATAATCAGAGGCCTTGCCTCCGACTGCTCTACCGAGGAAGTCAGGCTGGCACTCCTCGAAGAGCATGACATTACAGCAACAGTGGCCCAGCTGAAGAAGACTATCGCCTCCGACAGAGGACCTGAAAAGGTGCCCATGCCACTGTTTCTGGTCGTGGTGGACAAAGTGCGCGACCAACAAGTTCAGCCCATTGACACTGTGCGTCACCTAATCTACACTGCCGTAAAGGTGGAACTCTTTTACGGTAAGGAGGGTCCCGTGCAGTGTCGCAATTGCCTGGGATTTCACCATTCCAGCATGGCATGTGAGCGCCCGCTCGCATGTCTGCGATGTGGTGGAACCCACAGAGTGCAGGACTGCCCTAAGCCGGATACGGACAGGGAATGCGTCAACTGCAAAGGCGCGCACTGCAGTGTCTACAAAGGATGCGCGACGCGTCTGAAAATCATAGATAGCCGTCGCAAGGGACGTGCGGAAGCGGCAGAGGTCCGCCCCGGCGTTTCCTTCTCATACGCCCTTAATAGGGCAGAAAAGACACTGACCCAGGCAATAGTACCTGCCCCTGCCACGACTGAAGTTTCGGCACCACCTCCAGGCCATACAGAGGAGTCTGTTGTGGCCAATGCTCCTCCTAAACCTAAGCGGCGAAGGAAACACAAGAGCAAGCGTCAAGCCGCGGAGAGAGCAAGCACAGCTCCTCAACAGCCTCCCAAGGCGCCGGCAGAGCAGTCCACTGAGGCAGCTCTGGCACCAAGGGATACTGCTGTTACAGCCGGCCCACAGGTGACACCTGTGGTCCCCACTGTACCCATGACCCCCCTGCATTAGGGGGAACGCTCTCGCAGGCGGATCTGGAGGAATTTCAGGACCTAACCCTGTGGTTCAACAATATAATTAACAGAATCTTGCCTGCACTTCGTAAATTCAAGCTGCAATACGAAAGCCCTAACCTGAGCCCCATGCAGAAGCATGCCCTACTGGTCCAAACCCTGGCCCAGCTGTTCCCTAACTCAGCCAAGTAATGGCCTCCAGACTTGTCCGGAGACCATTCAGGGCTGCGTTCTGGAACGCAAATGGCATAAGGGGCCATTACCCAAGCCTTGTTGAGTTTGTGCAGTCGTATGGAATTGACATTCTGATGGCCTGCGAAACCCACTTGGGTGCTGCAACCAACTTCTCGCTGCCGAGTTACGTCACCCATCGGTCTGATCGGGTCGGCCGACCGGGGGGCGGTACAGCCATTTTCATCAAGAACCACATCACTCACACATCCTTCCCTATCCCACCACTACAACACGTGGAGGCCTGTGCCATTAGGCTTGCCATTGGCGGGGTGGACACGGTGTTGGTAGTGGCATACGACCCTCCTGATAACCGCTTCTACGAAGCTGATATTAACACCCTCCTGAACCTGCATCCTGCGGTTTGCATCGCCGGCGACCTCAACGCTAAGCATGCACATTGGCATAGCCGCGCTACCAATGCCAAGGGGCGAGGGCTCTATCGCCTGATCAGCGGTAACCCAAGCATTCTTGCGCATGGACCGAGAGGACCTACGTTCCATCCGGCACGAGGGAGGCCAGATGTGCTCGATATCATGGTCACCAAAAACATCCCTTTTCATCTAGACCTCTCAGCGGTCAATGAATTGGACTCCGACCATGACCCTGTCTTGGTGGATTCCAACATTGACCTGCCAGCTCTGGTCACTCCAGACTGGACATACGAGGTCGACTGGGATGCAGCCATCCATGAACTCAACCAGTCTGTGGACCCGCGTCCGCGTGTCGATTCTATCGATACACTGGAGGCGGCAGCCACGGCATTCTCCCAACACATCCGGGATGTAGTGCGTGCCCACACGCACCGCATTCCATCCGACATACCTAACCCTCGCACCATTCCCATCGAACTCAGACAGTTGCTCAAAGCCAAAGCAACTGTCCGAAGGCTCTGGCAGCGTTTCCGCCATCCCAGGATACAGGCCGTCTACCAGCGGTTCAAGTCCCTGTCACGACGCCTGCTGCGTTTACACCGCAAAACAGCCTGGGAAAACACGATGGCAAACGTAGACCTCTCCGAGAAACAACCATGGCGGATAATTAGGTCCCTTAGAAAGGACAAAAGCGCACATCAGCATCCTCTACATGGCACTCGCGGGAGACTCTCTTTTGAGCCCCAAGAGAAAGCCACGGCTTTCGCAGACCATCTAGAGTCCCAATTCGAACCCCGGGAAGATGTCCAGGACGAAGACTTTACTGAACTCGTGGAGGCGACGGTAGATTACCTCTATGAGGCACCTCCGCCGCCACGCGCAGAGATCCAAATCCCCTTAGTCACCCCAAGACAGGTGGCTTCTGAAATCAGAAGATTAAAACCTGGCAAATCCCCTGGTCATGATGGCGTCACGGCGCCCATGCTCCAGCACCTTCCCCGAAAGGCCGTAGTCCACCTGACGAGGATTTATAATGCATGTCTGCAGCTTCGTCACTTTCCTACTTGTTGGAAGGAGGCGAGGGTGGTCTGCATTTTGAAGCCCGGCAAGGACCCGGTTTTCCCTTCCAATTACCGTTCCATAAGCCTTTTACCTATCGTTTCAAAAATCTTTGAACGATTATTCCTATCCCGCCTCACTCCTCTCTTCGAGGAAAGGCAACTTATCCCGGATCATCAGTTCGGTTTCCGTCATGGACATTCCACTACACTACAGCTGCTGCGGCTGGTTGAGAAGGTTGCCCTGGGTTACCAGGAAAACTTCAAAACAGTCGCGGTGCTTCTGGATGTAGAAAAAGCCTTTGCAACCACATGGCACCAGGGGTTACTGTACAAACTCAGAGAGGCTGAAATCCCTCCCCCCTACCTCACCCTGATTGGTAGCTTCCTTCGGGATCGCTCTTTTCGGGTGCGGGTGGAGGGGAAGTTGTCCTCGGTCAGACCCATAGCGGCTGGAGTTCCGGAGGGTAGCGTGCTATCGCCGTTGCTCTTTGCTGCCTACATGTCTGACCTACCCGTGGAACCGCATACTGTTACGTGCCAGTATGCTGACGATGTCCTCATACTGGCACAGAACAAAAATGTTCGGTACTGCTTCCCTCCACTTCAGCGACAGCTCGACGCTATCGGCAGGTGGAGTGAACAGTGGAGAATGGCCATTAGCCCGCAGAAGAGCCAAGCTCTACTACTGGGCAAAGTTCGAAACTGGCGGCCGGGTGTATCCCTGGCAATGCGGCGGAGAAGAATCCCTTGGGTTAACTCTGCCAAATACCTGGGGGTACTACTTGACCGTGGTCTAACCTTCACTCCACACGTCAGAACAAAGGTCGGTCAGGGACATGGCGCCCTGAGACAGCTATATCCCATACTCCAATCAACCATGCCCACATACCTGAAACTACGCTTGTACCGCGCGATCGTCCCGCCCCTGATCCTGTACGGGTGCGAGGTCTGGGGTACGGTGGCTCGTTCCACCATCCGCAGGCTGCAGACCGTGCAGAACAGGGCGCTTCGGATGATCTACGGTACCGACCGTAGGTTTCCATCACACATCCTTCACACTCATTCCGGCATCCCATACATTGTGGACGTAGTGCGGGACAGGACTCGCACAATGTATGACAAACTCATACCTCACCCAAACCAGCTGGTGAACAGCCTGGGGCAATATGACCATCGCCTCCCTAGGCGGAGACAGAGCTACCGTCTACCCAAGGACGCCCTTGGCTGGTAGGTACCGCTTTGCCTTCATCATCCTTCACACCTATCACCTATTCCCCCGGTTTCCTGTCACTGGCACTGCATTGCTCGCCGGCCAAGGCTGACGAAGTAATCAGTAGGGAAAAGGTCGCTTGGATGGCTAGACATCCAAGATCCGACAGATCCCGCCGCCAGTGACAACACAGGAACCCACCCTGCATCATCAGACATACAAAGACAAAAAAGCCTGTTACATATACCAACCTATACCACCACACGGGTAAATCCGTATTTAAACGGATAGGTACCGTGGCCACCTTACCATCCGCCTGGGTTAACCCAGACGACTAGTACTCACTCCTGGACTCCTGGATCATTCCGCCACACACACATTCACAGATCATTCGTCGAATGGTACTCGCCTCGTTCACGTCTACTTTGCACCACTGGTGGAAAACCGTGACGGCACAGCAGGACCTCTCGTCAGGGAGCGGAAAACAACGCAGGAGGAGCTGCTACTACGCTACTACATACAGTGTAATAGCCAGGCCGGGCGCCGCTAGTTCGTCGAGGAGTGTCCTATAAGAGATCTGGCAAGCAGATTTTAGGGCACTCCATTCTGAAGAAGAGAGAAGAGAACCCACCGAGGCAGCTTTCCCGGAGCTGTCCTAACACAGAACCGGGCTTGGGCCCTCTACTGGCCTGTCTAGTGAAGGAGGCTCGCCGAGCGCTTTCACGGGCCAACCAGGAAAAGATGTCGGACGGAGGAGACTCGGTACCGACTGACACTGACAGACCAACGAGACCGCAGCCCCACAAGGTTGTAGCCAAGGGTCTGGACTCAGGTCTGGACCCGGGGTTCGCTGGAACCCCAATAGGCGCGCCGCAAGGCGTCTGGCCCTCTGTGGGGAGCCGAATGGCACCTGCACCGACTCTGACACAAACACCGAGTACCAGCAAGCAGGTAAGACCTGACATGGTATTGACACCCCCGAAACCCTCAACCTCGAACCCCTCACCCGGTCCCCGAGTGAGCATCGCCAAGGCGAAAGCCAAGGCACTTACTAGGGCCAAGAGTAGGCCGAAGGTGAAAAAGGCCGTGGGCCTTGTAAATCAAGGGACTGTCTCCCCCATAACACCGCCAGCTCCTGTCAACCCAACTCCAGCACTGCCGGACGACGATGGCTTTGTAGTGGTACAAAGCCGCAGGAAAAGGTCCTCTGGTTCGACCCCAGAGCGACCTGCTCCTTCATCGGGACCTGCAGCGTCCCCCCAGCACCAAGCCGCACAAAAGGCGGGAAAAATTCCGCCAATTGTGGCTGACCCCTTCCCTAATCACATCAAGGTGATGAAGGAACTCAGGGGAAAGTTAAAGGCAGTATTTCAGGCAACACGACACCCAGGGCGTGTTGTCATCCGAACCACTTCCTCTGGAGACCATGCGGCCGCAAAGGAAGTGCTGAAAGCGAGTGGAATAAAATTCCACACGTATTCGCTACAGCGACCCCACGTGGTCCGCAGGGTAATTAGAGGTCTCGATTCGGAGACAGACCCCCAGGATATCTGTGCCGGCCTGAAGGACGAACACGGAATCGAACCGCGGTCCGTGGTGCAACTCACCACTACAAAGGTGAAAGAGGGGAAACCCACAAAGGTACCCCTACCTCTATTCCTGGTAACCGTAGAGAAACAAGGGGAGGCAACCCCTAAGATTGACGAGGTGACTTGCCTGTACTATACACGGGTCACGATTGAGCCTTATCACGGCAGGGAGGGGCCAACCCAGTGCTATAAATGCCTGGGTTTCCACCACTCAAGCTTTGCCTGTGAGAGGACTCTCAAGTGTCTCCGTTGTGCGGGCGAGCACCTGGTAAAGGCTTGCCCGGTACCAAAAGAAGAAAGAAGGTGCGCCAACTGCAATGGATCCCACATAGGGATCTATCGCGGGTGCCCTAGGAGACTTGCGATAATGCAAGGCAAACAGGGCAAGGCTGACACTGAAGTCAGAACAGGGGTCTCTTTCGCCACGGCCCTGGCGAGACACGAAGGTGCTCTCGCACAGGCCGAGGCCGCGGAAGTAACCCCTAGCGACCAGGTTGCCAAGTCGATGACAACGCCAGTCCCGGAAAGTGTCCCACCCCAGGTTGTGAGCACAAAACCTGCTGCAACACCCAGCACTGCTCCTAAAGAAAAACGTCCTCCCAAGAAGGGGAAGAAGAAAGCCTCTGTGGTGAAAAACACAGAAAAACCTACTGTGGCGAAGGATTCCAACAAAACTGTTGGAAAACTCTCCCCACCACCAGTACCCACAGCTCAAGCTGCGGTAGAGACAGCCAATGCTAGCCCGTCCCAGCGGACTGGCTCAACCAACCACGAGGCAGCAGTGCCTCTACAAAACATCCCAGAACCAACCTTAGGGGACACATTCGCTTCCGAGGAGATGGCTGAATTCATCGAGTTGGCAACCTGGTTCGCCGACTTAGTTCAGCGTTCCCTCCCAATCCTACGACGCTGCAGGGAAACCATCATCAACCCCGGGATTTCCGCTGTGCAGAAGCATCTCACGGTGCTTCAAACGGCTAAGGACCTCTATTCTAACTCCATAAGTTCGTAATGGCGCATAGAACTGTGCGTTCATTTCGAGCTGCGTTCTGGAACGCAAATGGAGTTAGAGACCAGAGACCTGGCCTGCTGGAGTTCGTGGACAGCCATGGGATTGATATCCTGATGGTCTGTGAAACGCACTTGCACGCTGGTGTGCAGTTTAACCTGCCAAGTTACGCCGCTCATCGGTCTGATCGGGTCGGCCGACAGGGCGGTGGTACTGCCATTTTCATAAAGAACCATCTCACCCACACTCCTGTTACCATTCCTCCGCTACAACACCTGGAAGCAACCGCCATAAGGCTATCCTTGGGCGGGAACGATCTGGTGCTTGTGGCGGTATACGACCCGCCGGATGGTCACTTCTATGAAGCGGACATCACGGCACTCCTGAACCTACACCACAGGGTTTGCATTGCAGGCGACTTCAACGCAAAACACCCAAGCTGGCACAGCCGCACCCAGAACGTTAAGGGCCGGGGATTGTACCGTCTCATTAGCGGGAACCCCGCCCTTCACGCGCACGGGCCGAGAGGTCCAACCTACTACCCGGCACGCGGCGCCGCGGATATCATCGATTTCATGGTCACCAAAAACATACCATTTCACTTGGACCTCTCTGTGATTAACGATCTGGACTCCGACCACAACCCTGTTGTGGTGGATGCAGACGTTAATCTTACTGCCCTGGGAGTGCCGGACTGGGTGGATGAAGTCGACTGGGATGCAGCCGTCCTAGCCCTTCAAAACTCTGTGGAAGCAAATCCTCGAATAGACTCGATAGAGGCTCTCGAGGAGGCAGCCACGGGGTTTTCTACCTCTGTCCTAAACGCGGTGCGTGCTCACACGCATCGCATTCCTACCGAAGTACCAAACCCGACATCTATCCCTGTCCCACTAAAACGCCTCATTCAAGCAAAAAATGCTGTCAGACGGCTATGGCAGAGATTCCGACATCCTAGGATAGGAGTAATACACCAGAGGTTCAAATCCCTGGTGAGACGACTCCTAAGAAAACACAGGCAAGCAGCTTGGGACGAAACAATGCGTCGCGTAAACCTCCAAGAGAGGAAACCGTGGCGCATCGTCCGAGCCTTGAGGAAAGACAAATCTGCACACCAGCATCCAGTGCACAGCCCTCGGGGAAGACTTGTCTTTGAACCGAGGGAAAAAGCAGAGGCACTAGCAGACTATCTGGAGACTCAGTTCCAGCCTAGGGTAGATCCTCAGAACGATGACCATACTGACCTCGTGGAACAAGCGGTAGAAGACTTCCTAGAAGTCCGACCCGCGGGCCACGAGGAGTTCCACATCCCGGTAGTTACCCCTCGCGAGGTAACTAACACCATCCGGCACCTAAAACCTAGTAAAGCCCCTGGGCAGGACCGTGTAACAGCGGAAATGCTCCAGCACCTACCCCATAGAGCCGTGATGCACTTGACCCGCATTTACAACGCATGCCTCAGCATGTGCCACTTTCCAGCTGTCTGGAAACAGGCGCGTGTGGTATGCGTTTTGAAGCAGGGAAAGAATCCGGTTTTCCCATCCAGTTACCGTTCCATCAGCCTCCTACCAGTTGTCTCGAAAGTGTTCGAGAAACTGTTCCTGTTCCGCCTCGGACCTCTTTTGGAGGAAAAAGGTCTCCTACCGGAACACCAGTTTGGTTTTCGTTCTGGTCATTCCACGACTGAACAACTACTGCGTGTAGCCGAGAAAGCTTCCCTGGCTTACCAGGAGAGAGCTAAAACGGTGGCAGTGTTGCTCGACGTGGAAAAGGCATTTTCTACCACTTGGCATGAGGGGCTTGTCTACAAGCTCATACAGCAGGAAATCCCCCCTCCATACATTTACTTGGTGGCTAGTTTCCTACAGGAACGTAGCTTCCGGGTGAAGGTGGAGGGATCATTCTCCAGAGAGAGGCCCATTGGCGCAGGAGTCCCCGAGGGCAGTGTACTGTCACCGGCACTCTTCGCAGCTTACATGGCCGATCTCCCGACGCACCCCAACACACACATCTGTCAGTATGCGGACGATCTCATGATCTTCGCTACTAACAAGAACCCGCGCTACAGTTACCGACAAGTACAAGCCCACCTCTGTGCCATCAATAGATGGTGCGAGAACTGGCGTATGTCTATTAACCCGGAGAAAAGCTCTGCGATTCTCCTGGCTAATACGATAGCCAACCGGCTCCCGCTGGACCTCGTGCTTCGGCGCCGTCGGATCCCCTGGGTCACTACGGCGAAGTATCTCGGGGTCACGCTGGACCGGCGGCTGACGTATAGACATCACGTCAGGGGCAAAGTACTTCAAGGCCACGCTGTCTTGCGGCAGTTGTACCCCATCCTCAGTTCCCAAACCATGCCCCTACGCCTGAAGCTTCGGCTGTATCGAGCGATCGTCCCGCCTCTGGTCCTGTACGGATGCGAGATCTGGGGAGTGGTGGCAAGGTCCACCTTCATCAGACTCCAGACGTTGCAGAACCGGGCATTAAGGATGATCTATGATACAGGCCGAAGATTTCCTGCCCATATCCTACACGAACATTCCGGCATCCCGTACATTGTCGACGTGATCAAAACTCGCGCTCGAACAATGTACAATAAACTCCAGAACCACCCCAACCCTCTGGTGAATACCCTGGGCCAATACGACCAGAGACAGCCGCGCCGACTACCATCCAAAAGATTGCCGAAGGACATCTTAAGTCCGGCGATCTAATCCAAGATGGGAAAGGCGAAAATGCAATCTGTACTCAAAACAGAGCGAATCACCAGTTCAGTCACCTCTCAGCGAGTGACTGACGGCCAGAACCCTGGTAGGAATTAGCGCGTAAAATTCGCGCACAGCTCACTTGCGAACCAATCCCTACCTACAATTACTATAAAAACCCCTGTCCCAACAAATTTCCCAGTGAAAACATCCCTGTAGTGACACCGTCAAAACCATCGCGCAGGTAAAGCCGTATGACGGCTAGGTACTGCGGTAAAGACACTCGACCGGAGGAACATTCACCTCACCTCCGTTCGACTCGAACTGGCGTCTGGCGTCCGTCATTCCGCCCATGATCCTTTATGGCTGCGAAGCCTGGGGATCAGCTGCACCTTCACATATCATCAAACTTCAGTCGGTGCAGAACAGGGCACTTAGAATGATCTTCAATACCGGACGTAGATTCCCGTCTCACATCCTACATACCCAAACAGGACTTCCTTACATCGAGGACATGGTAAAGGAGCGATCCCGAACCATGTACTCGAAAATCAACTCCCACACCAATCAGCTGGTACGGGTATTAGGTCAATATGACCACTTAGCACCTAGAAGGAAGAAAAGCTACCGCTTACCCAAGGACGTCCTTGGATAAGGGTAACGCCACTCCCATCCTCCAACACATCATTACCCATCACCTATTCCTGCCCCCTTTCTGTATCCCGAATTAGGTATACAGAAAGTAACCTTTGCCCAGAACAAACACGCACGACAATACACGGACAACCTCCCATATCGCACAGATAAAGCCGCAAGAGCGGCTAGGTGCTGTGCGAAAAGACACACCGTACAGGAGTACCTGTACGACCTGATAATGGTTCTGGTTCTGGTTCTGGCGTCTGATTGGCTGGAGAGGGGTTCTGGATTTTTGTTTTTGTTAACGCTGTTTGCCATATTCTGTTGAGTTTAAGTCCTTCTACTTTGCGATTGATATTATTTTTGTGCAAGCACAAAAATAATATCAATCGCAAAGTAGAAGGACTTAAACTCAACAGAATATGGCAAACAGCGTTAACAAAAACAAAAATCCAGAACCCCTCTCCAGCTCCAGAGGCTCCAGAGGCAGTTCGAGTCGAGTGGGGAAGCTTATTCCCCCACCCGAAGTGTCTTTACCGCAGTACCTAGCCGTTATACGGCTTTACCTGCGCGATAGTATGGTGTTTTGGTCTACAGGGATTTAAAATCTGGGAATGTTTGGGGTCAGGGGTATCTTAGGGACAAGATGAATGATGGTAGGGATAGGTCCATGAACGGGCACTGCCCATACATGCTGAATGGCTGGTTAGTCAATCAGGTGACGCGCTAATCTCCTCCTGGTTCTGGCCGTCAGTCACACACTGAGAGGTGATCTGAGTTAGGCGATTTACTCTGTTTTAAGTACAGATATTCGTTTTGCCTTTCCCATCTGCGAAATTTAGACCGTTGGACTTAAGATGTCCTTCGGCAATTTTTTAGATGGTAGTCGGCGAGGCTCTCTCTGGTCGTATTGTCCCAGAGTATTCACCAGTGGGTTAGGGTGGTTCTGGAGTTTGTTGTACATTGTTCGAGCGCGGGTTTTAATCACGTCGACAATGTACGGGATACCGGAATGTTCGTGAAGGATGTGGGCAGGAAATCTCCAACCAGTGTCGTAGATCATCCTTAATGCCCGGTTCTGCAACGTCTGGAGTCTGATGAAGGTGGACTTTGCCACCACTCCCCAGATCTCGCATCCGTACAGGACCAGAGGCGGGATGATCGCACGATACAGTTGGAGTTTCAGGCGAATGGGCATGGTTTTGGAGCTGAGGATGGGATACAACTGCCGTAGGGCTGCATGACCTTGTAGTACTTTGCCCCTGACGTGATGCCTATACGTTAGCCGCCGGTCCAACGTGACCCCGAGATACTTCGCCGTCCCTCTCCAGCCAGGAGTCCAGGAGTCCAGGAGTGAGTACAAGTCGTCTGGGTTAACCCAGGCGGGTGGTAAGGTGGCCACGGTACCTATCCGTTTAAATACGGATTTACCCGTGTGGTGGTATAGGTTGGTATATGTAACAGGCTTTTTTTGTCTTTGTATGTCTGATGGTGCAGGGTGGGTTCCTGTGTTGTCACTGGCGGCGGGATCTGTCGGATCTTGGATGTCTAGCCATCCAAGCGACCATTTCCCTACTGCTTACTTCGTCAGCCTTGGCCGGCGAGCAATGCAGTGCCAGTGACAGGAAACCGAGGGGAATAGGTGATAGGTGTGGAGGATGATGAAGGCAAAGCGGTACCTACCAGCCAAGGGCGTCCTTGGGCAGACGGTAGCTCTGTCTCCGCCTAGGGAGGCGATGGTCATATTGCCCCAGGCTGTTCACCAGCTGGTTTGGGTGAGGTATGAGTTTGTCATACATTGTGCGAGTCCTGTCCCGCACTACGTCCACAATGTATGGGATGCCGGAATGAGTGTGAAGGATGTGTGATGGAAACCTACGATCGGTACCGTAGATCATCCTAAGCGCCCTATTCTGCACGGTCTGCAGCCTGCGGATGGTGGAACGAGCCACCGTACCCCAGACCTCGCACCCGTACAGGATCAGGGGCGGGACGATCGCACGGTACAAGCGTAGTTTCAGGTATGTGGGCATGGTTGATTGGAGTATGGGATATAGCTGTCTCAGGGCGCCATGTCCCTGACCGGCCTTTGTTTTGACATGTGGAGTGAAGGTTAGACCACGGTCAAGTAGTACCCCCAGGTATTTGGCAGAGTTAACCCAAGGGATTCTTCTCCGCCGCATTGCCAGGGATACACCCGGCCGCCAGTTTCGAACTTTGCCCAGTAGTAGAGCTTGGCTCTTCTGCGGGCTAATGGCCATTCTCCACTGTTCACTCCACCTGCCGATAGCGTCGAGCTGTCGCTGAAGTGGAGGGAAGCAGTACCGAACATTTTTGTTCTGTGCCAGTATGAGGACATCGTCAGCATACTGGCACGTAACAGTATGCGGTTCCACGGGTAGGTCAGACATGTAGGCAGCAAAGAGCAACGGCGATAGCACGCTACCCTCCGGAACTCCAGCCGCTATGGGTCTGACCGAGGACAACTTCCCCTCCACCCGCACCCGAAAAGAGCGATCCCGAAGGAAGCTACCAATCAGGGTGAGGTAGGGGGGAGGGATTTCAGCCTCTCTGAGTTTGTACAGTAACCCCTGGTGCCATGTGGTTGCAAAGGCTTTTTCTACATCCAGAAGCACCGCGACTGTTTTGAAGTTTTCCTGGAAGCCCAGGGCAACCTTCTCAACCAGCCGCAGCAGCTGTAGTGTAGTGGAATGTCCATGACGGAAACCGAACTGATGATCCGGGATAAGTTGCCTTTCCTCGAAGAGAGGAGTGAGGCGGGATAGGAATAATCGTTCAAAGATTTTTGAAACGATAGGTAATAGGCTTATGGAACGGTAATTGGAAGGGAAAACCGGGTCCTTGCCGGGCTTCAAAATGCAGACCACCCTCGCCTCCTTCCAACAAGTAGGAAAGTGACGAAGCTGCAGACATGCATTATAAATCCTCGTCAGGTGGACTACGGCCTTTCGGGGAAGGTGCTGGAGCATGGGCGCCGTGACGCCATCATGACCAGGGGATTTGCCAGGTTTTAATCTTCTGATTTCAGAAGCTACCTGTCTTGGGGTGACTAAGGGGATTTGGATCTCTGCGCGTGGCGGCGGAGGTGCCTCATAGAGGTAATCTACCGTCGCCTCCACGAGTTCAGTAAAGTCTTCGTCCTGGACATCTTCCCGGGGTTCGAATTGGGACTCTAGATGGTCTGCGAAAGCCGTGGCTTTCTCTTGGGGCTCAAAAGAGAGTCTCCCGCGAGTGCCATGTAGAGGATGCTGATGTGCGTTTTTGTCCTTTCTAAGGGACCTAATTATCCGCCATGGTTGTTTCTCGGATAGGTCTACGTTTGCCATCGTGTTTTCCCAGGCTGTTTTGCGGTGTAAACGCAGCAGGCGTCGTGACAGGGACTTGAACCGCTGGTAGACGGCCTGTATCCTGGGATGGCGGAAACGCTGCCAGAGCCTTCGGACAGTTGCTTTGGCTTTGAGCAACTGTCTGAGTTCGATGGGAATGGTGCGAGGGTTAGGTATGTCGGATGGAATGCGGTGCGTGTGGGCACGCACTACATCCCGGATGTGTTGGGAGAATGCCGTGGCTGCCGCCTCCAGTGTATCGATAGAATCGACACGCGGACGCGGGTCCACAGACTGGTTGAGTTCATGGATGGCTGCATCCCAGTCGACCTCGTATGTCCAGTCTGGAGTGACCAGAGCTGGCAGGTCAATGTTGGAATCCACCAAGACAGGGTCATGGTCGGAGTCCAGTTCATTGACCGCTGAGAGGTCTAGATGAAAAGGGATGTTTTTGGTGACCATGATATCGAGCACATCTGGCCTCCCTCGTGCCGGATGGAACGTAGGTCCTCTCGGTCCATGCGCAAGAATGCTTGGGTTACCGCTGATCAGGCGGTAGAGCCCTCGCCCCTTGGCATTGGTAGCGCGGCTATGCCAATGTGCATGCTTAGCGTTGAGGTCGCCGGCGATGCAAACCGCAGGATGCAGGTTCAGGAGGGTGTTAATATCAGCTTCGTAGAAGCGGTTATCAGGAGGGTCGTATGCCACTACCAGCACCGTGTCCACCCCGCCAATGGCAAGCCTAATGGCACAGGCCTCCACGTGTTGTAGTGGTGGGATAGGGAAGGATGTGTGAGTGATGTGGTTCTTGATGAAAATGGCTGTACCGCCCCCCGGTCGGCCGACCCGATCAGACCGATGGGTGACGTAACTCGGCAGCGAGAAGTTGGTTGCAGCATCCAAGTGGGTTTCGCAGACCATCAGAATGTCAATTCCATACGACTGCACAAACTCAACGAGGCTTGGGTAATGGCCCCTTATGCCATTTGCGTTCCAGAACGCAGCCCTGAATGGTCTCCGGACAAGTCTGGAGGCCATTACTTGGCTGAGTTAGGGAACAGCTGGGCCAGGGTTTGGACCAGTAGGGCATGCTTCTGCATGGGGCTCAGGTTAGGGCTTTCGTATTGCAGCTTGAATTTACGAAGTGCAGGCAAGATTCTGTTAATTATGTTGTTGAACCACAGGGTTAGGTCCTGAAATTCCTCCAGATCCGCCTGCGAGAGCGTTCCCCCTAATGCAGGGGGGGTCATGGGTACAGTGGGGACCACAGGTGTCACCTGTGGGCCGGCTGTAACAGCAGTATCCCTTGGTGCCAGAGCTGCCTCAGTGGACTGCTCTGCCGGCGCCTTGGGAGGCTGTTGAGGAGCTGTGTTTGCTCTCTCCGCGGCTTGACGCTTGCTCTTGTGTTTCCTTCGCCGCTTAGGTTTAGGAGGAGCATTGGCCACAACAGACTCCTCTGTATGGCCTGGAGGTGGTGCCGAAACTTCAGTCGTGGCAGGGGCAGGTACTATTGCCTGGGTCAGTGTCTTTTCTGCCCTATTAAGGGCGTATGAGAAGGAAACGCCGGGGCGGACCTCTGCCGCTTCCGCACGTCCCTTGCGACGGCTATCTATGATTTTCAGACGCGTCGCGCATCCTTTGTAGACACTGCAGTGCGCGCCTTTGCAGTTGACGCATTCCCTGACCGTATCCGGCTTAGGGCAGTCCTGCACTCTGTGGGTTCCACCACATCGCAGACATGCGAGCGGGCGCTCACATGCCATGCTGGAATGGTGAAATCCCAGGCAATTGCGACACTGTACGGGACCCTCCTTACCGTAAAAGCGTTCCACCTTTACGGCAGTGTAGATTAGGTGACGCACAGTGTCAATGGGCTGAACTTGTTGGTCGCGCACTTTGTCCACCACGACCAGAAACAGTGGCATGGGCACCTTTTCAGGTCCTCTGTCGGAGGCGATAGTCTTCTTTAGCTGGGCCACTGTTGCTGTAATGTCATGTTCTTCGAGGAGTGCCAGCCTGACTTCCTCGGTAGAGCAGTCGGAGGCAAGGCCTCTGATTATTCGCCTTTCCACGTAAGGACGTATGGGCGAATAACTGTAAAACGGGATTTTTAATTCCCGAAGTACAGCCTTGGCTGCCTCAAAATCCTCAAGTGAGGAGGTCTTGATGTTGACTTTCCGTGGCCTCCTTATTGCCTCAAAGCGTCTTTTCAGGCGCGAAGCTAGGAGCCGCATGGTTTTTGTATGCTCCTTGAAAGCATCCGCTACTATTGGCGGTATTTTCTCCCCCCCTTTGGTTGGGGGTTGGGTAGTAACCTGTGGTTCTTGCTGCTGAGAGCCCGTGGAGTTACGCCTGCTCCGGCGTCCCTTCACCTCAGTGAAGCCCTCGGTGTCAGTATCCATGTCTGCCTCTGAGTCAGAGGGAGAGAAAGGATGATAGGAAACCAGTGGTGGTGACTCACTATCTATGACCTGTCGCGGGGCAGAACATTTGCGCTTTTTACGCGCAGGTGGTACCGCCTCGGGGACAGAGATGCATGATGATGAAGTTGTTGGTCCGTCGGTCAGCACGGTTGCCCTCCGGCTGCTTGCAGAGGACCGGACCCCCTCCTTAGAGGAGGAGGCGCCTGGGCAAGCCATTACGGCTTGAGGTGTTGGACCAGGGGTCCTCACCTTTGGCTGCAGCCTTGCAAGCCCGTAGTCACGTGGTCCGTCAGTCAGTTTGTCTGAGTCGGGAATGGTGATGAAGGAAGGGGTATAGTTACCTGGCTCCGCTATGTACCTGCTCGCACCCCTCCGGGAGCAGGATTGATGTCGAAGAAGCGCAAGTGATGACTGGTGCGACACGCTACCGTTTGCTGTCAAACGTCTTGCAGCGTGCCGCGAAACTGTGCTTTCACCTGAGTAGGTGCGTAGTTTTTAGCTCCACCACCACGTCGCCGCGGTCGTTCTCCCGCTTATTCCCCTGAATCGAGGATCCAAGCAGTCCAAGCACTCCAAGCTCCCAATGGTCCCGCAGAATCGAGGTGTAGACACAGCGAGCTCCAATGAAGGAATGTGTCTCTCCAGCCAATCAGACGCCAGCTCCTTGTAGTACTCCACTGGTACAAGTCCAGCCCACTGGCCACCCGGACCTATCACAACGTACTTCCCCTCCAGCCGCCGACATAAATACCGCACCTCTGGTGGTGACCAGCACAGTCGGTGCTGAAATCTCCACTAGGAAACTTCGACCTCACCGCCACTGAAGATGTCTGCCGTAGTCGCAGACGAAACGTTTGGGAAGAAGAAGGAACCCAATAGACCACGGCCCACAAGCCCGGTTAATATTATTGCATCTAGTATTATTATTTTTATTATTATTATTATTATTATTATTATTATTATTATTATTATTATTATTATTATTATTATTATTATTATTATTATTATTATTATTATTATTCAGTATTTCCTACTGTTCATCTTTTGAAACCGCCACTTACGACAATCTTGTTGAAATCATTGTTAAGAATGCTGTATTTTAATGCTTATGCACTCTTGTTTGAGGTTGCTATCACTGAATATTTGTAATGCAGTATCTGCTAGAGTATCTGCGATAATTTGAAGGCCACGCGTTTGTTTATTTAGCATTTAGGTATTTCCAGTATATCAGAAGCGGGATAAACGTCCAGTTTTTCGAATCACGGCCATCAGAAGAGACTATGACCGGTTGACGACAAATTATCGCCCGACGTGTGCATAAGATGACCTCTTAACCCAACTCCCGGCAGCTGTATCTCCTTGGAAGTAAAACAAATACATAAAAGGACTTCCGAGAACCTTCCCTGCACTTTGAACTCATTTAGAGTTTTTTTCTCTTGTATATTTATTGGCTTCACTGATTTGCTCTCACAGTTGTAGATTTATATAGCCTACGTTAGTACCCTCTCTTGATAACCGTATTACGATTTTTAACACAGCTGGTACAACTTACGTCATTATAACATTTTTACTTTCTCTACTGCATATAGTAAGTAGGGGACGTATTGTATTCCACTCAAAATTTCGATGTCAAAATTTCACCAGATATATGTGTTTTGAGGCCTCATGAATCCAAAAAAAAAAAAAAAAAAAAAAAAAAACATTTTTAGAAAAAGGTGTGTGTGTGTGTGTGGGTGTGTGTGTGTGTGTGCGTGCGTGTATGTGTGTGTGCGTGCGCGCGCGCTTGTGTGTCTGTGAATAGAATAACTTAAAAACGAAAAATCGGTTAATAACCAAACTTGGTATTTAAGTTTGATATCTTTTAAGGATGCGAAACGAAGATTTTGAAGAAAATTCCTTCACCCTAAACTACCCTTTCCGTGTAAAAGTTTTGTAAAATTTTTATTTTCTCAAAAATGGCTCTATTTTGATTAAAATGCCATTTCTTTAGTATACTTTTATGTCAAATGAAATGCATATTTTGAATTTTCTGACTGTAGCCCATATAGATCTGTTTACTCTTGATGACTTTTGCATGACTAGTAAATCGTAAATAGCACAAAAATGGAGATCTTGTTAAAACACACAAATTATATCCAAATTTATTTTTGTGAAGTGAACCATTTCGGGGATATTCCTTGTTATTTGCGTGAGTTTTCTAATAGTTATACTTTTTCCAAATGGAAGGTCGCTTTTACTTTTTTATGTATTGGCTGGAGTTTTAAAGCCTTCATATAGTGACCGACTTTGAAAGATTTGCCTATCGCACAAAGCCTACTGTATTCCCATATTCCCCTTGCACCTACAAGAAAATTAACAATAAGGTAATTTCTGCAAATGTTTATCTCGACCAACAAGAAGATAGAGGAATAAGGGTTTGTACGAATATTTAGTACAAGAGTGGAAAAGTCATGCAAGCACAACACATCAGATTTTTAAAATTATTTTAGGTGACTTACATTTATAGCAGATTGCAATTTACACTTGCTTTCGTGCAAGTTAGTTTTAACAAAAGCTCAGATTGGTCTCCTTTTCGTGTATGCCTTTCTGTGTGTTTCTCCAACAATCCCCATGCCATTTTCAACCAAGGGATTAACTTATGGTTAACTTATGCCAATATTGTGAAAGAGGCGTCAAGCATCTGTTCAAATTTGGGTTCTCGATGCTTCAAAGCATGGAGCAGTCAGTAACGAACACACACATTCACAATCACGTACGCACACACACCTAACGAATTTCTTGTGCGGTGATTGGTTTTAACCAATAAATAATTTAATGCTGAAGAACAAGCGTTTCTAGTCCGTAATTATGCAACTATAGGACATAACAGCTGACGCCACATGATCTGGAAGATAGCCAGGGAGTATTGAGCAAGGCGGTACAGCGGTGCCCAGCTATTGCCTTCCTCGGTACGACAATGAACTACTATCACCAGGGCGAAGCATTTCGCTGTCTGCCCCTTCTAGTTGAGTGCACACGAACCGTAAGCATATCTCTCATATGCCCACTTAATAACACGGAGTTTAGTGACGTGCAATTATTAACATGTACCTGTAGATTAGTTAATGTGAAAATACATGCAGGGTTACTCGGTAGCCATTAAATTGCATATTGAGACACGTAAAAGGGACAATACAATTTAAAATTGAATTGTTTCTGTATACTATTCATAAATTTATACATAAACATTATTTTCGTAACCTGTTGCAATATATAAAAATATGCGAGAGTTGTTGGTAAAATAAGCTTCCCAATTTTTATCACAGTTAAAAACATATTTATTGACATTGAATAATACATTTTTTGAAAAGCTTAGATTTTGTCATAAGAGTCATTGAGTCATATGATTAGTTTGTAGGAAAACTACTAACACAGCGAAGTGAATACATATTAAGGTGCCATTTAACAAAATACCTGCATCTATTCCCCTAATCCTGTATATTAAGATAACCAAGACAATAACAAAAGGAAGTGGAAATCCCATTACAAGGAAACACCGCTTAATAAAGACTAAAACATTTGTATAGTCACCACCACCGCCACCGCCACCACCACCGCCAACACCACCGCCAACACCATCACCATCACCACCACCGCCAACACCACCGCCACCGCCACCACCACCGCCAACACCATCACCACCACCGCCAACACCACCGCCACCACCACCACCACCGCCAACACCACCACCATCATCACCACCAACACCGCCACTACCACCACCATCATCACCACCACCGCCAACACCACCATCATCACCACCACCACCGCCACCACCACCATCATCATCACCACCACCACCGCCACCACCGCCAACACCACCGCCAACACCATCACCACCACCGCCAACACCACCGCCACCACCACCAACACCACCGCCACCACCATCACCACCACCGCCAACACCACCGCCACCACCATCACCACCACCGCCAACACCACCGCCACCACCATCACCACCACCGCCAACACCATCACCACCACCGCCACCACCATCACCACCACCGCCAACACCACCGCCAACACCATCACCACCACCGCCAACACCACCGCCACCACCATCACCACCACCGCCAACACCACCGCCACCACCATCACCACCACCGCCAACACCATCACCACCACCACCGCCAACACCACCGCCAACACCATCACCACCACCGCCAACACCACCGCCACCACCATCACCACCACCGCCAACACCATCACCACCACCGCCAACACCACCGCCACCACCACCACCACCGCCAACACCACCACCATCATCACCACCAACACCGCCACTACCACCACCATCATCACCACCACCGCCAACACCACCATCATCACCACCACCGCCACCACCACCATCATCATCACCACCACCACCGCCACCACCGCCACCACCACCATCATCACCACCACCGCCACCACCACCATCACCACACTACCACCACCACCACCGTTACCACCGCCACCACCACCACCATCACCACCACCAACACTACCACCGCCACCACCACCATCATCACCACCACCACCGCCACCACCACCACCGCCACCACCACCACCGCCACCACCACCACCATCACCACCACCACCGCCACCACCACCGCCACCACCACCACTATCACCGCCACCACCGCCACCGCCACCACCACCACCGCCACCACCACCAACACCACCGCCACCCCCACCGCCACCACCACCATCACCACCACCACCGCCACCACCGCCACCACCACCATCATCACCACCACCGCCACCACCACCATCACCACACTACCACCACCACCACCGTCACCACCACCAACACTACCACCGCCACCACCACCACCATCATCACCACCACCACCGCCACCACCACCGCCAACACCACCAGCACCACCACCACCGCCAACACCACCGCCACCACCACCATCACCACCACCACCGCCACCACCACCACCATCATCACCACCACCACCGCCACCACCACCGCCAACACCACCACCATCATCACCACCACCACCGCCAACACCACCGCCACCACCACCATCACCACCACCACCGCCACCACCACCATCATCACCACCACCACCGCCACCACCACCGCCACCACCACCACCGCCAACACCACCACCATCACCACTACCACCGCCACCACCACCACCATCATCACCACCACCACCGCCACCACCACCGCCAACACCACCAGCACCAACACCACCGCCACCCCCACCGCCACCACCACCATCACCACCACCACCGCCACCACCGCCACCACCACCATCATCACCACCACCGCCACCACCACCATCACCACACTACCACCACCACCGCCACCACCACCATCACCACCACCAACACTACCACCGCCACCACCACCACCATCATCACCACCACCACCGCCACCACCACCGCCAACACCACCAGCACCACCACCACCGCCAACACCACCACCGCCAACACCAACACCACCACCGCCAACACCACCACCACCGCCAACACCACCACCGCCACCACCACCATCACCACCGCCAACACCACCATCATCATCACCACCACCGCCACCACCACCGCCAACATCACCGCCAACACCACCAGCACCACCACCACCGCCGCCACCACCACCGCCATCACCACCGCCAACACCACCAGCACCACCACCACCGCCAACACCACCACCGCCAACACCACCACCACCGCCAACACCACCACCACCGCCAACACCACCACCGCCACCACCACCGCCATCACCACCGCCACCACCACCATCATCACCACCACCACCGCCACCACCACCGCCAACACCACCACCACCACCGCCAACACCACCGCCACCACCAACACCACCACCGCCACCACCACCGCCATCACCACCGCCAACACCACCATCATCACCACCACCGCCGCCACCACCACCGCCACCACCACCACCGCCACCACCGCCACCATCATCACCACCACCACCGCCACCACCGCCACCACCACCGCCACCAAACCGCCACCACCATCATCACCACCACCGCCACCATCACCGTCACCGCCACCACCACCGCTACCACCACCACCGCCACCACCACCGCTACCACCACCACCGCCACCGCCACCATCATCACCACCACCGCCACCATCACCGTCACCGCCACCACCACCGCCACCGTCACCGGCACCACCACCACCGCCATCACCACCATCACCATTCTTCTTCATTCACTTCTTCACCACTTTCTTCATTCACTAGATTTAACTTTCAGCTCCGTTTTTATTGCATCATTATTTAGGTGATCTAATTTTGTACATCCTTCACTTCTCAAGAATTTCGCTTTAGATTCTTGAACCTTACTTTCCGTCTTCTTTTTTACAACCCAGGCATCACTTCATATATAAGCACTGACTTTGCCGTTGTTTTATAAAATTTAATTCTTGTACCCTTTCTTGTTTTATTGCTTTAAGTGTTGAGTAATGTTCCGCATATAGCTTGGATTATTCATAGTTTTAGATTAATATCTCTTTCTTTCTATGAGTCTATTTCACATCCAAGGTACCTGAAACTTGAGACTTATTGTAAAGGTTGATCATCTAAAATAATTTTAGATCTTATTTGTTGCTTACCCCAAAAAGCCATTATCTTTGTTTTTGATTTAGAAATGTTATAATTATACTCCTTACATATTAAGTTTAATTCATGTATAACACGTTGTGAATCATTAATTTGCACCTTTCTGTGTTATTATTCCATCGTTTGCATATAATAAAACCTTCATCTCTCTATGAGTGTTTAATCTAAGTCCTTTATTACAAATCTGCTTCCATTTTGGGAAAATTTCATTAATATATGTATGTTAAATAAAGCGGGTGATAATGCACACTCTTTTTTGACTCATTTATATGTTCTGGTGTAATGTTTTTCTTCATGTGTGTTTATAATTGTATTGAAATCTTCATATAGGCTTTCCACAACTTTAATTAGATGTCTGAGGTGTCCATATTCTTCCATTATTTTGTAAGGTTTTTCTCTATTTACATTGGCAAATGCTCTTTGAAAATCTAAAAAAGGCTGTATGAGTTGGTAAGTTATATTCTCTTCTTTTCTCGAATATATGTTGTATTATGAACATGTTATCTACGGTAGATCTTCCTCTACGAAGGCCATTTTGTTCTTCTTCTAATATCGCTTCCGTTAATCTTTTATTTATTATTTTAGCATATATCTTATACATCGCAATAGGCAGACTGGTTCCTCAGTAATGGCAATGTAACATTTGTATAGTTTTATTTGTTAAATAACGAGCTTACAGTTGCCATCGTTTCAGCTGGAGATGGACCTCAATAAATGCATTCAGACATTTTGTTCATATGTTTGTGGAAAACTATTTGAAATGAGATTTGCCGTCGATTGCAAAGAGATTTCTCTTCAGTTGAGTGGAAAACGTTTGAAATCCGCCGCAGTGTAGAATGCTTTCCCCAATGCAATTGCAAAATTGTTAGTGCTGTAAGGTAGGGTTTTAATTTTGTTAATCGTGTTTACATTTCAGGATGGTTCTTGTGTTTACAACGGTAGGTTTAACGAACGCAACTAACCACTTGTTTTAATTTGAATGAAAAAACATGTATTGCACCAGGGGCTTTCTCTACTCTTGAAGAAACTATTATTGCAAAGTCTTACTCTTATATGTTCTTCCTGTTAATCGAGATAAACACTAGTGAAAATTGTTTTATTACGTATTTCGTTGCATCTACAGTATGAATAAGGGGATACAGTGGGCTTAAGCAATAGTCAAATCATTTAAGGGCTGGTCGGTATGTGGTTGCATTAAAACTATACTATCTTTGCATGGCCAGGGCATAAAAAACGAAGCATTACTTCCTGTTAAAGAAAGTTATAAGTATTCAAACCAATAACAAAGAATATCTTGGAAATCGTTAGCTCCACAAAAATTTGTATTTTGTATACGTTTGTGTGCTTTAACGAGATCTACATTATTCGCGTAGTAACATTTTGGCTGTCTCTTATGGTTTAGAGTTGTACAAAATTCATCGTTAATGAAGAGGAATCAAAGGTTATTTCCATTAATTCCGAGGCGTAAGAACCCTTTCCGGGCCTAGGCCTAGCGAGCGACCGCTGCGTCCTCCACCTCCGTTGAACAGCCTATGAGTATTTGAGGAGATGTTTCATGCTACCTTGATTCTAAGCACTACATTAAGGTTTTCATCAAGAACGCTTATACACTACATATATTTCAGTGCCAAATGTTGAACTCCTACTACATTACGATAACCTTTATTTTCGTTACGTTAGAGCTATGTTATTTTCTGCCCATATCTAACTAACACTATACTCTAATTTGTAAACACTTGTAGTTTTAATATTTTTCACTTCATAACGTTACAATATCCAACGCAATTGTACATTTTCACATTAACTATCATTTACATACAAGGAAAACATTAAAATGACTCTAAATAACTGCATTGTTGCTGGTAATATCTCTAATATGATAGCATTACTATTTATGTAGCCTTTAGTAAACAAAGAAGAATTTGTGTTTATACTTATAAACGACTAAAGTAGTGTATTTGAAATTATACGTTTCCCGTGGTTTGACGATTTTTTGCCTATAACTTTTAAACTTACGTTGGACAAAATAAACAAATAACAACACCGGAAAACACTATCTAAAAGCCTGTTGAAGAATCCTAAATACCACAGGAAGAAGAGCAAGTAGAGAAAGCTGTGAGAATGTAAGACGTTGCATTTCTATGTCAATCATATAATAAGTGTACCAATATTTTGTAGATTAGAGAGTAGAGAAAGAAATGCGATTGTGCTTTGTAAAAGAAATGTCAGTAAAGATGACTGTGTGAATGTAGTGGTTGCTTTTCAATTTCAAACATATGGAAAGTTGTATGGTTTGTTTGTAGAAGAGGAGTAGAGAAAGAAGTGTGATTGTGTTTCATAAAGAAAGTGTGGGGAGAAAATTATGTGAATGTAATGTGTTACATTTCTATTCCAATCATAGAAAATTGTATGAAGTGTATGTTTACGGCTGTATAGGGAAAGAAATGTGATTGATATAGTCATAAAAATGTATGCATTGTATGTTGAAGAGCGAATAGAGAAAGAAACGTGAATTTATTATGTAAAGGTAAAGCGAGTAGAGAAAACCGTGTGAATGTAATGTGTTACATTTCTATATCAATCATAGAAAATTGTGTGGTATGTTAAAGGACGAGTAGAGCAAGAAATATGATCGTGTTTCGTATGAAGAATAAAAAGCAAATGTGTAGTTGTGTTTCATAGAAGAAAAGTGTGTAGAGAAAATCATGCGAATATAATGTGTTGCATTTCTATTTCAATCACAGAAAATTGTATGAACTGTATGAAGGCCGAATAGAGAAAGAAATGTGATCGTGTTTTGTAAAAGAAATGGGAGTAGAGAAAACCGTATGAATGTTACTTTGTATAGTAAAATGGATAGCATACAAATCTTCCCCATGAAAAAATACATATACCTACGTGCTGAACTTCGAGGTGATCGGTCAAGCGGTTTAGGGACGCCTAGAGGACAAACATACATTCATTTATATAGTGATTCAAAAGTCTATTGGTTTATGTTTTATGTAAAACTTGTTATTACATATGGAAAGTAATGACTACTGGATGATAACTCAGTACATTTCAATGTGGTGACCCTCTAAGTCACGACACAGACACCATCTTTGTTGTGTAGATCAAAGCACTTTTGCCAGCATAGCTGGCATGATTGTAACTACCGCTGTAGCTATTTGATTTTTCAATTGCTGTAAGGTGTTGATCTTCACTGTATACACTTTGGACTTGACGAAACCCTAGACAAAGAAGTCTAGTGGTACCAGATCTGGAGAGCGGGCCGCCCAAATTCTCGGTGAACCACGACCGATCCACCTACCAGAGAAACCTTCGTTGAGGTAGTCACGAGCAATGATAACAAAATGGGGATGTGCACCATCTTGCTGGAAAATAACAGTGTGCCAGCTGCGGTTCCAGGAATTTTTGTTGCATGTCAAAATATGTAATTCAGTTACTGATGGTTCTGCAAACATTAAAGGCCCGTAAGGTTTTGTTTTTGTCATTCCCAGCCACAGCTTTGGTGTGTCTCTCTCCAACCCTTGTATAGCGTTTGGTTGTTTGTCTGCCCAAATCCCACAGTTATGCCTATTGACATGCCCACATGTGTGGAATGTTGCCTCATCTCTGAACAACGCAAGTTCCATGAGGTCTTTATTTTCTATGGCATTTAACAGGTCATCTACATAGCATGTCGAACTGCATAGCCCTGTGGTTCAAGCTCATGCATTATCTGGAAGTGATAAGGGTGTTTGTGCAGTTTGAAGTCCAAGGTAAGCCATATAGTGCTTTGGGACATACCCAGCTCGCTGCTAAGTCTTCTGGTTGACGCACCGGGACTCCGTGTAATGCATCCCGTATGGTTTGCACGTCTTCTGGTGTAGTAGCCGGCCTCTTGCTACGTAGCTCATCAGCATCAGATCCCGTTCGTTTCAGTTTCAGTGCCAGATCTCTAATAGCTTGTCTGCTAGGACCTGGTTTCCTGAACTTTCTAGTGAATTTTTCTTGGACCTGCTTGTAAGTCAATTCGAGCGAAACCGACAGCTAATCTTTCCTCTATTGTCAGCATAGTTCCCAATTACCTATAACACAAATGAATCAATTAACGATACGAGGAAAATGTCAAGAATCATCCTTTATATATTTAAAGCCTTAGGAAAATAGCCTACCGCAAAATGGAGTGTTTCGGAGAGCACTGTTGGAAATTATTGAATGTCCTCCGCAAATGTTCTTGCAAATCGGAAATTTCACTCTCAAGCGATGCTGATTGCATGTTGCTAGTAATTAACGATAAATGGTCCCATGGTGCATTTCCAGTTGTATGCAGAACCTGAAACATCAGCATAGTAATATGGGTAGATGAAGATCAAAGAAATGATTGCTCTGTTTGGCGCGTATTGCCACTGTTTGGCTGAGCTCTAATTAACGCACTACACCAATTCAAGCGTCCTGCAGCGGACGTTGTATGTGGGCACTGTTTACACTATGCCTGTAATTCTTATTTGTATACCTCGGTATTTGCCTATTTTGTCTCTATATTTGTAATCGCAGTTACATATTTAATCGAGCAAAATATATGAATTGTATTGCGCTTGTAATTGCCTGACATCGTTGCAGATTACTCACAGAAAGATGGAAACTTATCAATAAGGGACCGGATAACAAACACAAAAATAAGAAGAGCGCTAGTGAAGGACGGCGCAACACTTCCTGCGAAGTGAAGATGGGCAGGTCACACAGCAAGGCTCAACAATGCTCGCTGGACAAACATAGCAACGATGTGGCACTCAAGAGAAGGAGGGAAGGCCCAGGAAGACCGAGAACGATAAGGGTGGGTAAAATTGAAGAGTAAATCTGGCAGCGTGAAACCTTTCGCCTAATTAACTATCATACACATAATGCTATTTTTAAATTCAGTACACTCAAAATAGAAGTGTGTTCTTGCTATCGGACAACACAAACAAATTTGAGTTCCTAAATTCACTTTCGCTGTTCAAATCCATCCAAATCCATCTAGCTTTAAGCGGAAAACAGATTTTTAACATCTGCATTCGTTGGCTCCCTGTTGGCTCCCAGGCAACTGTTTTCAAATTAGGTTATGAACGCCAAGTCAGTGTTACCAACCTGCTTATTTCATCTTATTTCACCCATCTGCTTCTATTGCCAACGTACTTCGCTCAGTAATTACATAGAACTATTGGATACATATATTCACTTACATATCCCAGTATACTATTAACTGAGCAGTTCCTTCAAATGTTGCAACTTGTAATTTTAATACAGCCGGGCTGCTTTATCTAGTAGGGAAAGTGAAAATCATTTAGTTTTAGTAATATTCCTTTACATTTGTATGATACCTTTCCAAACAGAGAGCATAAATATAGATTTAAACTCAATTTGACAGATAACTACATATACCTATCACGTATTTTCATTACTCTCCAAATTAGTAATTTCGTTCGCTGTATAGTTACATAGAGGTATTTATGTAGCCTCTCCAGTGTTTGTCACTGCATTGGTGGTGCAATACTTTCTCTGCAGAGAGGGTTAATTGATATTTTTGTTCTACAATGTTTACCTCCGTTACAACACATTCAGAATTAAAAAAAAGAAATGCTGACACTTTGGTGTCCTAGCTGAAGTGTTTTCCTACGCAGCATTCTGAATCAAGCACACTTATTGTTCTTGTCACATAGATGTAATGGCAAGTAATACAGCTGAATGCTTCTGCAATCGATTTTAGTATTACAGTCTTAGTCTCTTCGAACTTAATAAAAAATTAATAGCTCTAAAGTGGAATGCTTTTGTTTAAATTACAGAGTAGAGCAAACGTAAATAGCCACAAAACCTTCTCTATTAATTCCCACGAAAAAATCTGATGTGTTGCACTCATATGACTTTCTCTACTCTTGTGTTAACCATTCTCGTAAACTCTTATTTCTATATCTTCTTCGAGTTACTTGAGACAAACGTTTGCAGAAATTATATTATTGCTTATTTCCTTATAGGTGCAAGGGAAATATGGGAGTACAGTAGGCTTTGACCGATAGTCGAATCTTTTAAAGCTTTCAAATTCTGTTTTCTTTGCACGGTTAACGTACAAACATGAATAAAGATGTTCCATTTGGCAGAATGTTCTCCAAAATTCAGACAAACAACAAAGAATATTTCCAAAATGTTGTATAAATGGTGTGCTATAGCAAGATCTACATTTTTTTTTTGTATTGTAAGATTTGGTCTATCTCTTGCGGTTTACCAGTTATGCAAGTCTTCCAGAGTAAATAGGACTACATGCACTATAGAAAAAATTCAAGATATACATTTCATTTGCCATACAAATATCTCAAACATACGGCATTTTAATCAATATCATTAGAACATTTTCAAGAAAATTGAAATTTTCAAAACATTTTCCAAGTAAAGAGCAGTTTAGGGTGGAGAAATTTTTTCAAAATCTTCGTCTCGCATACTTGAAAGACATTAAACTTAAATACTAACTTTGGTTTTTAACGACTTTTCGTTTTTGAGTTATGCTGTCCACAGACTGTCAGACCGACTGACTGACTGACTGACACACACACACACACACACACACACACACACACACACACACACACACACACACACACACATGGACCTTTTTCTAAAATTGCCTTTTTTAGATTCAGGGGGCCTCAAAACATATTTTCACTGAAATCTCGGAATCGAATTTTTGGATGGAATACAGTACCTCCTCTAGTTTACTAAACGTATTAGAGAAAATAAAAAATGAATAACGATGTTCCATTTGACAGAACTATGTTCTCCATCCAAAACTCACACAAATAACAAGGAATATGTCCGAAATGGTGCACTCTACAAAAAATATATTTAGACATAAATTACGTGTTTTAGCAAGATCTACATTTTTGTGTAGAGATTCTTGGTCTTGCATTTCATTTGCCATTAAAATGTTTCAAACATGGTATTTTAATCAAAATCGTTAGAGCCATATTCAAGAAAATAAACATTTTCGAAAAAATTTTCCATGTAAAGGTTAGTTTAGGCTAGAGGAATTTTCTTCAGAAACTTCGTGTCGCATCCTTGAAAGACATTAAACTTAAATACCAACGTGGTTTTTAACCGACTTTTCGTTTTTGAGTTATGTTGTCCACAGACTGACACACACACGGTAACACACACACACACACACACACACACACACACACACACACACACACACACACGCACACACACAATCACACACACACAGGCACGGAGCTTATTCTAAAAATGCTTTTTTGGATTCAGGGGCCTCCAAGCATATATTTCCGGTGAAATCTGGATATGGAATTTTTGGATGGAATATACTTCCTCTGCTTTACTACAGGTTGGGATAACAGCATAATTCTTTTTGAGAGTTCATATCGAAAAAAGAGATTGTGACCTCGATGTTGGATTCTGTTCGGCTAACGAACTTCAAATAATTACGTTAGTTAACGTTAGGGCTGTATTGTATACCGATTGGATTTCTGTTAGATTTATTACTGCTACTAGATAATCTCAATAATTAAATATAATAAAATAGCATAATCAGCGTATAGAAAAAGATATAAATGATTAAGTACTGTAGTGCATAATACATTGGCACATTCCTGAGTCGAACGTCACTGCACAATGACGAAATGTTGGCTGTTTTATCTGGGAGCATCTTCCGAGAAACGCACATGAACTTTCTGCTGGAGATTATTGCCCTTGGGCAGTACGACATCAGGGAAAGCAAATGAACTGATAAAATCTCAGCTTTCCAAGTTTTCTTCCTGTTTGCAAAACTAAACGAGACTTTGGCAACGGAAACAGCCAACATTCTTCTTTTTTTCCTTCTCTCTTTTATTTGTTGGTGCCAAGAGTTTCTGTGTTGTTGCAAATGAACACTAGCAACGGAATGAAGGCAAAAGAAGCAACTATCTGAGAAGAAACTTAATAAAATGAAATTATTTCAATTTATCCATGGTTTATCTAAGGTAAAGGAAGTATCACATTTCACCGAAAATTTTGACACCCATATATCATCTCTGAAGCTCAACAGATTGCTTCTGAGTGTGAATTTTCTGCGTTTGTATGTGTCGCCTGCGCTCAGCATAACTCAAAAACGAAAAGTCAACCAAATACCAAACTCGGTATTCCAGTTTAGCATATCGCAAGGATGTGACACCAAGATTTTCAAGAAAATGTCCTTACCTTAGACTGTCCTTTACTGTAACATTTTCAGAAAATTTTGATTACCGTATTTCATCGCATAAGGCCCCCCCTCGCATATTTCCCTCCCCTATGATTTTTCATGACTAAACATTATTTACCTATACATCGCATTATTCCCTCTCCTGGTTCGTTCTTATTGGAGCGGCCTTCAAATGACTTGATAATGGACAACAATCGACACAGCGGTGCCTGTCACGGACAACAATGGACGCAGTGCTTGCCACAAAAATACTCGTATTGCCACTGTCACAACGTATCGTAAAATTGAAATGTGAAGTTCCAGACGTGTTTCTAAGTCAGTCTGTTACAAGTCGTCATATTGTTAAGAAGAGTTTTAATAAAAAGAGCTGGTATTTCTTGTGCCATTAATGGTTCTGACGACATCTTGTGGAATAGTTAAAATGAAAATATGTTATCTGAGCCAGATATAAATGAAAATAGTGATGATTGTGACGAAAGTGAGACCGCAGAATAGTCAGAGAAAAGAAACAATGAAACAATACATTGTAGGCCCAATGAAACCGTGGTATGTATCCAGTTCATTCACAAATTACTATATACCTATAATAACTTTTACATAATACTACATCGTTTCCCTTCCTTTCTGAATTCCTAGAAGCACCACTCGCATAATTCCCTTCCCAATGTTCTCAAGCAAATTTTTCGAGGAAAAAAGGGGGAATTACGCGATAAAATACGGTATATCAAAAGTGGCTCTGACTATTTTATTAAAGTACTGGATGTTTAAGGCATTTTTATGACAAATAAAATGTATATTTTGAATTTTCAAGTAGTGTTCTCAGAATTCCTCTTTGTTCAAGAAGATTTTTGTATCACTGGCAAACCCTAAGAGAAAGACAAAATCCTACTACATCAAAAAGGTAGATGTCATTAAAACACACAATTTATGTAAATTGCATTTTTTTGTGGAATGAACCTCTTAAGAGATATTCCTTGTTGGTGTCTGAAAGTTTTCTTAAATACGAATATGTTACTCGTTTGTTTTATCTCTTGACCATACGAAGAGAACAATTTCAAAGGCACCATAAGGCGACCAGATCTTTAAAGATTTTACTATCCCTTAGAGTCTACTGAATACCCTTACTCCGCTTGCTCCTACAAGAAAATTAGCAATAAGGTACTTAAGCAAATGTTTATCTCGATTAACACAAAACAGGTAAAAGAATAAGTGGTTTTAAATAGTTTGTACAAGAGTAGAGGAATTCATGTGAGTGTATTACATCAGATTTCTTTTTTCTATTTGAGTATAATAATAAAACAAACATCCCCAAAATGATAATGTAAAAATTAATGCTTGTGTCATATGGGGACTTCGAGAGAGTACATGTAGATCAGATCACAGCACTTAGGGTAAGAGGCCCGACTTTGCTTTCGTTCGCAGTTCTCGTGCTGGATACTTTATCCCATTTTGGTTCTAGGTTGTCATTTCAAGTCAACCCTATCCAAGCTTTCATCTCTGACTTAGCTTATGTGCAGTAAGCCCAAGGCAAAACGCGATTCTGAGTCCGCGGTAAAAGCTGTATGTCCTCTCATTCCATCACCATCCTCATCGGAGGCAATGAACGAGATCTACGGTTGATGTAGGGGTGTTTCTCAGACCGATAGCAGGATACACAGACTGGATAAAAGACCAAACAATGAAATAAGATAATAGTAAAAAATAGAATTACACAAAACAATAGCAGAATATAGAATCAATGGGAAAGAATGCCAGTAAACAGGACACCCCTTGCAGCATATAATTGCAGACCTCAAGGATATAGAAACCCAGGACGTCCGAAGAAAACATGGACACAAGATTTTGGAGCCGGAACAGACTAAAACGGCCTAAACCGTGAAGCGGAAGAAGTATTTTGTCTCTTATGGTTTACTAGGCTATGCAGAAGTAATTCCGAATGAAGAGAAATTCATAGGCTACTCACTGGAAATTCGAGATATGCGTTTCATTTCTCATGGATATATACTAAATATATGACATTTTGAGATAAATTGTTACATTTTTTGACAAAAAAAAAAAAATCGAAGTTTCTTCCGCATTGTGTAGCTTGCAGGGATAGAATTTTCTTGAAAATTAACGTCTCGTATCCTTGAAAGCTGCAGAATTCAAATAAGTGTGACATTTGGGTTGTGCTGTTCAGACTAGGACAGGCCTTTCCTACTCGAGCACTTAGCGCTGGGGCGCGCCGGTGCCTTACCCACATAGGGTCTACTGCGACTGCATGTGTACGATAGACAGTAAGAATAGCACAATTTGACCTCTCTCTCTCGCTCTCTCTCTCTCTCTCTCTCTCTCTCTCTCTCTCCCTTCTCAACGTAGATATGGTGTTAATAAGATCTAAAAAACAACGAAGCGGCTATTATAGTTCTCCTTCGTTACAAAATGTCGTTTGATTCCTCATGGGAAGGTTCTATCGTCAATACCGAAGAGAAAGTCCAATGCTTAATTTGTCAAGCAAATTAACAATATGGAACCTAAACTGAAGAAACACCATCAAATTTCCAAACAGAGCTGATAAAAGACGGGTACTACCTGCAGCAGTGATTTCATTAAAGTTTACAAATATGTTAATCAACAGAAATTTCCCAAAATTCATACACTGCCTTAAAATTTGTTTTCTAAACGAAGCCGATAAAAGATAGGTAATACCACTAGCGGTGGTTTAATTAAATTTTACAAAGGTATTAATCAACAGGAATTGTTGATTGTCCGGTGCAGCAGCAGCGACCCCGGCAGCAGCTTGGACTAGGGTTAGCATGCTCCATATTTTAACTATTTATCCGGCGTACTAGGGAATATTTTGAAAACTCTCTAATGTCCTACATTTTCAGAAACAAGTAGTGATTGTTAGAAAATGAACTGGCAGCTGCGAAAATAGAAATAAATAATTGGTTATTAGTCGCAATCGTAACTTGCTATAGCAACGAGCTACACAGGCTACAGTCAGAAAGCATACTCATACATAGCAATGTTGAACGAGAGGTTGGCAACGCAGCATTTGCTCTCCGAGGCAAAAGGTTGGTGTTCTGTGGAGGCAAAGCAACACAATGCTAATGTTGAAAGAGCATTTTCATTAATAAGAGTACAGTGAACAGATGAAAGCGACAGATTCTGTTCGGTTAGAGGTATTGCTTTAGTGAAGTACAATATTAAAAACTTCAGCTTTGTGGAATTTCTTGATATATTTAAAAAAAATCTAGATATTGCGCGGAAGATTAATTCTTCACAGAAGAAAAACTTACTGCTTATGATCACATTTAACGCTGTATGTTTCAGAATTTAAAAAAAATATAAATGCACAGGTCTGTGGGTTTATATAAATAGTATTTAAATTACAAATTTACATTATTTTGCATTTAGCGACAATGTCCTACGTTTTTTATCTATATTTTTTACCACTGTATCCTATGTTACTTTCTTTACTACGTACAGCAAGCGGAGGAAGTATTGTATTCCACCCAAAAATGTTGAGATTTCACCAGAAATATATGTTTTGAGGCCCCCTGAGGCCCAAAGAAAAGCATGTTTTAAAAAGAAGCTCCGAGAGTGAACAGCTTAACTGAAAAACGAAAGTCGGTTAAAAAGCAAATATATTAAATTTAATATATTTCAAGGATGTGACACGAAGATTTTCAAGAAAATTCCTCCATTCTAAACTACCCTTTATATGGAAAATTTTGATTTTCTCCAAAACGGCTCTAACGATTTTGATAAAATGTCATGTTGAAGATATTTTTATGCCAAATGAAATTTATATTTTAAATTTTCTGGCTATAGCCCATGCAGTTTCGTTTACTCTTCATGACTTTTACATAACTCGTAAATCGTAAGACACAGACCAAAGCTTACTATGCAAAAAGTCTGATGTATTGCACTCACATGACTCTCTCTACTCTTGTAATATCCATTCTTACAAACTCTTATTCCTATATCTTCTTCGTGTTAGTTGAGATAAACATTTGTAGAAATTATCTTATTTTCTTGTAGGTACAAGGGAAATACAGTAGATGTTGAGCGATAGTCAAATCTTTTAAAGCTTTAAGATATCGTTCTCTTTGCACGGTTAACATATAAGAAATGAATAACGATGTTATATTTGACAGAAGTATGTTCGCCAACACTCACACAAATAACAAGCCATATCTCCGAAATGGTTCACTGTAAAAAAACTTTTATTTTGACATAAATTGTGTTTTAGCAACATCTACATTGTAGTAGAGAAAGTAAAAATTTAGATCTCGTTAAAGCACAATTTATGTCAAAATGAAGTTTATTGTTGAATGAACCATTTCGGACATATTTCTTTATTTGTGTCAGTTTTGCAATTAGCTTTTTTCAAATGGAATGTCGTTATTCATGTTTTTATATCTTAGCCGTGCAAATAGAACGGTATAGCGACCAGTATTTAAATATTTGTCTGACTCAAAGTCTATTGTATTCTCATATTCCCCTTGCAACTACAAGAAAATTAACAATAAGTTAATCTCCATTAACATGAAGATATAGAAATGAGAGTTTCTAAGAATAGTTAGTACAAGAGTAGAGAAAGTCACGTGAGTGAATCACAAGGGATATTTTTTGTCAAATGTCCTACTTTTCCAAAAAAATTATCTGGTGACTCTAGTTAAAACACGCATTTTTGTAAAAATATTTTTATTGTGTTCAGGGAGGCTCAAAATGTGTTTATGAAATTTCACTCTGGAATTTTTGGTAGAATACAATACTTCCTCTGCTATGTACTTACAGCAATACATATTATGTAATATCAATCAAAGGAGTTCCTTTCCTTTTGCGGAAATTAATGCAATCACTAAGCTGTTAATGAAGTAGTACCATGTGGATGTGTGTATGTGTGTGTGGGTGTTGTCCGTGCACGCGTGCTTACATAATAGTTTCGCGGTTGAAGTATCTACCGCGGGTAATGGATGTAAAATTCGTCCATTTATGTTTCAAGCTCCAGTACACGGCGATTATTGAGGGATGTGGCTAGTTTTTCTCTGATTCTATCTCTTATGCTTTTAGATTTGTTTTCATCTATTGTCGTCAGAATTATTATTGCACAAACTTGTATAACGCATATAGATAGTTGCCACAGACTACGGCACAGATATCAGATTTGTAAACCGGGTTAAGAAAGTGCAAATAGCTTTCTTTCCTTCTTTCTTTCTTCCTTCCTTCCCTTCCCTTCCCTTCCCTTCCCTTCCCTTCCCTTCCCTTCCCTTCCCTTCCCTTCCCTTCCCTTCCCTTCCCTTCCCTTCCCTTCCCTTCCCTTCCCTTCCCTTCCCTTCCCTTCCCTTCCCTTCCCTTCCCTTCCCTTCCCTTCCCTTCCCTTCCCTTCCCTTCCCTTCCCTTCCCTTCCCTTCCCTTCCCTTCCCTTCCCTTCCCTTCCCTTCCCTTCCCTTCCCTTCCCTTCCCTTCCCTTCCCTTCCCTTCCCTTCCCTTCCCTTCCCTTCCCTTCCCTTCCCTTCCCTTCCCTTCCCTTCCCTTCCCTTCCCTTCCCTTCCCTTCCCTTCCCTTCCCTTCCCTTCCCTTCCCTTCCCTTCCCTTCCCTTCCCTTCCCTTCCCTTCCCTTCCCTTCCCTTCCCTTCCCTTCCCTTCCCTTCCCTTCCCTTCCCTTCCCTTCCCTTCCCTTCCCTTCCCTTCCCTTCCCTTCCCTTCCCTTCCCTTCCCTTCCCTTCCCTTCCCTTCCCTTCCCTTCCCTTCCCTTCCCTTCCCTTCCCTCCTTCCTTCCCTCCTTCCTTCCCTCCTTCCCTCCTTCCTTCCCTCCTTCCTTCCCTCCTTCCCTCCCTCCTTCCCTCCTTCCTTCCCTCCTTCCCTTCCCTTCCCCTCCATCCATCCCTTCCTCCCTTCCTCCCTTCCTTCCTCCCTTCCTTCCTCCCTTCCTTCCTCACTTCCTCCCTCCCTCCCTTCCTTCCTCCCTCCCTGTCTCCCTCTCTCCCTCCCTTCCTCCCTTCCTCCCTTCCTCCCTCCCTCACTCACTCCCTCCCTCCGTCCCTCCCTCCCTCCTTCCTTCCCTCCTTCCTTCCTTCCTTCCCTCCTTCCTTCCCTCCCTTCCTCCCTTTCTCACTCACTCCCTCCCTCCCTCCGTCCCTCCCTCCCTCCTTCCCTCCTTCCTTCCTTCCCTCCTTCCTTCCCTTCTTTCTTCCCTCCTTCCCTCCTTCCTTCCCTCCTTCCTTCCCTCCTTCCTTCCCTCCTTCCCTCCCTCCTTCCCTCCTTCCTTCCCTCCCCTTCCCTTCCCCTCCATCCCTCCCTTCCTCCCTTCCTTCCTCCCTTCCTTCCCTCCTTCCTTCCTTCCCTCCTTCCTTCCCTCCTTCCTTCCTTCCCTCCTTCCTTCCCTCCTTTCCTTCCCCTCCCTCCCTCCCTTCCTCTCTTCCTTCCTTCCTCCCTTCCTTCCTTGCTTTCTTCCTTCCTTCTTTCTTTCTTTCTTTCTTTCTTTCTTTCTTTCCTTCTTGCCTTCTTGCTTTCTTTCTTTCTTTCTAGATATTTTTAGAAGTTTTAACGTATTAATTTTCTGGAACTCAAACTTGCTTTTGTTTTAGTGTTCGGTGGTTTTTAGGTTTTAGAAGTTTTATGGTATTTTAAGCCTTTTATACTTTACATTTTACTACTTTGTTCAGTATTTTACCTCTTTTAATTCTGATTTTAACTATGTGAGTGTGTTTTAACCTTTTTGTTTACCTATGGGTCCAAATGATCTCGTTGTCGACGGGTCGTTAAACCCCAAACACTCACTCACTCACTCACTCACTTCCTAATGCTCTTTTTATGTTTTGCTTTTAAAGATTCAATTTTCTCCATGTCACAGGTTTTTAGTATCTCCCTGCAGAATTCTGTCCCATATGTAACGATTGGCACGACCGTCATTTCATCGCTGTTTCTAATTTCAGTGAGGTGGTTTTGATGTTATACATTTTATGGCAGATGCTGATTTTTCCTGTATGTGAATTTTGAATGAAGTCGCTGTTGTCTGCAAAGTAATGACTAAGTATTTGTGTCTGTTTACTATTTTCAGTGGTTCACTTATCGTTATGTTCTCGTTCCTCTTCAATCTCCCCCCTCTCCTAAATATCATCTGTGCTGTTGTATCTCTGTTTATGACAAACTCATTTTCTGTGGTCCAAAGCTGTAGCGGTTTACGCCCTCTTGTAGGGTCTGTTTATCAGTTAATCCTAGAACCATGTCGTCTACATACATCATGAGTGTTACTCCTCTCACTTTGTTCCCACTATGCGCTGGCATTACACTAAATATTAGAGGACTTATCGGGTCTCCTTGCATGACTACGTTGGTCTGCGTTATTTCCTGTGACGTTGAGACTTCGTCATTTATTTGCAGTGCATTTCGTCTCATAATTTATGCCGAATGCTTCGTCGATATATAGTGGCCCAGTTCATCCGGAATAGGGGTAAGTAGGCAACCCTTCGTGCGTTAAAAGAGCTGCAGAACGCACCGGGTAAATCACGGCAGTGGTCCTTCGCTAAGAGGCAGAAGGAAGGCCGCTCATGCCACTGCTGTGATGTACCCCAGTGCGTTCTGCAACTATTTTAATGCACGTTAAAATACCCCTATTCCGGATGAGCTGGGTCACCTGGTATATATGAGTATTTTAGGGAACTTCCAAGCAAAATGATTAACATGTAAATAATTAACGATGTTTATTACTTTCTTGGTTCCACCTTATATTGGGTAACTTGATATCAATATTTTACGGGAAATACATATTTTATGCAATAAAAGGAAATGACCACGTGTTTAAGCCCATTTGAATGCTACTAAAGATCCCTATGTCAATTTCTACGAAATAAAAGTGCTTTTTGATTCTTAGAAGGCTAATAAACTACCCGGGATTAAGAATGACTGAGAAGCAAGCAAACCAATTTGCACGTTCATTGCGAAGAGAGCAATGCTTATGCACATAGGTTCTGTAGCTAATGACTATCTAAGGCAGAGATAAGGAAGTCAACTTTCACTGCAAAACTGTAAACGGTGTCGTTCAGAAGCTGTATTATAGCAACAGTAGGAATGTTTGAGAGGTAGAATCGGAACTGAAAAATCCAATACTACAGCAGTGCTGTGATTTGTTAGTTGCGATTCTACCTCCCGTGATAATTCTACCTCCTTGTTTTAAGACACGGTTAGACAATGAACCTAGTTTGAATATAGATGGTTTTATATTTTAATTATTAGATTCAGGGGTCTCCGTCTAGGGGATATGTGAATAGGGACCACAAGGTACCCAAGCTGAGCAAAACATTACTTCCACTTACTGTTGTTTTGCTCCTCACTGTAACTTTTCTATATGACCTTACCTTGGTCTTCTCTTGTTCTCTTCCGACTCCGATGCTATTAGGATTCCCGAGGGCTAGGGAGTCCTTATTTTTCCAACCTCTCCATTTCTCTATAAAATCTTAACCCCTAACATGCTGACCGTCATGGCATGTAATACGTCCTCTGATTGGTGATCAGAGGATATGGTCGGAAAATTTATTTCGTTAATTCTCCTGGTCAGGTCGGTGAGACCCGTAAACCAACGACAGGTGTGGTCCTCCAGACATTCTGGGGGTTGTGAGAGAGCGATGTGACCGCCAAAACATAAAAATATGGTGCTCTCTAAAAAGCGGTTACTATACTGCTATTGCTCTCTTCAATATCATCAGTGAAAAATATTGGAGAGCAAGAGGATTAATGAATTCATTGTCAGAAATCCAGCATTAGCTAACAACATAATATTTTAATTGAACCCTTGAGGGCAAGAACTGCTATATTGTATATAAAATCGGTCCTCAAATCAAACTATTAAGCGCCATTGATTATATATTACTAAACATACACATCATTGAAGGCCATAAATACAGAAGCCAACTGACACGACAGAGAAATGAAGAGCCTACCTTGATGTTAAGCGTTTTCTACACCAACACAAGAGATGTAGAAAAGGATAGAAAAGGTTATAGCACACGCCCAAGTTATTCTTTCTTGGGAGAGATAGAGGAACACAGTTAATGTTAAGGAACATTCCGTAACAGTAATAAAGTTTTTAGCGTGCAGCAAAACTGACAATGTTGAAGACGTGGAGTAGTGTTAAATTACAGAAGTGCTATCGTTGAGTTGACTAAAAACTTTGAACTGTTCATGAGTAATTAATACAGATTTATAGTTCATAACCTATGTGAATAATAAAAACTGGCCCATTCTCCTAAGTCGCAGTGGTGCTTCTTTCCTCTACCTACAAAGAACATACATTTGCTTCCAACCAGATCGTATCGTTTCTATGTGACTGGGCTAGAATTGTAATCTACATAAACCACGGTTCGGTAGTTCTGGTAGAGTACATAAATGACGTGTAAATAGTAGAATTACCGGTAGTGTTTTAGCATTGGTAAGGAAAAAAACTAATACATAATACAACGAATTAAGAAATTCAGTGAGAAATTTAACCATAATCACCAAAAATAGTGATCATGAGTTGGGTCACTGTGATAAAAGCAAAAATTGTATTTTTCGGTTCAAAATAATATTCCTCGTGATCACTATCAGTGTCTTAGATCTGAACTGGAGTATACTTGGAAGAGCTTCCGAATGAGGACACTAATATTACGTAGCTTAAACGCCCTGTATATGCCCTCTCTCTATTTCGAGAAGGTTCAAAGTTCAACACTTCCGGTTTCTAGAAGAACCTAGGAAAACATGCTAAAAAATGTAACCAATGCGATCAATATGAAGTAACGCCCGATAGGTATGCAATACATCTAACGTACAGGTAATGCGGGTAGGTTCTTAACTGACCATTTCCAATAGTCTACACTTACTTATGATGGTCTACGGTAGCCAATAGTAGCTTTACAATTCTAGACTGGATTAAAAATAATTCAGAGGAAAAAAAGCTGATATGTTGCACTCACACACTTTTCTATACTCTTGTACTAACTGCTTTTACTATCCTCTATCCGCTTCGTGTTAATAGAGCTAAAAATTTGTGTTAAATTTACTGCCACCTTTAATATATAGGATCATATCGACATTTGAACAATTGCTCAACAGCAATGATGTTCACTCGCTTACATTGGGTTCTTTTATTTTTGGTTATTATATTAATCTCACACACAGACACACACACACAGACACACACACACACACAGACACACACACACACACACACACACACACACACATACACGTTTACACCCCAGTTCATACTTACAAACTTTAGGGAGAATGGGGAATTTCCTAGCGAAAGAAAGGTTCCCACCCTCAAGTCAGTAATCGAACCCGCGACCTTTGGATTTAAAGGTTAGCATGCAAGCCCCTAGGCTACAGAGATAGATACGGATTGCAGAAATTTATTTTATTACTATTTTCTTGTAGGTGTAACAGGAGTATGGGAATACAACATCTTTAAGAGATAGTCGAATCTTTTAAAGCAGGTCACTTTGTGACGGCTTTGAAATTCCATTCTCTTTGAATGTCCACGGATTTAAACAGGAATAAGAGAGCAGTATAAGTACACTATAAGTATTGGAGAATTCAAAAAAATAAAGTATATCTCGCAAATGGTTTACACCAAAAAAAAATATGTAGATATTTTAAACATATGAGTATTTTAACCATATATACATATTCAGTAAGATTTTGTCTATCTTACAGTTTTAGAGCTATCCGAAAGTCATTCAGAATGAAAAGGACTTCGGAGTAAGTTCCCTAGAACTTCAAGATATGCATTTAATTTGTCCCAAAATATCCTAAGCATGCGGTATTTTAATTAAAATCGTTAGAACCATTTATGCGATAATCAAAGTTTGCGATCAATGCTCCGTGTAAAGAATGGACTAACGTAGGGTGTTTTCTTCACAAGCTTCGTGTTGCATGTTGGGAAGAGGCTGAATTTAAATATTAAGTGGCATTTAACTGAATTTCAGTTTTGAGTTACCCTGTTCGCCCACACACGAATACACACATACATACACGGATATGTTTATGAAAATGCTCCTTTTGTATTCATAGGACTTTAAAAGATGTATTTACAGTGAAACTCGATACTAAATTTTTGGGACCTTGTGGGCCTTATGAAAAAAAGAAAGATCAGAGGAGGCTGAAGGTTACAGAAAATGACTGATGATTCTGGCAATCTACGCACGTTGCGGTTTGGATGAAGACTGGCTTCAAATTTTGGCGGAATCTTCACAAAGGGAGAACCAGGGAAATATCAAACTCTCAGAAAAATTCTAGTTCTGCTAGAAGAATATTGGCACGTTAGAATCCAGTAGCCGACCAGCGGAACTGGCAAATCATGGGCAATTTCCTGGCCAAAGTGCGCGAAGCCAGATTAAATTTGTTCAGTTAATCATATGTAATTTATCTATATTTTTCTTTTTTTTTTTTCTTTCTTTTCATCACCTTTGACTTGTATCTTAAATATGCATGGCCGGCCACTGACCCAGCGTAAGTATTTATATAATAATTTTAATAACTAACATCAATGAAGATTCTTTATCTGTTTGCAACATATCAGGCTTTTGTAGGATGGCCGAAAAGGAGATGGCGATAGCATTGTGGGTTCGGAAACCGATCAGGGTATTACAGGCGGTGATGTGTGGAATTAGCACTCGGAACGTCCCGAGTTTGATCCCCTGTGACCGACCAATCTGCCCAAAAGGTTTTTACCCTGTTTTCCTTGTCACTAGGCGAACGCTGGGTAGGTTGTTTTCTTTGGCGACTTCCCGTTCCTCCATTGCATTTCATCAAAGTTTAATCCAGTCTTTCGAGGGTTGTAAGTGTCGGCGAAGGGCGAGTGTGGTGCAGCTTGTGGTAAAATTTGCACTCTGGGACAGCTGCTCTCGGAGTAGGATGGCACTGTGTAGGATATTACTTCAGGGTGGTTATTTTCCCGGATATAAAACAGTATTTAGGACACATTAACCGAAGAAAGGTTTATTCCAACACATAACAGGTCATGGACTCCATAAAAGTAGCTTAAAATGGATAGGCAGCTGTCATAGTGGCAACGGTGATATATGTGGAATAGATGATACGCCATAATGTTTGAATGTGTAAGGCATAGTGAAGAACTTGAGGAACGAAGAAAATCCTGCAAGGAAAACGAATATGGGACATTATAAGAGACCAAGAAATATATAAATACATTGAGGAGAGGATGCAAATAGTATCAGCATTGTCTGTAGAGGAGTATTTACAGCGAGAAGGAAGAAAGTCGACTGGAAATAGAAAGGGAATACCACCTCAAACAACAAGAGCTTCAAGTTTAACTCTACAAAGAAATTTAACAATACAAAAAGAAAATGTTCAACGTGTAAGAGAATACAGGAAGAAATAAAAGATAGTACCAATATTAATCCAAGAAGAAGCAGAGAATTTTGTACCACCAATGGAAGATGCGATTTATAATCAACTCTAGCCAATTTCATATTTTTAAGTCTTAATTTATATCATCACTCCATCTATTCTTGGGCCTACCCCTTAATCTAGATTTGAGAGGCTTTCATGTGTGTATCTTCTTGACTATTCTTTCATCTGGCATTCTATATGTGTCCAAACCACCTAAGTCTTAACGCTGTTCTAAAATCAATTATTATTTGTTTATTTAATTCTTTTATTTATGTCTTAATTTCTCAGGATCCTCCACTGTCTCTATCTTTAATTAGTCCTACCTTTCTTCTTAACATCTTTCTTTAAAAAAATTATTAACTTTTGCTTTTGTGCTTCCTTCAGTACTCATGTTTTGGAGCCATATGTGACCAGGAGTCTTATAAGGATTAATTTAATACTTGTAGCAATAAGCTTACGTTTAAATAAATTGTTATACATAAAATATGCTTTATTTTTAGATTACTCTCTCGTTCACTTCTTCTATAGAGTTATTACTGTTTACTATGGACCCGAGATACTTGAATGACTTAACAGCGTTTATTGTATGGTTATTTATTAAGTCTTCCAGCGATTCCTTAGAGCATTTAAGAAAGTTTGTTATTTCCATATTAATCAACAGACTCATTTATCAATAGTCTGATGCCCAACCGCCAACCTGGACTGGTCGACCTTCCTATTTATAACCCCCGGAGACAGGGTGGTCCTCGGACTTACAACGTTCTATGGAGAATAATTAGTAGACAAAATCCGCCACTGCTACAATTGTGGCTACAGTGGCAGTTGGGGCTCGTCTTGAATGCGATACCATCCATCTGTCGGTGCACAAAGAAATGTCTGTTGAAAGCGCTCGCGTGGGCCTTGATCGAACCATGACGTCAACAACGTGACTCTGAAAAATCACAATGCCCGTCTCTTAAGGGATTTGGGAAAAAACTAACAAGTAATGTTCTCTCCAATGTAGTTGTTGCTGCGGTTCTCTAAACACTAAACACAAGACAGAAAGGAAAGTTGAAACTAAGGGAAAGAAAAGTGCGCAGCCCAAACGAGCCTCCTTTCAAATAACGCTAACAGAAGTCTCAGCTTTGTTCGCATTATACCGCTAAATAAATAAATATACCTTCCTTTCTGTACCCTTCCTCTAATATGTGCTTACAAATGTTCCAAACATTAATAAGAAAACTGTTTTTTCTAAACATCAGCAGGGATAATGCCAATATATGCCATCTTGTGGAAACCAATTTGACACTAACATAGTCTCATAAATGTTAAAAGGAAAATACATTTTATGCTCAACTATGCCATAATGTAGCGCTTATACGCCACTGTAATGGACCTCATAATATCCACCTCTTGATAAAGATACTGCTATCCACCAATCAAAGGTGCACCTTCCATAATGATACTCTTAGCCACCAATCAAAAGATCCGCATGTAGCAATCCATACTTTGCACATTTTCACGCAGCTGAAAGCGAAACTATCTATTTTGGTTTGTTCAATCGAATAACAACTAGTTAGATTTTAGAAAATATTTCAAATAACTTTGTAATAAATTCAATGTGTTTTGTTGTTTTTTGAAAGTCTATGTTTTAAAGCGGATAGCACGTATAACTACTATCTGTATCATTGTGTCAAGGTCAACATAACAACAGCATCAATAATTTCGCAGTTGAAGGCGCAACTATCGATTCTCGCATGGACAATCGAATAGCAAATACATAGTTAAAATGTACACCAGTGACAATAACATGCAGTGTAGAATATTATAAACATTTTATACATATTTTAAACTTAGACGCATGGTCGACACATAATTGAAAATAGCCAGCCCCTTGTAATCGATCTATAAGACGACAATGATACATTTTCAGAGGATGATCATTAATGTTACATACATTTCATGGTGTAACTAGTACAGCCATGGGAAAAAGAAAACGATTGAGCGCATTAGGAGATCAGAATAAGTTTAAGTTCCATGTCGTACGGCAGCACGGTTTATACAAATCGATATTCCAACACGCAGCTGAGTTTATTTGTAGTCTCTGATCCGTATGTCATCGTCTATCAGATGCTTAAATAGACTATGTCTTGAATCATCACTTGCATTTGTATTTGTGAGTATGTATACAGATGCGAGACACGGCTATTTGAGTGTCTAATAGACGATGACATATAGATCAGAGACGACAAATAAACTCAGCTGCATGTTGGAATATCGACTTGTGTGAACCTCACTGCCATACGACATGGAACTTAAAAATATTCTGCTTTCCTAATGCGCTCAATCATTTTTTCATTGCTGTACAATATGTAAAATATTGTCTGTTTTATGTATTTTTCATGTTTGCAAATTACTGCGCGTTGCAGATATCTTCTCCGGCCTATATATTCAAATTTCTTATCTACAACCACATCGAGTAATTTTTATTCAAATAGATACTGTAAATAAAGTTCGTGATCATTTTGCATAATAAGGGTGATATTGCAACGCCGATATTTCAGCTGGTCACGCCTGGCACACACACACACTACGTGCCTTACCTGACATAGTGGGAAGGTCAGGTTAGTCCTGGCCGAAAAGAATACGAATAGACTGTAAGTATCGGAAGGCTTTCTCACTGTTTCCTGTATTTATTTTAAGATTTCTCTTACTTTCCCATTGTGTTAGAGCATAATCACAGCATCACTCGATACCATTAAACCAAGAGAATGCTGTTCATCAACTGCCACAAGAGAAAAAGATGTTGATTGCTAATATAGAATTTCCATTGTTTTCCATTCTGCTTGTAACAAAAGGATCTGGCAGCTGTACCTTGGGGTATTTCCCGATCTAGCTGGATAAAATTATTAACCTTAATTAACTATTATTCGTATATGTCAATAATGTTGATCATTATACAGAAGGCTTTCTGAGCCAAAAGAACTCAACATCATTCATGCATGAACATTTCGTTGTTCTGCTGCATAAGAGAAAACTATAGAATTTTACGTAGATATTTTTGCAGTAAGATAATTTCGCAGCATGTTTTTAAGAGCATGCTATAAACTTGCCTATTGCACAGTTTTTTTAACAGATGGAATGACATATTCCCTTCAAACTAGTCCACATTCCAGACCTTCGCGGTCATTGGAATGCAAAGAATAAAACTTTTCCCATGTACTGTCGAGTTTATTGATGAAAAAGAAAGCGTTGTATATCTACCCAGTTTCAAATTTAGTTTCAAGCATTTGAAGCAGATTGCACACATTTTATTATCACGGAATAGATATGTGTGGTGTATAGTGTTGTATAAACGTATTGCTGAACTTGGTGTATGACGCATAAGCATAAAAAAAAAAAAAAAAAACCTTAAGACACCAGCGCATTTTGTTGCAAAAATCTGTCTACATTTCCTCAGCTGTTTAAGTTGCACTTGCATCGATTCTACGTGTTGCTGCCCAGCCGCTGCATCCCCCACCCAAGTATTCTATATACATAATCATAAAAACAGATTAGTTTTACATTATTACCAAATCACCTTACCTAATCCTAAGTCATGTTGCCAATTTACCTACCCATTATACGAAAACAGTATTTATTTGTTAAGCAATATATTTGGAGTTATAAAGTTAATATCTCATCTCATCTTCATTACTTTTGCAGAATTTCGCCCAAAATGGCTCATAAAAAGACAGAGTACTAAACAGGGAAGTGAAAAAGTGTACAGAAATTTTGAAACATGATATCTCTTGAGTGCAGCTGGGAAAGTGAAATTCGAAAGTATTAGATTATACAAAGCATTAAAATTGTATAGCGTTCCTTATAACACAATTAAGAAATTTGTACCCCGAACTGAAGGCCTGAAACATGCTCAGACATAAAAATTGCGCCGTCGTTACCAGTTGGTATGCATCATGGACACAGAACTCTTTTTATTGACACCTTATCATACAAATGTCAAACAAAGTAAAGAAATGTAGTTATTTACATGTGTGATAGATGTGGAGGTTTATGTTCCGCGTACTCTAAGGACCAAATGGTACGGTGTTCCAAAATTACCTTGCCTAAAAAAAAAATCTATCGCAACAGCCCTTCGCGGAGCAAGGTTACCGCCCGGCCGCTGCGTCTCCCACCTCTGCCCGCTACAGGCGTCATGGGTGGGATGCAGTACTGGAGGTTGGGACGTGGTCAGCACTCCGAGCCCTCCCGACCAGTTATGCGGCCCTTGTGCCCTTTCAGTAACTCCTCCATTGGCTCCTCCAGCACCTAACGAGGCTGAGTGCATCCCGTGCCAGACCTCTCAATGGAGGAAAAATCCCCATGCCGGTACCGGGGATCGAATCCGGGTCCTCCGGTGCGCTACCATTGCGTTACGGAGGTACTCAAAACTACTTTACCACTATTGCAAACTGTCATTGTCTTTATCACGGCTAAAGATACTGTTCAGAAAAATGTAATCCCTTATTAAAATTTTTGTTAGTTATGTGATTACCAATAGTGGATCTTAGATTAATACAATAAAATGTTAGTTTTTGTGAAAATACTACTTACCTTACCCTGCATGAATAAGGACAGCATCAACATCTTCCTCTTCTTCTGCTCCTCCCGAAGAAACGTTCCATCAATTACAGGGCTCCCTAACAGGTGCTGGAAAAAAGAAGTCTGCTATGTTTGCTTCCGGAATGGCAAGGAAGTCTTTCTTGGTGCAGAGCACATGCCAATTAAGAGAGGCTCTCAAATACGCAATGATCGATTAAAGAGATCCAAGTTGCAAGCTTTTCTGGAAAACTTTCGAGCAAAATTGTTAGTAGGTCAAATGTACCGGAAACCAATCATGCTTCTTTTTAAGGAAAATAAACTTAGTTTCTACCCATCCTTTAAATGTAGATTTTCACTTGAGTTGCTTCTTCTGTAGTTCTGAGTACGTTGTAAGCTTCAATAAAATCCTTCGGCGAATCCCTAATGGTGAGGAATCTACGTTGTCACATAACTTCAAATTTATCTTTTCTTCCCATTCGTGTTGTTTCCGCCGGCTGTAAAAGTTAACCAAACCATTACGTTCAATGTTGTGACCTAACTAATAAAAAACGAAATTATTTAGTACAAAGATTTGTTGGGCTGTCCTAATAGCTTAGCGGGAATTAGAATTTGCAATTTTCATTTTTACTTTCTCTACTACGTAAAGTAGAGGAAGTATTGTATTCGACCCAAAAATTCGATGTTGAGATTTCACCGGGAATATATTTTTGAGGCCCCCTGATTCCAAAAGAGCATTTTTAGAAAAAGGTCCGCGTGTGTCTGTGTGTCAGTCTGTGGATAGCATAACTCAAAAACGAAAAGTTGGTATTTAAAGTTATTGTCTTTCAAGGAGCGATGGAGATTTTGAAGAAAATTCCTCCGCTCTAACTACACGGAAAATTTTTCGAAATTTTTTTATTTTCTTGAAAATGCTTCTAACGATTTTGATTAAAACGTCGTAATATGTTTGAGACATTTGTATGCAAATGAAATTAGTATCTTGAATTTTCTGGTTATAGCCTCTGTAGCCGTATTTACTCTGGATGACTTTTGCATAACTGGTAAACCGTAAGAGATAGACCAAATCTTGTTATACAAAAATGTAGATCTTACTGAAATACAACATTTATGTCTCAATAAATTTTTGTGGAGTGAACCATTTCGGAGATATGCATTGTCTGTGTGAGTTTGGAGAACTTTTACTTCTGTCAAATGGAACATCTTAATTCATTTTTATATGTTAACCGTGCAAAGCGAACGGAATTTGAAAGTAATAAAAGATTTGGCAATTCCTATATTTCCCTTGTACCTACAACCTACAAGGAAATAAGCAATAAAATAATTTCTGCAAACGTATATCTCTGCTAAAACCAAGAAGATATAGGAATAAGAGTTTGCAAGAATGGTTAGTAGAAGAGTACAAAAAGTCATATGAATCCAACACATCAGAGTTTTAATAGTTGAAATATCCTTCTTTATAATGAAAGACAAAGTGTTGTCGGGACAAAACCGGAAGTTAAAAAATCTAACGTGTTGTACTCACATGACTTTCTCTACTAACTCTTGCATAATCAATTCTTACAAACACTTATTCTTCTATCTACTTCTTTGTTAATAGGGATAAACATTTGTATCAATATCTTATTCTTAATTTTCTTCTAGGTACAAGGGGAAAGAGAATACAGCAGTTTAAGTGATCGTGAAATGTTTTAAAACTGGTCACTATGTGATGACTTTGAAATTAATCTCTCTGTATGGCCAAGAGATAAAAAGGTGAAAAGCAACTTTCCATTCGAGAAAACTAAAGGTAACGAAAAATTCCCACACATAACAAGAAATATTTCTAAAATGGGTCACTCCACAAAGATATGCACTGGACGTAATTGTATGTTTTAATGAGATCTATATTTTTGTGCAGTAAGACTTGGTCCATCTCTTACGGTTTACCAGTTATACAAAAGTCACTAAGAGTAAACAGAACTACATGTGCTATAGCCAGAACATTAAAAATATGCATTTCATTTGCCATAAAGATATCTTAAACATGTGTAATTTTAACCAAAGTTGTTAGAGCCATTTACCAGTACATAAAGGGCTAGCATTACGTAGTTTCACTGGGTACCAGTAAATATAGTTATAGTCTGTAGATGTAAAGTAGCTAAAGTCATGAGGCAAGATAAGAACAAATTCCCATAGTTGCGTAGTGACAGCTCTTCACCTGAAAGACTGATGGTGGGAGAAGTTGCGTATTCATGTATGCGCAGAAGTCAAAGCGTTTCTGTCCACGAGGGAGTGAAGTTCGCTAGCATAGCTATAGCGCATATTGCTAATGACATTATATATGTACAAGTATAAAAATTAGCATTATAACGAACAAAGTTATTTGGCTATACCTATGGTTATGTGCCAACGGTTACTTTCCTGTGAGTTGCAATTGTTTCAGCTGCACGCTGTTATAGTAATATTTACTCATTCGCGGCAAGCTCGCCCGCCTTTCCCCCCTTTCAGCCTTTGCAGAGAGGGAGATGAGGAAAGCAGTTTCCCCTATGCGCAAGAATTGTTCATGCTGCAATAACCTCAGACTCATCACATCACGATATTGCAGTGCAAAGATTGCAACGCTACGCCGACATGCTAACTGTATGGTTTGCCACGTGGCGACTTAACATCAATGCCGCCAAATCCACGGCCATCACTTTTACGAGACGTCATCTACAGGATGTGAACAACATACGTCTGTCAGGAGTTGACATTCCCTGGTCGACGGAAGCCACTTACTTAGGCGTCAAATTGGACGTGAAACTAACATGGAAACCGCATATCATGAGCCTAGTCTGCAAGATCAACAGACGCTTAGGATTATTGTACCCCTTGTACAATAAAAAATCCGTAATGTCACTAAGGAATAAAATCCTAGTGTACAAGCAAGTTGTAAGGCCAGCTCTAACCTACGCTTGTCAAGTCTGGGGTGCTGCAGCGAGGACCAATCTCTACCCACTACAGGTACTGCAGAACCGCTACCTAAGAGCTTCAGTAGCCGCTGATTGGTACATCCCCAACGAGGACATACATAAAGACCTCAAACTCCCAACGCTCATCGACTACATCAAGAGCCTTGCCAACACATTCTACGCCAGACTTCCAGGCAGTTTTAATGAACTAATAAGAGGTCTCGGGGAGTACGACTTAGACCCCGGCGAGACATACAAGCGACCCAGACTGGTACTTACCAATAACTGACTATGACAAATCACCATCCCCATAATCAATAATATACCATATCCATAAAAAAAAAAAAAAAAAAAAAAAAAAAAAAAAAAAAAAAAAAAAAAAAAATCATCATCCCAACACAATACACTTTCATACCATCTTTTAATTCTTCATCCACAACTTATACTCCACCATCTAACCACCGTCTTCTTTGAATTTTACCATCTTTAACCAGTAAGGGATCTAATCCCGGAATGGTCCAAGGTCAAGGGCGCCTCCCATAGGGAGGATAACCCCTTAATGACCATCACCCAGGGGACCAATTGTTCATGTCTCACATCACGACCTATAGCAGTTGCTTTGGTTGCTGGTTTTCAGGAACAGTTGTTTAAGTCAAAATTTGTAATTTATTTTTTTTTTTCTTTTGTTACACCTTTACTGCAACATTACTGACTCTCATCTAAAGCCTAATTTTATTTATAAGTACTTATTTTATTTATTTACTTACTTACTTACTTACTTACTTACTTACTTACTTACTTACCTACCTACCTATCTGCCTGCCTGCAAATTAAATTTAAACATTTTTGCTATTATAAAATAAATGTTAAAGTTTGACTATATGTTCCGGTGTGGTAACCTAGATAACAGGATAACAAATTCATATTTTATTTACTCATCCCAGGGATTAATCTTCAAAACTGGGGCAAAGTATAAAGTATTCAAAAAACCTAATGATTTAAGAAATATTCAATGAACAAAGCTAAAAGCAAAATTACATGTTCTGTGATCTCTTTTGTACCTTATTTTCTGTCAACGAGCAGAGCTCCATTTTTATCTTCTCTGCTATACCTCCCCACCCCGCTCCCGAAAAATATCTCTTGAATAAGGGTTACCATGGAAATATTCATGTATGCTGTTTTATTCCAGAAGGCTGCAGACCTGGGCTGTGTGGGTCAGAGGCGGCTTGTAATCCTAAGCCTGATAACACGTACGAGTGCGTGTGTCCTCATGATGGTTCTCCTCCAACACCAGATCTCAAATGTCCTAATAGAATCACTGGTAAGTTTATTTAGTTGTTTTTCTGGTAGAATTAAGATATAACGCAAACAAGAAAAAATTACTTTTAATTATAAAGGAATATCCTATACACAGAGTGGAAGGTACGTTGGCCTGGGTTTCTACTCAATGAGTGTAACAAATATGTCCAATACAACTAGTGTCAATAAAGAGCCGTTGTATCGAAAAAAGAACGGTCAAATATTTGGAACCGTCTAGCTTCTTGACGAATGGATATAAGTGGTTCGTTATTTCACTAATTGCCATCCAAACATTGTGCAAACAATGCTGTGATGCAGTTCTACCTTAATTCGAATGAATTTAGTGACAATTTAATGTTAAAATGCCATGCAAAGTTTAATTTCTAAGAGAGATTTGGCAACGTCACGTTAACACTAAATTGTGACTAAATTAATTCGAATTGAAATAAAAACAATTTACAGCATTGTTTGCACAATGTTTGTGTGACCGTTAGTGAAATAATAAACCATTTATATCCATTCGTCAAGACGCTATTTGACAATTTTTTCGTCGAAACGGTTCTTTATTGACAACAATTGTATTGGACATATTTATTACACTTATCATGTAGAATTTCTGGTTAACGTATGGCCGAAGCAGTATCTTTCCCCCAGTATAAAAGGTGTGAAATAAATAAAATCCTTTAACAAATTTTAAGAAATTAAATTAGCATCAATCAACGAAAGTATTAGAAATATATGTAATAAAACTGGTGCGATTAATGGAGTTAAAAACCCAAGAATGCATGATTGTTGCCAATAATTGATGTGTGAGTAAGGACATTGTTAATATGCGTTTAACTGTGACATAGAACTTGACATGGTAGCATAGACAGAGTTCGGAGGGGGGATTTAACCCTCGACCTGTAGATCTTTTATGTCTCTGCCACTGACAGGAGGGAGGAGTGAGGTGACAGAATACGAAGGGTGGTCGGAGAGACGACAGGGTCCCTAACAACTACAGATTTTAACTCACAGCTTGTATTTGGCTCCTCTTCCCCACCTGCGGGCTCTAGGCCCCTAGAAAGGGTCTTTATCCTCACCTGTGGTAATGAATTTTCACGACAATAAGCTTCCTTCGAAGAAAGTGCGAAGAGCATTGGCCGCTTGTCCCTTCAGGGTAGCCAAAAACTGTGTCCCCTTCTCCGGTGACACGCATTCATTGTCGGTAGCAATGGTCTCAAATTACCCCAACACCGCCTATGACGAGTGCCCTCGAATTTCAGAGGCGTCGCCCCCATTATCTATACATTTGGCGTGGACGTTGACATCTAGGTCCTCCTAGCGTCCATCGTCATCTTGATTTCGTACGTCTGCCGGTCTAGCCATTTTTCTTGCTGATTTAAGCACTCCTCAGTTTTCCCTTATTAGTCAGATTTGATGTTTTCTAACTCCTAAGGGATGCCAGGTCTTTCAACGTTGCATTTATCTCAGATTTTGCAAAGTTGATCTCATCACCGAGCTCGGATTTCATTTTATTCATTTCGTTCTCAATGTGACGGCAAAGTTTGGATTCATGCTTTCTATTTATTTCTTCATTACTGCTTTCAAACTTTTCTTTCACTTCCCATCTTATTCGTTTAGAATTTAAACTCCATCCCCATTTTCTCCATCTCAGATTTCATTTGTGTAATCATCTTCTTTATTTCGACTAATAATCATCAGATTGCGCATATCTTTCGGTCTCTCACTAACTTTAGAATATTGCAGTCTAAATGCTAATAAATCAAGTATTCAATATCTCAAAATATCGAGCGGTATGGCTTAGGTGGTAACGTCTATGGCCACATTCGGAAATTCTCGGGTTTAAATGTCGTAGGCCGACTTTTTTTTCGTGGTTTCCCTCAGTCACCGTATTGGATATTTAATATCACAACTCAAAGTTTCACTTTAAGTCTAAAACAACAGAAAAAATTAAAAATACATGGTAATAGCAAATGTTGTGCCATCTATTCACAGACAATGAAAGCCAATAGACTGGATGATATCCTAATGCCACTTGTCCGTCACAGAGGTGGAGGTATAGTATATCCTAGAATTAGAGCGACATCATACTTAAGGTGTTACAAGCGATAAGCAGCGACTACTCCAGGTTTGGTAGGTACGTCAGCAGATTGAGTGCATTCCACGTGCATAATAAATTACGCTACCTCTGATTGGCTACAGCCAGACATACATCGGATATTATTAAGTATAACAGTGACACTTCCGTCCTCTGCTTTGGCCAATCAAGGCTGTGTTTAGAGGCGGTGACACGAGCGATATCTTCAAGGATAGCCAAGCAGGCAGTTTTGCAAGTATTGTGTAAACCACGATGTCATCCAAAATGTATATCCACTTTTGTTTGTTTACTTCATCACCTACGCACATGTCATTAGATGTTCTAACACTCACTATAATGAATCAGGGGAAATGCTAAAAATGTAGAATATAGTAAACACTGTGGGGTAAAAGCAGCATAGTGAATGCAAAAAAGTTAATTGAGTTTAATTATATATTTACAAAACATCAAGACTTTCCGAAATATTCTATTATGCGTTTAGCTAATCCTTGCTTATACATAACATGTATGTCTTTATGAAGACATAAAGACAGTAATAAAGAAAGTAATAAAAACAACTGGAACAAAGTATGCATATGAAAGACGTATACGAAAAGTGTTTTAATTTGTATAACTAAAGTGTGGTGAGTTGCTTTTAAGTCATACGACAATCATATGCCAAAATATGACATGGCGTCTCTCCACTTATGTAACTGTTACGCTGCCCCCCCCCCCCCCCCCCCCGTCCAGTGTATTTGCTTTGTACTAGTCAGTTATATTTTATTTCCAGCGAATCTTGAAAATTTAAGTTTCTTATGCTTTATTAGTATGTAAGTACCAATTGCCAAAAGGCGGCCAAACACCAAGTTGAACAGCCTTGCACAACAGAAGTAAACAGAAGCGCCCGGGTTCGCTGTTAACCGCCTGACCCAGTGCCACTGCCAACACAGATAGGTGTGATGCCGCTTTAACTCTAGGATATACCATACAGTTGCCCTGCACTGATCCCCCTGTGGACTGGTGTCGAAGCAAGATGGTATAGGGATGAGACCTTGAAGATTAACTGTCCACAAGGTATCTCCTAACACATCCGTCGCGATATAACTACGTAGTTAAAGCGACTTCAAATAAATCCAAATTAAAGGTAAACAAACCTCTTAAATAAGATATTAATATTCACAAAATTAAATATAAAATAAAGAAATTACAGTACATACATATAGAATATAGATTAAATTTAAGTTTAATCTCCAATAATTTTTTTATTATAAATATATAATCAACAAAGAAAATGTTTCAAAATGTTATCAAGAATATACTTGTTTTAACTTCAAAGGAATACTTTTTCTGCTATCGTATTCTCTGTATAACAGCAGTGTGCTCATAAGTGACATAAATCCAATAATTTAATCTATTTTAAAGTGGATACGCTTTTGTGTAATGCGCTCAGAAATATCCTTCCAGGAATCAACATTTATCTATCGTTCAAATAAGATCCTGGAAATAACGTCACGCGACGCTCCACTTGCTTCTGTTTATCATATTTACCATCGCCTCCAGCGTCCTTTATAATTACAGCGAAATGGCTGTACTTTATTCAGCCCTGGCTGGAATGGGAAACAAAAGAGAATCGCTGAAAACAAATTTCGGAAGGTAACAGTTTGTCTTTCTTTAATAAACGGATATCTGCTCTGTTTTAGATGAGGAGAGAAATGGATTATCCACCATTATTTTGGGAATAATAATTTGCCCATTATTTTGCAAGTGTTGTTAATGAATTTCTCCATGGACATGTCCTAGTAAACCATGCAAACTATCTCTTAGAAATGATCCAGTCTTCCATCTAAATTCATGAGGGTCTAAGGGATAGAATTTAAGAATTGTTAAATCAATAATTTTTACTCCTGTCCCAAAGACCTGCTGAATAGAAATGCTTACATTGAATATGATGATATACAGTGATGTCTAACCATATGTGAAGGAGGGGAGGGCGGCACTTCACTCAGTATCAGTCACCGTACAAAGCCATTTTGGAAATTGGGCCAAGAGTTGGACCAATATCATCTTTGCCACCTGTCATTATGAAAAATCTGTAATGAAGAGAATGAACTTGAAATAATAACACGAGTTCACAAAAAATAAATTATAAAATTTAAAAAGTCACAAAACCAAAACATGCTGTTACCTACTGGAAGATAATTCCTCCCTGAATCTATATCTAATTTTAGAATTGTTGTATTGGTCTCGGTTTCCATGTGATAGTGGTTTCAGTAAATGTTTACATCAACCTATGTGTTGTATGTATGTAGCAAGAGGAGGACAAAACAGTGTATGTTAATACACGAATTAATCAAAGAAATGAGCACTATAAGACTAAACAAAAGTGAATAAACATGCAACATTTCGCCGTGTAACTATGCAACACAACGGTACATCCCCCCCCCCACCCCCCTTCCTTAGCTAATTTCAGGGAGTCCAAAGCTCGTTTCGCGACCGGTATCTGTAGAGGAATTATTTCCGTGTGAACACCGTCTGCCTCATTCGTAACAAAATACGAGGGATGTTCAATAAAGACTGGCACTGATTTTTTTTCCCCTTTCATTAAGTGTCTGATTGCGACATCTGTCCATGTGTCATTGAACTACGTATTCTAGTCGCTAATCACTGAAAATCACACAGTGATAGCTCTATCAGTTGATTGTTGACAGCCTGTGAGAGTGAACGTGTTTGGTAATAGCCTCTAAATATCATCACGAGTACAGAAGTCACCCAATAAGGGCGTAGTCACTACTATTTTTGATTACCAGAGGACAGTCTGCATTCTCACAGTTCCAAGACACTCTACAGACACTGCAGATTACTATAACACTATCCTGAAGCAATTGGTAAAGGATCACATCCCCAAAAAGCTAAAGAATCTCATTCAGCAGTGCAAGCTTCATCACGTCAATGCCAAGCCACATGTTGCTGATGCGGTTATCGAATTCCTGGCACAAAATCATATGTCCACGGTACCTCTTCCACCTTATAATCCTGACCTAGCTCCATGTGACTTTTTTCTTAACCCGAGAGCCATAAAAAAACTTAAGGGACGTCGGTTCGACAATGAGACCAAAGCAGTGAAAGCTTTAGAGGCGACCCTGAACAGGCTCTCAAAGAATGGCTTCCTGCACGTTTTCCAGGAATGGCAAAGGAGGCGGGACAACTACATTGTATTGAGGGAGAAGTATTCTGAGGGGGGCAACAGTCTGTATGAGTGATTTTTTACAATACATTGTTGTATGAATATTAGTGCCAGTCTTTCTTGAACACCCCTCGTATTACATGGTTTTCTTCGAGCCAACATTGAACGCTTCATTGTAAATATCATGCCGCATATAAGAAAAGAGCTAGTGTTTTCCGATCTATATTTTTATATATGTTGTATAAATTCTCTGTTATTGTTACTGTTATTGTTATTGTTATTATATTATTATTATTATTATTATTATTATTATTATTATTATTATTATTATTATTATTATTATTATTATTATTATTATTATTATTATTATTATTATTATTATTATTATTATTATTATTATTATTATTATTATTATTATTATTATTATTATTATTATTATTATTATTATTATTATTATTATTATTATTATTATTATTATTATTATTATTATTATTATTATTATTATTATTATTATTATTATTATTATTATTATTATTATTATTATTATTATTATTATTATTATTATTATTATTATTATTATTATTATTATTATTATTATTATTATTATTATTATTATTATTATTATTATTATTATTATTATTATTATTATTATTATTATTATTATTATTATTATTATTATTATATTTCATTGTATTCGATGCACGTACAATATTGCAGTTTTTGCCCTAATTATACTTTTCTAGTGTTAATACCAACATTTGTTATGCTTGGGAAAGCCTAAAATCTTTCTGAATAAATCTCGACGTAGAATTTTTCCCGAGGACTGTAGGAACGAAAAAATACCGTAGGAAATGAACAAGAGATTGTCCGTTGTGCTTATAAAAACTGTTTAGAAGTGGTGCTTGTGTGTGAAACAGAGAATTCTCTACAACTCGAAACATCGCAATAACATGCTTTCTCGAAACAAGTGAATTGTAATACAAAGTATGGTAGTATACGAATTCTGCAGCATAATGGTAATGTTGAGATACTCTGTTATATAAATATGTGTGTAACAATAGTACGTATATGATGTGAAGTGAGCACCTTAATTACCACTATACTCAAGCTTTATACGACTATTTATGCTCGACCATGAGTCAAGCTTAAAACATTTATAAAATACGTTTAATATTCCATGCTACATGTTATTGTCGCTGGTGTCCGACATATTAATCATGTATTTGTTATTCAATTGTACGTAGGAGAATCGATAGTTGCGCCTTCAACTTTTATTGTGCTGTTAGCCTTCACATAATGATTCAGAGAGTATATGTGCTATAATCTTTTAAAAAGTAGACACTCAAAAACGAGAACACATACTGAATTTATTAGAATGTCATTTACAATATTAACGCTAATTGTTAAATAAACAGAACAGCTTAATTTCATATACGGGACAGTTGATTTTCAGGTACTAACACTAATATATATGCCGAGAAAAATTAATTGTGATGTTCTGATTAGGGGAAAAATTGCTCCATGAACTTGATAAGTAATTTTGGCAAGGCTCTTTAGCAATAGTATCACGATCCGTTCCGATACTTTTTGTCGTAGACTTCGCCGATCCTGACAGTGGCGTAATACTCCCAGCCAGTCCTTAAATGAGAGTTTCAGTGTAATTAGTTCTCTCATATGTTCCATTATTTAGGTCAAATAAACAGTTTTGAGCTGAACATAAAGTTGGTCAAGAATAAAGCTGCTTGTTCAGGCCAGCGTTATTACAGCCGCAGTTTTTAAAACACACGGCGATGGACAAAAGAAAGCATTGTGAGGTACCTTGCGTTCATTTTACGTACCTTTTACTTTATCAGTATTTACAGTAAATAGAGCAAATATTGTATTCTACCCAAAAAAATTCGATGCCGAGAATTCATCGTAAATACACGTTTTGAAACTCTCTGAAGCAATTTCAGAAAAAGGTATGTGTGTGAGTGTGTGAGTGTGTCTGGGAAGGAAAAGTTGGTTAAGTAGTAAAATACCAAACTTGGTATTTAGGTCCAGAATCCTCCGAGGATTTAACACAAAGATTTTCGAAAATAAATTCCTCCATTTCGAAGTATCATTTAAATGGGAAATGCTTTGTAAATTGCTGTTTTCTCAAAAATGCCTTCAAAGATGTTGATTAAATTACCATATGTTTAGCTATTTTTGTAACAAATACAATGTATATCTTGAATTTTCTGAGAATAGACTCTAAGCCCAGTTATTCTAAAATGGTTTTGTGTAGCTAATAAACCATAAGAGACAGATAAAGTTTTACTAAACCAAAGATGTAGCTCTCGTTAACGCACGCAGTTTCTTTCTTTTTTTTTAATTGACCATTTTTGAGATATTATTTGTCATTGGTTTGAACTTTTTAATACTTCTACTTTACTGAAATGGGAAATCGTTCTTCCTTTTTTCCCCTCCTGGTCATGCAAAAAGAACATAATTTCAAGGCCATCACGCAGTGACCAGGTGTTAAAGCTTTATCGGTTATGTATTCTACTTTTCCCATTCTGCATAAAAGGAAATATATGTTAAAATCACTTCTAAAATATCTATCTCGATTAACATGAAGTAGATAGAAGAATAAGCATTTGTAAAAATGGTTTGTACAAGAATGAGTATAGAAAGTCATGTGAGTGCATCATGTCAGTCTTTTTTTTATCAGCTCACTTATGCTAAGCAGGAGTGCTGTGTTTCATTCAAGGAATTTTGTTTTGAGTCTCTAACGCAAATGCACATTTTAAATCCCTTTAACACTAAATAAAGAAGACACGTTTTAAAGAATCATTCACTCGCTGGCACGCGTCTGTTAACGGTATGATTAAAACACGAGTATTCGGATGAACACTCAGTTTCACATTTGTGCTAGCACTGTTTTAGAATGGTTTGCTTCTGTGAAAAAGTATCTCTCATCATAACATACAGTTTGACATGTCCGAGTGTTTTGAAAACAATTTCCATCCCGTTGTGGCAGAAAATATGTGAAGCCTTTAAGCTCACTGTGTTACACCCACAAAGTAATGCATTCCATTAAAACAGCAAAATCCACATCGGATAAACGAAAATCATTCAAAATTATTGAATATATTCATCAAAATGCCTGTATATCTAGAGAGAACATATTACCACTGGCAATTTTAGCATACGAGGGTGACACGGGAACGTTTTAGAGAGTCAGATTAGCTTTAAAATATTCAAATTATTTTATTGTCTTTCAAAACATTCGAGTACTTTCAGATCAATACATTTTTGCATTCCATGAAACTGGTCGTTAAAGCAATGGTATTGGTAAGGCACTCCAGAAACCATGTTATTGTAATGTTCCACTGTTTCATGTGATGACGAAAAAGTATTTCCACAAATTTCATCTTTAATTTTTGGAAACAAGACGTCACAAGTTGCTAGGCCAGGGCTGTATGGTGGAGGATCCATGGTGCTGAGCTCTAGGGCATCCAGATTGTTGTTTTGCTTGCTTAATTTCCTTTTGGGACCTTTTCACATATTTTTTTCAAAAAATTTGTGGTGAACAGATATTTGTGTACTATCGCAGTATAGGTATGTAATTTCTAATGATTGAAGCAGTGATCTGCACCTCGCGACGATGGTGTCTACTTTGAAGAAGATTTCTGCTCCACGATGAAGTGCTTTGGGTGCCAGTGTACCTTAAATCCACAATATCTCTGCTCGTTGTTGTACCTGGCTTCATTCGAGCGATGAGATTCCTAACTGAGGGTATGCGTGAGTGCATATTGGTTAAAGGCGGCCCCTCCGAAGGAGTGTCGCCTTGTCGTGGCGGAGGAGCTCAGTACCCGATCCAGACGGCCTACTAAGTGTCTTTTTGACCTCTGGTAGGCAAGTGGTGAGGGGAAGCAAAGAACATTCCAAACGGGTAGATGAGGCTCGTTAGTCTTGGTTGACGACTCATCTAGGAGAAGAGGACTCCGAAATCAAACTCCCCCAGGGGCTCCTACTACGGTAGGTACGGGTTTGGCGTACCCGGGGCCCCAAGCCATTCTCTCGATTGGGTTCCTCCAAAAGGTGAGAGAGCACATGCCAAATGCCCAATCAACTTTGGTCCACTTTTGTGTTTGACCTCCCTCCTGATACCTCCCTGTACACAGTCTGATGGATAACCTACGCGCGGGTCGTCGGAGGATGGGGTGACGCAAGGGGTGACTGGGTAATCGCGTAAGTTCCAGCCCCTGGTTATCATGTAGGATCTGTGTGCCTATCCGCTGATAAAGGTCAGTCCCGGGGAGGGGCCATTGCATGAGCTGATGCACTCCTGAAGGCGATTCGGTCCCTCTGTCTATACATTGGGAGGTGAGACCCTAGGGTGAGCAAGGTCCAGGCCAGGACTCTCACCTAAGCCGGGGTGGCGCCCAGGATGTGAGCATGCCATCGGAGACATTTGCAATGGTGGAGGATAACATCGCCATGAGTACGAAAACTCATAACAAAACAAAACAAAGTAAAGTCTGTGTAAAGGAAGTAGCTGAGTCGAGTGGTCCTCGCTACTTAGTTATATCTCGAACTGAGGGAGATAAGAAATTTTTGTCGGTGAGCCCATTTACTATACAAAAGTGTTTAGATAACATTGCTGGTCCAGTCAAGTCATGCACTAGATCTCGAAATGGCACGCTCCTGGTTGAAGCACATTCAGCTACCCAGGCAGCTAAGATATTGAAAGCGAATATGCTAGCAAGTTATCCAGTACGCGTCGAGATGCACAGAACCTTGAACTCCTCGCGTGGTGTGATAAACACCCGTGCATTGGAAGGATTATCCAATGAGGAGATTCAAGAGAATCTGACGGAGCAAGGCGTGATAAACGTTTACCGGGTTCAACGTAAAGAAGGTGGTGAGTTAAAGCCAACTAATACCCTGTTCCTGACCTTTGATCGGGTAGATCTCCCGCAAAGGATTAAGGCAGGGTATGAATCCATCGAAGTTAGGCCGTTCATCCCGAACCCACTCAGGTATTTTAAGTGCCAGCGCTTTGGACATACAAGTGAGCTTTGTAAGGGACTAGCTACATGTCCTCAATGTGGAGATGAATCCCACGATGGTGCATGTACTACAGCTCCTACATGTGTGAACTGCAGAGGTGAACATCCATCTAGTTCCCGAGACTGCCCCCGCTTTGTAGAGGAAAGAGCGATCCAAGAGATACGGGTTAAAGAGAAGGTGCCCTTCTCAGAAGCCCGGAAGCTCTTGCGTCTACGCCAACCCTCTGTTCCCAGATCCGGAACCTATAGCTCAGTTGCAGCTAAAGCGGTAGCGAGCAGAGAGATCGCAACTCAGACCAGCGATTTCAATGGGGCAACAATTTCTGAAAAAACACCTGTTGCCCGCAGCTCTATACCAAAGCCTTCAACATCAGCGCGCACATCTGTATCAACGTGTACAAAATCTGTTGGTGAAAAAAATTCAACTGTTCGATCACCAACGAAAATGCCAAACTCGACATAGAAGACTAGCAAACCTGTTATTTACAATGCCTCGTCGATAAAGTTTAAAAAGAACTACACAAAGAACGATTTCCTCAAGGAAGATAAGGCTCATCCCAGTACATCAAAGGGATATAAGAGTCCAAGGAGATCACCTCGAAGATCCTCTTCTGGGGAATCTTCAGGGGTGGACTCAGACCGGCATCTTTCATCTTCGCCGGTCCCCATTAGCAACCGGTTCGAGACACTCGAACCCAAGTTTGCTATGGGAAGACGCACGTCCTCGGCAGAGGACATGGATTTGGACCAATCTGCCCACACTGGGAGACCCCCAGTGAAAAAGAGGCGCGAAAAAGCGTCCGAAAAGAACGTCAGCCCAAGAGAGAAAAGGGCTAAATTAGTTCGACAACCGCCTGCTCCAAAGTAATGAAGAGTTACCTTGGAATTACCTATCCCATACACAATGCATATGACTATCCTACAATGGAACGTACGTGGCATTCGAACTCAAAGGCCAGAACTTGAGCTCTTGCTCAAAGAAAACGAACCTCTGGTCGCATGTTTGCAAGAGACTAAGCTGCGTCCTCGAGACGCTTTCCATCTAAGGCGATACACCCCAGTACGGTGTGATGTTATACCAGAAGAAGGTGTTCCGGCACATGGCGGCGCTATGATACTTGTGAGAGATGACATATATATGCAATCTGTACCAATACAGTCTGATATCCAATCAGTTGTGAACCATTTTCTTTATATGGCTTGCTCTCCAAATGCCTGTATTACACTTATACGGACCGGGTAGGGTGGGTTACCGGCACACCTATACAGGAGAGTGGAATGGCCCCCCCCCCCTTTTTTATTTAATAAAAGTAGTGGGCAGTATTAACCTTTTTATTTATAATTTAAACAACAGAATAATTGCTGAAAGTCAGTTATCACCATTACAATAGATGTACCTTTAACAAACAATTTGAATTCCCCGTATTGAGCCCATCCGCAGAGCATCAAGAAGCTTGCATAAAAAAATCAGGAAGGCCCTCCCCCTTTAACTTAGTCACGCAATATATATTGACGGTCGACTGGATAGTTCCCACTTACCAGATCTGCCAAGACATAAGACCTCCCTCCCGAAAACTCACGCCGAGACTGCCTAGGCGCTAGCTTTCAGGCACTCACCTGCCACCCGACCGTCACGCTCCTGGCGGAAATCAAATGAAACAACACCACTCGCGTCAACTTAAATACTCTGCGATTGGCTCAAACACTCCCCCCTCCCCCAAAACACGGCCTAAGAGCCGCCAATAGGCATAGGAAAAAAAAGGAAATGTTTTTTTTTTTTTTTCAGCACTCCCTGGCACCAACACTTCCTTATGTCAACAATAACCATGGTTTTTCCACCTCACCCAAACAGGAGGAAAGCCGACACTGTCACCCTCCTCACTTGATGATGGATCACTATCACTTTACACTGTTGGAAGATTCCAGATGTCCGTGGGTCTGGAAGGCAGTACCTTAGACTGCCGGAAGATTCCAGCTGTCAGTGGGTCCGGGAGCCAGTACCTTACACTCCCAGAAGATTCCAGATGAAAGTACAGGAAAGTAAATTTCCAATTGAGCCAAGTATGTCTCCCCCGTCCTTCCAAGGCTAGTTGACCACCAAGCTAGAGCCAATGCTGGTGTCGGCTCAATTTCCCAGGACTGTCTTCCATGAGCATAATTCGTAGCATAGGTGAGATCACACCAGGGAGTGGCGTCGAAGACAAAGAGAATGGAGAAGAAGGAAGGCGGCACAAACTCTCAAAATCCCACTGCAAAATAAAATAGACAGCAGCAAACTGGGCCAAACATAAGAATTACAACAATGTGTATGATATGTATACATTAAATCTTCTACAATATAACCATAATTATGAAATTTGACCAAGGGCGTAAACCATGATTAAAATTCATAAGAAATACATCAATTTAATAAACTTCGTAATGGAAATTTATCTTTCAAACAGAAAGCGTTAACGATAATAAATCACAATAAACATCTTTATAGTAATCTAAGTTAATATAAGTACCATTCTTAAGAGAAATTGGAACATGAGACAAGAAATGATGTTAACTAAAATAAATTTTCACACTTCAGAGAAGAAAAAAAAATTTAACGAAACTAGAACGTGAATGGCCTTTCTTATTATATACATTCAAATAATACATGCTTTCATATAATATATATACTGTGCACAGTAAGTTTGCTAGCAATAACTAAAATACTTTGTGGCCTAGACCATATGAGTCACACTCTGCACCAAAGATCACAACCACTACCACAACAAAACACATAGCACAACCACAACATACACAAAACGAAACTACAACACAAACGCCGGCGACAATCTACACACAAACAAACACCTACCGTAAACTCGGTCAACATAACAAACCCCCGAGTGGTGAGCAACCCGCACACCCTTCAAATCCCGGCTAAACGGCAGCTAGCTGGCACACGTCACTCGACAAGAGCTGATGCTCCATACCTGCCGTCGAATGACACATAAGCGTGCCGAGGTGAGGACACACGCCCTCGGAAACCAGGAAGCACGCGCGTGGCTTGCTTTTGTTTACAGTCCCCAAAAGAACGGACCAAAAGAATCAAAACATTGGACACAGAAAAACACAATTTAAATGAAGTTACACAAATATTTCACAACAAGTAAGGCGACATAACACAGCACATAAACCCTTCCATCTAACCATGGGAATCAAGGAAAAGGTTTGAGTTGGGAAATATGAGCTCGACGTGTATGTCCAGAAGAGAGATCCCTGATCGTGGCAGATACACCTTTATACAAACGAACTATTTCCCATGGTCCCGTATATCGTGGCGCTAATTTAGCTGCATACGCATTGGCCTTCGAGCTCACAGGATAAGACCTACACATAACCCGTTGGCCAAGCGCAAATGGAGAGGGCCTTTTATTTACATCATGTCTCTGCTTCACACGGAATTGTGCTCTTTTAAGATTATTGAAAGCGCGTTGCCAATTAGCACGAATAACTTCGGCATCAAAATGCTGGGGTAGAAGATCGTCCAAAGCCCAAAGATTTGCTAAAGGAAAATTTGGAGCAAAAGCTAACATCAACTTAAACGGGGTGGTGTCATGAGATTCATGTCGGGCCGTATTAAAGGCTAATTGTAAATGCGCAAAGTTACAATCCCATCTTTTGTGATTTTGATGGTGAAAGGCTATTAAAGCCGACTTCAAATTCCTATTAAACCTCTCAGCATGAGAAGGACGAGGGTAGTAGGGTGTAGTTGTAATTGCTTTAATGCCCCACGTGAAACAAAAATTCCTAAATTGACCCGAAGTAAATTGTGTGCCATTATCGGACACCAAAATGCGGGGTGCTCCAAAGGCGGCGAAAATCTTTGACAATTCTTTAATTGCATTATGCGACGTGGCGTTAGGAATAGCACTCAGCCATACGAACTTTGTGAATGCGTCTACCGTAACCAACGCATAAGTGTTGCCTTGCACCGAACGCGGGAAAGGACCCACAAAATCTACAAACAGTTTTTCCAAAGGCTTGGTTGCAACTTCAGACGCTAATCCCCTCCACACAGTACATTGTGCCGGTTTTGCCATGGCACAAATTTGACATGCCTTAACATGCGCAGTAATCTCTTTATACATCCCTGGCCACACAAAATGTTCCCGAATTTTACCTTTAGTCTTTGCTATACCCAAATGTCCCCCCATTGGTGATGAATGGAAATATTCGCATACCATGGGCACTAGAGCACGCGGCAAAACTACTTTATCCTTGCCGTCAAATGTGGCACGTGTTAAAAGTACACCATCCTTAAGATGACACGAAGGCACTGTCTGACCGGCCTCCAATTGGTCGATAATAGTCCGCAAATCCGAGTCTCGTCTCTGATGTATTGGCAATCCTTCAAACAATTCGGGAAAGGTACACACTGCTGCGAGTTCATCCCTATCTGATTTACTCTCCACCGGCTCTGTAAACACTCTAGTTAATGCATCCGCTACACAATTTTCAGAACTTCTAATATGAACAGGAACAAACTTAAACGCGGAAATACGCACCCCCCAACGCGCTAACCTTCCAGTGGTTCGAGGAGTTGCCAGAGACCACGTGAGTGCCTGATTATCACACTCGAGCGTAAACTCCACATGTTCAAGATACTCCTGATATTTTTCTAATCCAAACAGGACGGCTAAGGTCTCCAGCTCATAAACTGAGTATTTGCGTTCGGCTGGAGTAAGAGTGCGGGAATTATAGGCAATGGCGCGACGCCCCTCCGGAAAATCCTGGAGCAGAACAGCGGCCAATGATCCTTTACTAGCATCAGTTTGTAAGACAAACCGACGAGAAAAATCGGGAAAAGCCAAAACGGGAGGATTCATAATAGCCTGCTTGAGATTCTCAAATGCGCGTTGTTGTTCTTCCTTCCAGCAAAATTGGGCTCCCTTTCGCCGGAGTCGATGAAGCGGTTCAGCGCGAGCAGCGAAATTAGGGATAAATTTACTAAAAAAATTGACCATTCCTATATATCTGGCTAAAGCCCTAACGGTCTTCGGAGGAGGAAAGTTCCGTATTGCTTTAGTTCGATCGGGATCGATGGTTATCCCTGCCGGAGAGACGATATGACCCAAGAACGAAATTTGACCTGTAGCGAAAACACATTTCTCCTTACGTAAGGTCAGGCCTGCACGTTCTATACGCGAAAAGACTTCTGAAAGGTGTTGGCAATGCGTGTCAAAATTGGGCGAGTAAATCACCACATCATCTAAATAGTGAAAAACATACTTAAACTTAATATCCGAAAACAATTGATCTAACAGCCGTGACAATACTTGGGCACCGGTTGCTAAACCGAAGGGTACCCTTTGAAACTCATAGAGTCGGTAAGGGGTTGAGAATGCCGTCAGAGGTTTAGACGATTCTGATAAAGGTATCTGATAATAAGCATTATTTAAATCTAAAGTAGTGAATATCTTCGCGTCAGCAAAATAATGAGCTGCGGAGTTTAAATGCGGCATGGGTTGGGCCTCAATTTTGATCCTCTTATTTAGGTGTCGATAGTCCACCACTACCCTAAAATCGTTATTGCCCTTCGGAACCATAAATACAGGACTACTATAATTAGATACGGACGGACGAATCACCCCTTTCTCCAACATGTCCTCAATTTTGCTCCTAAGTAGAGCCATTTTGGGCGGAGTCAGCCTATATGGAGCTAATTTCACCGGAGTGGTGTCTGTTAACTGGATGTCATATTCTACTAAATCCGTGACCCCCAATCGATTTGTAAACAACGCCGCGTGTTTAGCGCACAACTGTTCCAATGCATGAGCCTGATCTGCGGTCAAATGGGAGAAAACACTCTCGGCATTAACCTGCTCTACCAGGTCACTTGGAGCAACAGGGACCTGTTCGGAGAACTGCCCGTCCTGAAATCGAACGCGCTCATCTGGCGCAAAATCAAACGAAACTTCCTTTGCACGAAAATCAAGCCTTAGCCCGACTCGAACCATAAAGTCCGAGCCCAAGATTATTTTAAAAGGCAAATCTGGCAACAGATAAAAAATATGTTTCCAGGTGAATCGCGACAGTCGAATCGTTAATTGAACTTTCGTATTTACCTGGAAGCTACGACCGTTAACAGAAATACACTGTATATTACATTTCTGGGGCTTACTCGAGCCTTTAACAAGGTATTGATAATAGTAAGCTTCGTGAACTAATGAACATGAACTTCCCGAGTCTAAAAGGGCAAGCAGTGGGTGTTTACCAACCAACAACTGCACTGTTGGCTTCAAATATTTTGGCTTGCCTACCAGACGACGAAATGTCATGCTAGCCGAAAGCACCCCCGACGCCTGGCGTCAACTGGGACGTGTTGGAACGCCCCTTTCTTTTGGTACTTGAACATACCTCCCCCGACCACGAGGAACAGGACATTGGTTTACCAGATGACTAGTAGATCCACACCGAAAACAAGGCCTACTTGACCCAATATTCCCTCGCCCGGGAACTGCACTACCATAATGCTGTGAGTGGTCTTTCACCGCGAATGGTGGAGGTCGAGACATATCAACACCACGTGCCGAATTTGAAGCGTGATATTCCGCTAAATGAGGAAAAAGAGCTTCTAAATCTTTAAAGCTTGTTGGTCGTGACATAAACACCAAAGCCGAACGTGTGTCAGGAGCCAGGCCAGTAAGAATTAAATCACAAATCTTGCTCTCTGCGTCTGGCAATCTCAAAACACGTGCAAACAATTTCACTCTTCCCACATAATCCGCAAAAGATTCACCCAAACCCTGGGGTTTCAAATAATAATCCTGGTTTAACTTATGCGAAACGCGACTAGGAATAAAACATCTCAAAACCCTCTCGTGTAAGTCAGTTATCGGGTCAGCGTTCCCTTTAACATTTCCAATGATATCGCGCACCATATCTCCCGATCTGGACATAATCACTTCTAACAATTGTAAGTCCGAAACTTCACACAATCTTGCACGCTCTTTAGCCCGAACCAAAAATTTTAGGAACTCAACCGCAGTTGAAACATCTACTAACTCAAAAGGTTGAAATGATTCCGCCAGCTGTTGAAGTGGATGTAAAAGTTTTAAGGGTTTGAAAGCTGACACAGTCGGACCTGCATTAGACGGCATATTAGACACTAAAGAGGTTTCCCCCTGCTGTTGCGAAAGTTGATCTAGATATTTCCTAAACTGGGTTCGTAAGTCAGCTAATGGTGTCGTAAATTTTATGCCCGGGGGAAATCGTAAGAAATAATCCACTCTTTGCACATAATGAGAAATTCTAGCAGTTAAACGCCTAATCTGGTGTTTCGAAAAACCAGAACTGGCATTGGGATCAGCAAACAATTCAGCAAACTCTAAGTTCGCTGCCTCGCATAATGAAGGGGACTCTACTACTAAAGGATGTGTTTCGGCCAATTTAACATAATCCTTCTCCTTGACCTGACGGAAAATGTCTAATAGGGCAGGTACATCTGCCGTAATTAAATAATCTCCCCCACGAATTCCCACTTCAAAAGCAATTCATGCTTTCGCAAAAGGTGAAAATCTGACGATACGGCCATAACTAAAATCAAATACTCGGCCTCCTAAAAACTCCACTACCTTCACTACCGGCAATTTTTAACCACGCTCTGCTACCAAAATTGAACCATTTTCTTTATATGGCTTGCTCTCCAAATGCCTGTATTACACTTATACGGACCGGGTAGGGTGGGTTACCGGCACACCTATACAGGAGAGTGGAATGCCCCCCCCCTTTTTTATTTAATAAAAGTAGTGGGCAGTATTAACCTTTTTATTTATAATTTAAACAACAGAATAATTGCTGAAAGTCAGTTATCACCATTACAATAGATGTACCTTTAACAAACAATTTGAATTCCCCGTATTGAGCCCATCCGCAGAGCATCAAGAAGCTTGCATAAAAAAATCAGGAAGGCCCTCCCCCTTTAACTTAGTCACGCAATATATATTGACGGTCGACTGGATAGTTCCCACTTACCAGATCTGCCAAGACATAAGACCTCCCTCCCGAAAACTCACGCCGAGACTGCCTAGGCGCTAGCTTTCAGGCACTCACCTGCCACCCGACCGTCACGCTCCTGGCGGAAATCAAATGAAACAACACCACTCGCGTCAACTTAAATACTCTGCGATTGGCTCAGTTGCAATAAGGATTATACTGCCAAACATCCATTTCACCATCTGTAATATATATTTGCCTCCGTCCCATGACTTCTCGCACATTGATTTAGAAGATCTAGTTTCCCAGTTGCCAACACCGTTTCTGTTGTTGGGAGACTTCAATGCGCACCACCCACTTTGGGGTTCAAGTCGCGCTTGTGCGAGAGGTACACTCATTTCCGATTTTTTGGACAGTCACAAACTAGCTCTCCTCAACACTGGAGAGCCTACATTCATTTCGGACTCTCACAATAGTTTCTCGCATCTTGACCTTGCAGTTTGTTCACCTCAGTTGGCAGTCTCCTTACAATGGAATGTCATCTCTGATTTACACTCTAGTGACCACTTCCCATGTCTTATTAGTCTCTTGACACAACATACATTTTCCACTCGTATGCCCAGATGGCGTTTGGACCATGCCAACTGGAACCTTTACACCCAGTTGGCTGTCTTTACCTACAACGAGCATGACTCAGTGAATAGTTTGGCGCAGCATCTCACGGAGACGATTCTCTCTGCTGCTGAACAATCGATTCCGAGGTCGACTACACACCCCCGTCGATTTCCCGTCCCCTGGTGGACGGAAGAATGTCGGAATGCCATTCGTGCTCGAAGGCGTGCACTTAGGGTTTTCCAACGTCACCCTACTTTGGAAAACCTAATCGAATACAAGAAAATGCGCGCCAGGTCCAGACAAGTCATTAAGGATAGCAAAAAGTCATCATGGAGCAAATTTGTAGCTTAATTTAACAGACACACACCTTCCTCGGTTGTGTGGGATAGATTAAGGCGTGTTGCAGCTAAAACGACCCAAATACCAATAGCGGGACTAAAAACAGCCACAGGAACTGTTGTCGATTCATTTGAAGTGGCCAATACCTTTGGCAGTGCTTTCGCACAAATGTCTAGCTCGGAAAACTACTCTCCTGCGTTCCTTCGAATTAAAACTCAGGTGGAATCTCAAGGCTTCTCGTTTCGTTCTAGAAACGTAGAAGATCACAATCGCCTTTTCACCATGGCAGAGCTGGAGCATTCCCTGAAATCTTCGCGATGTTCAGCACCAGGACCGGATGGTATTCATGTACAAATGTTACAACAGCTCTCTCCTGAAGGTAAGGCATTCCTGCTCGAGGTCTATAATCGTGTTTGGGTTGACAGTATACTCCCAGAAAATTGGCGGGAGGCCACCGTTATTCCCATCTTGAAGGCTGGGAAGGACCGTCATCTTCCCTCCAGCTATCGTCCTATTTCCCTCACCAGTTGCGTTTGCAAGGTGATGGAACGCATGATCAATGGACGATTGGTATGGTTGTTAGAAAGTCGTAACCTACTGACTAACATCCAGTGTGGTTTTCGACGACGCCGTTCAACTGTTGACCATCTTGTGTCAATATCGACACAGATAATGGACGGCTTTATGAAGAACTGTCAAACCGTTGGCATATTTTTCGATCTTGAGAAGGCTTATGATACGTGCTGGCGAATAGGGATTCTACGTTCCCTGTATGCCTGGAACATACGTGGATGCCTACCACTTTTCATTCAGGAGTTTATGAAGGACCGCTTTTTCCGAGTAAGGGTCGGCTCGGTTTTTTCTAATTCTTTTGTTCAGGAGGAGGGAGTACCTCAGGGTTCGGTGCTAAGTGTCACGCTCTTTGCTATAGCAATTAACTCCATCTGGAAATGTGTTCCACCTGGAGTTTTGTCATGCCTATTCGTAGACGACTTCGCTGTCTATTGCACTTCTCAGCGCACGGCGTTCTTACAACGGCGCCTGCAGCAATGTTTGGACAACCTTAGAGAATGGAGCGTAAAAAACGGCTTCCATTTCTCAACTGAGAAGTCAATCTGCGTTAATTTCTGGCGCCGAAGGAGACGATTACCACCCTCGCTCCGATTTGGTCCAGATTCACTTCCCTTCGCAGAAGAGACGCGCTTCCTGGGTTTGATCTTGGACAGGAAGCTTAGTTGGTCGTCGCATATTGCACAGCTAACAGCGAGATGTGACCGTTCCCTAAATATTATGCGAGTACTGAATGGCAAATCGTGGGGAGCGGATCGGACAATTTTGTTGCGAATATATCGCGCATTGGTCCGATCCAAGCTAGACTATGGGTGTATTGTTTATTCGTCAGCACGACCATCTGTGCTGAGAAGATTAGACGTGGTCCATAATAGGGGCATCCGCATTGCAACAGGAGCTTTTCCAACAAGCCCAGTGGTGAGCCTTTACGCCGAGTCCGCAGAACCTCCTCTGCAATATCGGCGTGAGATTCTCTTGGCAAATTATGGTTGTGCGCTTAGATGTATGCCTAAGCACCCAACGTTCGCTTCTTTTTTCACCACCACGCTAAGAGAACGATATAGAAATAGCACCCTTAATCCAAAGCCTGCGGGGTTCCGCTTCCAAGAGCTCCTAGTGAAGCTTGGAGTGGAACTGCCTGTGATGTTCGCCAAGGGCGAGAGACTTTACCCCCCTTGGCTATCTGGTACGCCCCATGTAGATCTTGGGATGACCATACACCAGAAGTCCACGATGCCTATTTCAAGTATCCGCACGTGTATCTTAGAATTTTTGTCAGGCTACACTGACCGTCGATATATTTACACCGATGGATCAAAGAGCACCAACGGTGTTGGATGTGCTTATGTTTATGGAACCGAACCATATACATTCGGTTTTCCAAATAGCACTTCCATTTTTACTGCAGAGCTTTATGCAATTTATCGAGCCGTTTTGTATGTACGCCGTCGTGAATTAGGTGACTGCTTGATTTTGAGCGATTCCCTTAGTGCACTGCAGAGCCTTTGTCAGTTGTACAACCCCCACCCTATTGTACAACGTATCCAGGATGCCCTCCATGTTTTACACGCTTCTGGCATTGATGTGGTGTGTGCATGGATTCCTGGTCACGTAGGTTTGCCGGGGAATGAAATGGCAGATTTAGCAGCAAAGACGGCAACTACAGAACCTAGTATTACCATCTCACGTGTTATTTCGGAAGACTTTAGGCTTGAAGTGCGGAGAGCGGTGCTGGCGTCCTGGCACGACGAGTGGTCAACTCTCCGCGGTAATAAGCTTAGAGAAGTGAAAGAACTTCCGATAAACTGGTTAACTTCCTGTCGCACATCTCGTCGCGAGGAGGTTAGTTTGGCTCGATTAAGAATAGGGCACTGCAATTTTTCGCATGGTTACCTATTTAAAAGGGACCCTGCGCCTCTATGTCCGCTGTGTGACAACCTTTTGTCGGCTCGCCACGTGCTGCTAGAGTGTTGCTCTCTAGCGCACCTTCGGGATTCTCTGCAGCTGCCTGCCAGACTTGCAGAGGTCCTAGCGGACGACAAAACAGCGGTTGATAGAGTTTTTAATTTTTTAGCGGAGTGCAATATCAATTTGAGGATTTAAAATTTTTAATTATCTGTTTCTGATTTTGGACATATTTATCACCTTGTTTCATATCTGGCTATTACCACTGCTTTTTACTTTTGTATATTTTTCTTGTTGCTAGTATTTTTATTTTTTGAGTGAAATTTATATCTGGCTATTGCCATGAGTCTGTTAAGGGCGCTGATGACCTAGAAGTTGAGCGCCCTTAAACCAAATCCAAGTACAAATTAAAGGCGGCGCCGTGGTCGAGCGGTTAGCGCGCTCGTCTACCACCTAGGTGGCCCGGGTTCGATCTCAGGGACCCGCATGTGGCATTCGTGGTGGATGAAGCGGCGTCGGGGCGGGTTTTCTCCGGGTACTCCGGTTTCCCCCGCCATATCATTCCACCGGTGCTCCATCTTCATTCCATGTATCATCAGTGTCACCGCCTGCGGTGCCGTAGTAGTAAAAGCGGGCGTTAAACACTACAACAACAATAAAGGACAAGACGGACTCAATGTATATACGATTTAATGAATTGGCACTAGATCAATACGACCACAGAGCACCCCGTAGAAGGTAAAGTTACCGCCTGCCTAAGGATGCCCTTGGGTAACGGTAATGCCTCTCCCATTTTCTAATACCTATTCACCCCAACACTTATTCCTGCCCCCTTCCTGCATCCAAACTTAGGTATGCAGGAAGAAACCATGCCCACAGACACAAAAGCTTGAACATATCTGAGCACTTTCTATACTGCACATATAAAGTCGGATTAAGCGGCTAGGTCCTGTGCAGATAAACATACCGTACGGGAGAACCTGTACACCTGTTCTCGAATACTGGAATGCTGGAATTCACAGTCACTGAGAAGTTGCCGACCGATTTAATACAATACAAATTAAATATTACTTGTAGAGTTGGTAAATGTATACAGGAATATACTCCTTCACGTAATGGGTAGATAACTGTATTATATCAACGATCGTTGCTAAAGAAAACTCAAATGCGTGTCGTTAACACGCAGTGATAGACAAAGTTAGAACGAGGCAGTTGAAGCTAGACCGAGATTTCTTTCCTGTTTTTGGGACGCGGCAAGCTTCCCGTTGGTTGTGAACACTGTCATTTGAACACGTGTATTTAAACTTTCTCGTTCTGATTATCGTTACCATCACCGGTAGTGGTGAACAAGCCATTAATCGTTTACTAAAATGTAATCAACTGTACTTACATTTGGATCCAAGTGCAATAAGTGCATCATTGGAGAATGAGTGTCGAGGATTTTCTAATTCCGAGATTCTCCAATACATTAGTGCCTGTGTATTGGATACTATTTTGTCGAATTGATTTTTTACATTCACGTGGCTTTCTCTATCCATATTTTAACAACCCAATCTTAAAAATTATTTTATTTTTTCACGTTAATAGGGATAATTATTTGCAGAAATGGTTTCATTACATATTTCCTTGTAGATAGTACGGGATTAGGGGAATATAGTAACGTAAGTGATAGTCAAATCTTTTAAAGCTGGTCGCCATGTGATGGTTTTGAAATTCCGTTCTCTTTGCGTGACCAAGAGATAAAAGAAAGGAATGATTTCTTATATGACAGCCGTAAATTGTTTAAAATTAAAATCAATAACAAGAAACATCTCGGAAATGGCTAACTTAAAATTAACATTAAGGAGATCTATATTTTTGTGTAGTATTATTTTGTTTATCCCTTATGGTTTACCACTCATGCAAAAGTTGTTCAGATTGAAGAGTACTTCAGAGGTTCTTCCCAGAAAATTTAAGAGCTACGTTTTATTTGCCTAAACATATATTTAATAATGGTATTTTAATCAAAATCGTTAAAGCTGTAGAGAAAGTAAAAAGGAAATAAACATGCAGATAAAATGCAAATGGTAGATAATACTCGACTATCAAATTATATTCCATGTCTTAAGTAATAAAGCTATTAAATGTTAACAGATTTAATACTGTTCATGCACATACGTGCAGACAAAACATATAGGTGTGGTAGATTACTTGCAATGAATGCAGTAAATTCAATGAAAACCGGAAGCGGATGTGGATCAAAAAGCAGGCACGTTGAAAAAATGTGTTGATGCCCACGGTTGCTGATCAGTAGCAACAGAAAAAATGAGGTTTGTTTAGAGCAATATAATGGGCTTTTGAGAATGTGAAGCAATGATGACGTTAATTATCGCCTCACGGTTTGTTCTTCCACACTACATTGTTTGTTTAAGCCCCGAAGCTGTGTGCTACGCCATTTCAAAAAAAGTTTGTGTTTGACATCAGATGTCACCGAAGTTCAGATGTATCGTATTTATGAAAAATGAGCTCAGTTTTGCTGGATGAACCTGCTGCGCGCAGGGTTATCTTTTTAATTGTTGTTATATGCCTAACAAGGTCCTTTAGGGACTTCTCAAATCGACCAAAAATTAAAGTAGGTGTTGATGAAGAATTGATTTCCTCAGCTTGCTGCATCAAACACTGCAGATAAGAATTTATACCAACTTGACGTAAACAATCATATTAACTTGATTCAAGATGTTGTCAGTTCAACTAACAATGATACTGGAATTATTATTTGGGTGAATAATTTTATAACGAAACGGTAGGTAGATAAAGAAATCTCTGCAATAAATATATTCCGTATGTCTAAATTGTAAATGTCGTAAATTAACCGGCAGTCGGGAGTCTCTAGAAACATCTGAAAACGCTTTGATCTGCAGTGCTCATTGTCGTCGGTCACGGATTCAGGTGTATGCACATGAGCTCCTTTGAGGCATGTGGCCACCCAGTGGTGTGAGGTAGCTTGACCTTAGGTATCTCTCCGATAGCGGCTGACGGTCGGCGTCAATATTTTCTCATTTGATTCTCTGACTTCTCTCGCCCGGCAATTCTAAGATGAAATTATGACCCGCAATGACAACCCTACAACATACAGTGCCTATGTTATAGAGGAAACGGCTTATTGGAATACACCAAAAAGCAACTATGACATCCCCCCCCCCATTATGGCACGGTCTGGTTATTTTTGGTAATGTTCTATCTGTTACGTTGCATTAGTTATGTACGTAAGATATAACCATGGTAAAACTACGGCTACAGTCGATGTTATTGCATCCGTTATGTTGACACGGAAGCCCTTGTTGTACTAACCTAAAACTAGATGCTGTTTAGACGCCGTATTAATCTGTGGACACCATTGTATTGCACCTGTTTGCGTGATTTTGTCTTGAGTTGTTTAGAGCACCATATGCAGTTATAGTTATTTTGTTATTTTTGTGTTCGCAACACAATAGTATTTGGAGGTGATTTTCTGCAACAGTGTATTGCAGAACAAGATTTGCCGAAGATGAATAGGTTCGTGTGTTGTGTGGTAATAACGTTCAAGCATTATTATCGTTTGAAAGCATGTTACTTTTACCCTGTGGTAGTTGAGGTTAAAATAATGCTTTTGTTATGTACGTTGGCAGTACTGCCTTTATGGAGTAATGTCGGATATATTGAATAGTTGGGAACTGGCGATAAGCCGTTTCCCTTATACTCTCATTCGGAATGAGCTCCTCTCCTTGATAAATATCTATTTTAAGCTCATTTTTTAATTACCTGCAATCGGTTAGCGCTTATTTTTAGATAGTTCTTACTTCTTGCATCTGTAATTACTTGCTTGATTGCATTTTCTGTACGCTCGGCTGGCTTTTAGACTCCTAGTTTTTTCCCGTATTTTTCGAGGCTTCCCACGTGTACCTTCTCTTCGCTTTGAACCGTTTGCACCCGATTACCTATAAATTATTCACAGGCCAATGAATATTGCTTCAAACTTGAGTAAGTTACTTTCCTTATTCACAATGTTGACTGCATATATTATTTCATATTCATTCTCTTGTATAGGTTCCTTGTTTATTGCGATTAATTTTAGGTGTTTTGTTTCTTTCTCTTCTTATTCTTTAATAGCGTTTTATTTCCCTTCTGCTCTATTTAATATTTTGGTATAGCTTTTATATTTAATTGCACGAATACTACAACCTCACAGTTTAATGGCTTAACTCATTTTATAATAAAGTGGTGACAGTATGTCGTGCTAGTTCAACAAATTAAGATTAAATGGTATGACATTATAATATAACATAACAATTAGACGGTAACAACTAGCTTTTACATATAGAGCGTTAAGGGTATAAACGCAGAAATTTGTAGTGGAAACTCAGCCAGAATAATTGACACATTCCAACAATATTTGATGTTTTCGGACTTATTGGCCATGGTCGATGCGTGAACATTTGACGTTTCGCCCACCATTCCGACGAGCATCATCAGAGGAAGGTGACTTATCAGCCAATGGGAGAGAGGGGGCAGTCTCGTCCCAGCATATATAAGACGGACGCTCCTAAAGGGTTTTTTGTAGACACCGAAAAAAATGTATATATAAACAAAGCCAAATGTAAAAAAATGTTAAATATAGCCTGTAAGCCGGGCCCATTGTACCGGCACCAGGCCAACACTTTTCTAATACATAACTTGAAATAACTTGAAAAATAACTTATACATGCCATCGGTGACCTAATGGTGGTCATGGTATGGGTTTTTGATGAAACCCAAAACTATAAATCTTCTAAATATGTACATATAATTGTAAATAAATGTCAATTGTATCCTGTAAGCTGGGCCCTTTGTACCGGCACCAGGCCAAACTTTCCATAATAGAGAAAACTAAAAACTGAAGCGCCTTTTCACAAGTCACCTTCCTTAGATGATGCACGTCGGAATGGCGGGCGAAATCTCAGGTGTTCACGCATCGACCATGGCCAATAAGTCCGAAAACATCATTTTACTGGATAGACGCCGGCCGTGAAAGCCTAAGCTCACAATATTTACCTTATTTGCGAATTTATAATTTTAGTTAATAGTGGTTTTATTTACTCAAAATTGTATTACAGTTATTCACATTCAGGCTATTATACAAAGAAAGGCACACAGTCATGAGAGGTTCTTCCTGGAACCACCAAACGGTATTACTTCGGGAAGAGATGGTCAGCAAACTGATGTACCAGGGTAGCCATCACATGTTCTGCAGCGCAGGCCACGTCAAGGTTGGTTGATGCGTGCATCTTGCTCCTTCGCCCAGAGGATGGAACTAATCATTTGATCAATTCTGCGCCAATTTTCCTGGGACTCTAACTAATTTTAGTTAATAGGAGCAATGTTTTCATGTTGGTTAGTAGCCCAAGTATTAGAGACACAAGCTATTCCAGGGATGTCCAACCTTCTCATTTTGTAGAACCTTACGTAGTGAGCTGCAATACCCCACTCCACTACTCAGTTGGAGGGACAGACCCGATACACAGGATGAACACAAACAGACGATTCCATGGAGGTTTCTAAGTCATACCTTGAATTTTCAGGGAATCTCCTCAGGAGACCTCTTCATTTTGGACGATTTTTTAATAAATGGTAAACTGTAAGAGACAGACAAAGGCTTTATTAAATGAAGAATCTGATGTGTTACACTCACATGACTTTCTCTGCTCTTGTACTAACCATTCTTACAAACTCTTATTCCTATATCTTCTTCGTGTTAGTTTAGATAAACATTTGTACAAATTATCTTATTGCTAATTTCCTTCTAGGTGCAACTGGAACTTAGAATACAGTAGGCTTTCTGCGATACTCAAATGTTTTAAAGATTTGAGATTCTGATGTTGCACACTTAACATATAAAAAAAATGAACAACTTTGTTCCATTTCACGAAAGCTGTAAGTTTTCCGAAACTCACACACATAACAAGGAATATCTCCGAAATGGTTCACCCTACAAGAAAATTTATTCATACATAAATTGTGTATTTTAGCAAGATCTACATTTTTTGTATAGTATGATTTGGTCTAACTCTATCGGTTTACCAGTTATGCAAAAGTCGTCCAGAGTAAATACGACTACAGGGGCTATAGCCAGAAAATTCAAGATATACACTTCATTTGTCATAAAAATATCTCAAACATATTATATCATTTTAATCAAAATCGTTAGAGCCATTTTAAAGAAAATCAAAATTTTCGAAAAATTTTCCATGTAAAGGGTAGTTTAGGGTGGGGCTATTGTCTTCAAAATCTTCTAGCATCCTTGAAAGACATTAAACTTAAATACCAACTTTGGTTTCTAACCGACTTTTCGTTTTTGAGTTATGCTGTCCACAGACTGACAGACAGACACACAGACTGAAACACAGACACACACAGACACACACACACACACACACACACACACACACACACACACACACACACACACACACAGACACACACACACACGGACCTTCTTCTAAAAATGCTTTTTTTGGATTCAGGGGGTCTCAAAACATATATTTCCGGTGAAATCTCGACATCAAATTTTTGGGTGGAATACAATACTTACCCTACTTACCAGTAGAGAAAGTAAAAATATGGATCTTGTTAAAACACAATTATCTCAAGTACTTTTTTTTTTGAGTGAACCATATCCGAGATATTCTTTCTTATTTGTTTGAATTTACCAATACTTATACTTTTTTCAAATACGAATATGTTATTCGTTTTTTTTTTATTCTTTGGCCTTGCAAAGAGAACGGAATTTCAAAGTCATCACGTATAAACCAGCTCTTAAAACATTTCATTATCACTTAAAGCTTACCGTATCCCATATTCCCCTTGCACCTGCAAGAAATTCGCAGTAAATGAAAATGCTTATGTCGAGTAAAATGCGGTATATAGAGAAATAAGCATTTGCTAGAGTAAGTGTTTAAGAGTGAGTATACCTCTGCATATATTTACAAGCAGAATTTCTTCAAAATGAACTATATTGAAAGTCTGTATCGCAATGAGATCACTTGGTGGGTCTTCTAAGGCTATGTCAAATACTGATAAGACTTCTTAAATATAAGCAGTACCAAAGAAGTCATTATTGAACAGACGTTTATCATATACGATTTGAAAATGCTTACGTAAATCAAACGCAACATACATGTCACCAACCCGCCACTGCAACACAATGCACGGCTGGGGTTTAAGAGAGGCAAAGTCCGCGTATGGTGGAAGGAGATAAACTCACACTCCCCTCTTTCACAAACGTTGGACATCCCTGAGCTATACGTATTTATTTTCCGGAGAGCAGAGCAAGCTTTTTGCAATACTAATGGCCCCAGACTACCGTGCAGCAGGACGGGTAATGATGTGAACACACAGAGGCAAACCGGATGGTCTGTAGCAGTGATGGCGAATCTTACGCGAAACGCCGGAGAGCAGATTTGTCCCCCCTCCCCCTCTACTTTTCGCTGAACTATGACGCATTCATGGGACTAAAACAAACTTTCCTTATGCTTCGTTGCCTGAATTAGTGAAGGGAAAATACTTCATGGGAAAAACATAAGGAGCAACAACGCATATAAGAGAAAATTGTCATAGCTGATATATAGTCTACACTGATAGGCGTTGTTCATTTCATGGCGAAGTTACAACAGTTACCTGGCTATGTGATGTATTTGTGGGAAAACTGTTAGACGAAGAGGAAAACAATACACAGAAATGGATACATATTAAGGTACCAATTTTCAAATTATATATACCAGGTGGTTTAACAATGGACCTTAGACCTTAGTAGCAGTCCATTCCAAAAGCATGAGCTGCTAGGGTCTAGTTTCCCATGAAGAGCAGGGTAGATTGGCATGGCCACCAAATAGTCGGCAAGCACGGTAATTCCGACTTTGTTACTTTCAGAGTATGAAGCGTTGTCTATCTCCAAAAATAATAAGGAACAAGTGAACCACTTAGTATACTGTAACGCCGGGCTCCCCACCCTGCTGGTCCGGCGGGTAACAAGGCTCTCAAAGTCAAACTTCCCCACACCACTCACGCGATTGTTGTTGACAGACAATCAGAGGGCAAAACAAAGAGTTTCTAGAACATTCGAGGAGTGTCCGGCAGTCAGGTTTTTTAAAGACGTTAGAGAAAGATCAGGCTACGTCATCGTCGGTATATGTTTTTGAGTCTGTCAGTGAGTGAGAGAAAAATTGTTGAAGTGAAGAAGTTTCAACGAGAGTTGAGTGACTGTATCGTCGGTGTTAGTGTATGAGAGACAGAGAATAAGAAGAGAGACAGTAGAGGGACCGAGTCAAGGAAACGAGAAGAAAACAACTGTGAGTTGTAATGTCACTAAAGACTGCAGGCTGTGTTCAGTGAAAGAAATTTGTGCTTTTGTGCAAAAATTTAGAAGAAAAATAAAGTGATAGAAAAGTACCTGGACTGGATTTTGTCATTTTATCGCAATATAAGTTTATTTAACATTTATATTACCATATTAACGTTAACAAATCACATTTTCTATACAATTGTAGCGTTATAGCAAAATAATAAAAACTAGCATTTTTATATAATTGTAGTTTGATCAGCATAGGATTTTTGTTTGTCATTTTATTCTCATGACTCCATCTAATGTATTTAGTAGTTAATCAAGTTTTATATGTTTTGCAGCTCGATGATGATTATCTGGAGAACAGAGGGGCATTTGTGCCTGTTCTTGCTTCGAGTGATGATTTGATCTTGATATAGGTGTTGAAAGGAAAATATTCTTTCAGGTTTGGAATAGGAATTTTGAAGCTATTGCTGAACCATTTCTTTTAACTTGTGTGTGTGTGCATAATATGCTGTGATACTGTGTGCGTGCTTTGTTGCTTCACGGGTACCGGAATCTCAGTGGCGGCTCGCGAAAATTGGTAAATACATGTTCACACTGTTAATGTTCAACATTAGCATCTGCAAACAAGCATTTTTCCATATCCATGGATACGTGGATTTTGGGAGTGAGTAACAATACATCAACAACAATTCTGGTGTGAACACTTACCAAAAATACAAAGTGGATGCTGTTACTGTTCAATGTTATGGAAACCCATCTCTCTCTGTCTCTCTCTCTCTCTCTCTCTCTCTCTCTCTCTCTCACTGTCGCTGTCTTGTTGAAAAGTTCTCGGTCTGTCAGTAACCGAAGGACTTAAGGGAAGGTTGTAAGCTGGTTTGGGTCAAAAATATCAATTTTATGTTTTTTGCACGTTTAACCCCTATTTTATCATAATCTTGTCTTCTAACCCCTAAAAACTTGTCAGAAGTGACTTCAAAATAAATTCAACTGCACAAGGACAGATGTGAATAAAAATTATATATCCGTTAATTTTTTTAAAAATGTGGAAATGATATTCATGTGATATAAAAAGTCAGTAGTTTAAAAAGAGCATTGATTTATATGTGTACAGAATTTCATACTTCTAGAGTTTCTCTGAAAAGTGGAGTTAAACTTCTTAAGATTAACATTGCAAGCATAGAGCTTACAACCTCCCTTAATTTTGATTGAGGTTTTCCTGAAACTTATTTTTCTGCATACATTTGTCCCATTTTATCAGGAACTACTTATTCTAGAGTAATGAAACTTTTACCACTCATTTCTGGGTTATTTGTGGTGGCACTGACTTTTTCTTATAAGCAAATGCCAAAAATGCATGGACGACACTGGCCAGTTTCAGCATCTCCTCGCATAAAGTTGCTAAGTAAAGCTTTTAAAAGTACTTTCTAAAATGTTGTGGTTTCATTCAAGCCTTTCTATGATAGCAGCAGACGGCAGCGAGCGCCATGGACGCGGACAGATAAAACACCGCGCAACCGATTTTACTCTCAGGTTATATTGCAATTTGGAAACGTCACTTACAGAAGAACGTTGAGGTATTGCATTTTAAACACATAAGGAAATGAAGATTTTTCTGGAGGGGAGTAATTTACCGAAAACTCTGTCTTGCTCGCAAACGCATTAAATTGGCATTTTATTAAATGTTTCGTTTTCGGGTTATACTATTCTTTTGCTCTCGTTCTTTGTCCCTCTCTTTCTTTCTTTCTTTCTTTCTTTCTTTCTTTCTTTCTTTCTTTCTTTCTTTCTTTCTTTCTTTCTTTCTTTTTGGTTGTACCTAAATACTTCCTTTCCAAAAGCTGAGATACAGAAACATTAATAGCATTTTGAATGGAACATTTTATTAGTAGAACGCCTTAGAAATGGTAGAGTACGTTACTGTTACGTATCGGAGTTTTTTCGAGAGGCTTATATTGGATTTCCTTGTGGCATTATTGGATATTTCCAAGAACTGCACATACGCTCTCCTCTTTCTAGTTTTCTTCCCAAGAAATACTTTGAACGTCGAAATACAACTTTCAGAGCAAATGTACTTCCGCAATAAGAGTTTGTGCTACACAAAGTATGAAAAAAGCCGAAATAAGATGGATGATATTACTTTTAAAAGGAAGAAAGACATAAAGGGAAAAAATATAGTAGGGGAGTTTACTGCACCTTGAGCCACTTTTTAAAATATTCGTTATAACCATCATTTAATTAGCATATGTTGCTTTTTCGTAGCTTATAATTATATTTTATCTTAACTGGAAAAGAGGCATCAACTCAGCCAAGTAAACTATCAGATAAATAAATAACATTTTGCTGCCATGTGGACCAAAGTACAATATCGTTATGTACCTAGGAACAACAATCCTGTACCTTGGGCCATGCTGTAAAAGGAAGATTTAAAGCAATAAACTGGCATATTTTAACAACTTTATGTATTAATTATGAAGCACAAACACAATACGTGACACAAAATTCACAATAGTAAGTTTTTCAATCATTGTCTCCAACCCCAGCACAAAGGTAATGTGTCCAACGACCACATTTGGTGCGTGTACACCACTTTTCTCCATTATAATGGGATTCTTTAGAATTGTTGCAGTAAATACATTCTTCATCTGCACCATTGTTGTCGTCAACATAGAAGGGGATTGGGCGCTTCATCTTCACTTTCCCATGATCATATCTCAGTTGTGTTCTGCTTCTTAATTAGTTTTTAAGATCCCTGCCTCTTGACGGTTCTGATTATTCAGTCATCTCCGCAACCTAAAAATTTGTTTAAATACCTAGTAAGAGTAGAGCGACTGACATTGAATATTTTCACCGCCTCCCTATACTACACTTTCTTTGCAGGGTTATTAGAATTAATTGTTTTGTGGGTGTCTTTCAAAGCATTTGTGTCTACATGTTCCCTTGTCTGCTATGAGCCATGTTTGTCTATTCTTGCAGCAATAAAACACACATACAAAAATGTTGAAACCTATAGTACCAAGAACCGCCGGTGCCAAGTCCAAGATGCAGTTGTGGCCCAAGGTACACGAGTGTGTGTTACTATATAAATATGACTACTCCTTGTGAAGTAATTTTCATACTTTTTATCATTCAGATTTATGTCCCTTACTGTGACTAGTACTTCTTATATTATGCATTGATTTTATCATATGGAAATTAGGTATTGCAATTATTTATCTATCTTCGTATCATTTTTTATCAAATTGTTAATCTTAGTAATCAATAATTCCAGTATCACCACTGTGGGAGGGATTAGCTGCACATACAGAGTGTTAGGGGTATAAGTGCATATGCTTTGATTGGCAATTGAGGATAGTGTAATAAACAATATTACATAAATATTTGATGATTGGCAGACTTATAATTTTATTTATTAAGAGTAATATGTTTTCAGATTGGTTATGCCTCAAAGTAGGCGTGGCACAAAAGGTGTGACCAGAGTGGGTCGGTCTCGTGATAACGAATGGCGTACCGGAACCGAGTTCCAATGCTTTCTGCAAGGTCAATGACTGAGCCAGTAGGTTATGTATTGAGGTGTGAACCAAAACGGATATTCTATAAGCAGACCTTGTTTATTTCGCGCCACAGTTATGACCATACAAAAAATATCAGGTAATAAACTTCGTGAATTGGTTTTAATAAAACTGTCAGGCGGTGAGGAAAAAAAAAATAACCAACACACCAAAATGGTTGCATATTAAAGTATCAAATATCAAAATACCTGGACTTCGGCATCAATTTTCAAATGAGGTCATGCGATTGGGTCATTCTAGCCTATCTAATTTTGCCTCAATCGTCGAATAAGACCTTCTCGAATGGCTATGTAAATTAAAGTGGTGTATTGTGATACCGAAATCACATATTTAATGATTATTTTCAATTACGTATTTTGCATATTGGTGCGGAAGCCATAGATTTAAAAATGTTATTTGAAATTGCTGAAGCCCTGGTCTTTTCCAGTAGTTCTATTGCTTGTGTTATGCTAAACTTTCATTTTCCTTTGAAGTTCTATTTTCCTGCTATTTCCAACGAATAGCCATTCAATGTTTTAAACTTTGATGTGAAATTTCAAGTCAATACACGATTTTATGTTCGTTGAATAAAACCAATTTGCAAATTTTACACGTGCATGCGTATGTCTCCATGAATAGCTTAAATAAAAGCTTGGTATATTAACATTATTTAAATTTAATTTCATTATAGAGTGATATGTCACCTCTAATGCCGAATATTTAGTTTCTATCCTCGCTGCGAGTTCGTTCTGGATTACATTGAGATTACTTTCTTACGACCAACTGTAAGAGATATGTTGGAATGATATTCTCTTTGGACTTACAAACGCAATACGCTCCTCGCCCTTGTAGACAGGTATAAGCTGGCAAGTCGACTTCTGAGGCCACCTAACATAACTAATAGATAAGGCATCCTGGCTTCCCTCCGCGGCTAGGAGCATGTTAGTCGGAAAACATTTGAAGTACACGTCAAGGGTGCGTCTGTGGACATTTTCAAGTATAACATGAATCTTTTTGCCAATAAGGCCTTCTGTTACTACGTTACCCTGTCGGGCACAGACGACGTTCAATATTCTGAAATAGGTGCCAATTATCATCTTTCCAGAAATCGATTTTCACACAGGCGCTGCGCCAATAATGCGTTCCACTGTGCCTCTCCGTAAATGAGTAGAATGTTAAAGCGTTCGTCATTAGAGTACACGTGACAGACTGATTTTACTTAGGTGCTGTGAGGAGATACGGTTACGCTATGTAACTTCGTCTAATTGACTATGTCTAGACTGGGTACTGGCATTCTTAGCTCAGCAGGTGACCACTCCGTTCCACAATAGCTGGTCCGACATTCAGGGAAGAATGACCTTTTTCATATTTTATAGCATATCAAATGTTACCTATATTCATAGTATACTACCCGCTGTTACCCGTGGTTTAACGATTTACCCCTTCTACTTGTAGATTTGCCCAATAGCCTTATGTTTCTTTGGAGACATTTAAAAAATTACTTGATACGCTTAAACAAAGGATTAAAGTCTTAGAATACCATACAAATAAAGAATAAATAAAAGAAATAAACAAATAAATAAAACACGAGGAAAAAAGCATGCAAACGCACTGTTCAACAATCACAAATACCACAGAGAGAAAAGCGAGTAGAGAAAACAGTGTGAATGTAATACGTTGCATTTCTGTTTCAAACATATAGCACATTGTATGACTTTTTGTAGAAGAAGGAGTAGAGAAAGAAGTATAATTGTGTTTCGTAAAATAAAAACGATTAGAAAAAGCCATGTGAATGTAATACATTGCAGTTTAATTTGAATCTTACAGAAATTGTATGAATTTTATGTGGAAGGGCAAGTAGAGAAGCATGTGAATGCAATACTTGCATTTCTATTTCAACCATAGAAAATTGTGTGAAGGATGAATAGAGGACGTATGAATGTGTTAAGTAAAAGAAAAAGCGAGTAGAGAAAACCACATGAATGTAATACGTTGCATAGTAAAGTGGACAGCATAGAAAGATCCCCATGATAATATAGCAAGGGGAATATTATAATACAGTAGGCTTTGTGCGATAGTCAAATCTTTTAACGCTTTAAGATTCCGTTCTCTTTGCACATTTAACATATAAAACATGAACAACGATGTTCCATTTCACGAAAGTTTTCCGAAACCCACACACATAACAAGGAATATCTCCGAAATGGTTCACTCTACAAAATATATATATATAAATTTTTTGTAGAGTGAACCATTTCGGAGATATATATATATATATATATATATATATATATATATACGTGCCGAATTTCGCGGTGATCCGTCAAGTGGTTTAGGAACGCATAGTGGGCAAACATAAAAGCATTCTTTTTTACATATATAGATATACGCATGTAGATGCTGGCCTACTGATCCCAAGGTCGTAGGTTCAAATCCGGCTCAGACCGATGGTTTTCAAGTGTGCTTAAAAACGACAGCTCCATGTCAGTAGATTTATTGGCATGTAAAAGAACTCCTGTGGGATGACATTCCGGCATACCGGTGATGCTAATATGATTCTAGAATTGACAGTAGCGTTAAACAACAAAATAATTGTAATTTAATAGACACATGCAGAATAATTATTAGCAAAGGAGTCCCTAGATGGCGCACCATCGAAGCATTTTTCCCAGTTAGGGGGAGGGCGACTAGGTGACCCCTGTGGCCCGGGCAGCAATTTCTAGGAGCACCAGTGAAGAAGAATTTGCAGAACGCAAGCATCTTTGCCATCTGCCCTCATCCGCAGAAACGTACCGCGCTGCCAGCCAAACATGAAAGATGGCAAGGAAGAGAAATGAGGAATGAAAGGAAAGGAATCCGTGGAGTAGAGAATCTATCCCAGCATTGGCCTATTGACAAGGGGAAACCACGAAAAAGCTCAAGTCACAGTGGTTCAATCGAAGGGGATTAAACTCGTGTCCTCCCCAATGTGAGTCGCACAAGTTACCGCGGGGTCCCTCGCTCGCTCACAGTGACAGTTCTACCCCTATCTTCTGGTCGATCATGGTTATAACCATGTAGCGTTTATTTGTTTTGCCATTTGTTATCCGTGTTTCTGAATTTTGTGATGGTTTTCTACCAAAGCAAAATCGAGACGTCCACAGCAAATTTCTCTGCTCGGCGAAAGCGTGAGATTATCGATAAGGCACGAACCTCCCTAAGCTTAGAAAGTTGTATCGGAACACGTTTTGCTGCATATTTGTAAGGAAGACTTTTCGGACTTTGGGCGTCAGATCTCACCTGAGTCAACTGTTTGCCTAACGACCTTTCTGGGGTTCTCCATTTTACATAATAGTTAATTCACTTGCTTCGAAAAGGTCTGATACTTTTGCTTCAATTTATTTTGTAATACTTTTATGCTAAACTCCCTATACACATATTTACAGTTGCCTTGTTTGATGCTTTGTTGCTTATTTCCTTTTTTGACGACGTCTTTTTTGCATTACCCATATAAAGTAAGTTTAAGAGCTTATTATGTGAGGACTGGTTTAGCTTTGAGCCACATTGCATAGCAGAATGTTTATTTGAAACTAATTGCCCTATTTAGTAATATTGGAAGTTATTATACAGGATATACAGCATATATTTTTATAATTAGTACCTTAATAGGTATCCACTTTGGTGTGTTAGTTGTTTCTTCTCTTTGCCTAACAGTTTTCCACAAACCAATCACAAGTTTAGTACCTGATAGTTTTTGCATGGTCGTAACCATGCCTCGAAATAAAGTCTACCAAAGAGACTAACCGTTTTACTTCACACCTCAATGCCCGACCTACTGGCCTAAGAATGCGAGCTCATTGACCTTGCAGATGGGGATGGAACTGGATTCCGGTGCACCATTCATTACCATGAGACCGCCGGCTTACTCTGCGTCACGCTTCTTAGAGGTACTAACCAACCTGAAAACATACTAATCTTAATAAATAGCATTTATTGCTTGCAAATGAAGTGGATATTGATGTAATATTGTTCATTGCACTGTCCTCAATTAGCAATAAAAGTATCCGCAACTATATCCCTATTAGCTTGTATATAATTCATTGAACTTTATCCCTAGAATAGCTGTCAAAAACGGCGCAATTAAATCTCGTACAGTATTTTCAGTAATTATGATAGGCGTCCCAATAGCTATTGAAGAAATTGATATGAAATTAAGAGAATGGCAGCAATCTTGATCCCTGTTCAGTAAATTCGTAGATGAACCTGTCAGGGCAACATATTACTTGGTATTATAAAAGTAATGCACTGAGAAAAGTACAGAATCTGCAGTTAATATAATAGTACCGAAGTGACGCTACACTAATATTTTACTCTACAAAGTAGTTACAAAGCAAAGAAATTGCATATTACTTTTATAAGTAATGCCACGAGTGATTGTTAAATTGTCGACAAATTCTCTACTCACGAATTTATCTAGAGAATTAGGCTATCACGAGTTGCACTAATTAAGGCAATTTCACGAATTAAAGTATGAATACAGCTTATGAAAAATTATTTAAATGCTGTATTGTAATTAATAATCTCTTAAAAGAAAAATGAAGAAGGTATACATTCATCAGTGTCCATTGGCACGGCCTACGAGATTCTTACATTGATACTCCAAGATATTGAAAATGACAATAGTTGAGTATTTGCTGTTAATTTATTCAATAGAAAATTTGTGAAACTGATTCCGAACATATATCCTGTTGTTTTCTGTGTTCTGTGATTTCCCTTTTCGAATTATTTTATATTTCAGCATTGGATGTTTCACTGAAGCGAGAGTCAGCCAATTTTGACATTTGAATAGCGTCTCTGCAGCGTCAAATTACGTAAGCTGCTGCGTATCTGTAGGACAGTGCAGCTAAAGCGCGTTTCACCTTTAGAAGACAGTACACGTTAAATGGAGCGCAGTGTTGCAACATGTACTAGTTGCGAATCTTTCTCCGCGAGCGACTCGAGGTGACCAGAGTCCTGTACTTAGTACTTCAATTGCTGCTTGACGAGACGGGCACTTTTAACTTTGGTATCCCTCCACGCCTTTGTTACTGTATGACCTAAATTTACAAATGACTCGTCTGTATAAACAATTGATTTCCCCTGGTCCCTAAACCTTTTTACGTATTTTAGATATTTATGTCGCCATCTGATGGTATCGTCTCTTTCTATTAATATGCACTTCTTACCCCTTCTTTCATATTCGGACCCCAAATCATGTAAGAACCGACTAAGAGTGACCCTTGAGAAATTTGGTACGGTCTCATCATTGTTGAATCGTGACAAAATTATATTCAGCATGGGTGGAATATTTGCAAACTGTAAAGAATGAACAATTCGCTGCACTCCACCTTGCACTATTCAATCATATTGCGTTAACCTAGCGTTTTGTGTAGTCCCACCCTTTTGCTTTCTTTTTCGATGGCGTTCTTAGAGACCTTTCATTACTTCCTTTTTAATCCTATACACTACTGCTTCTGAACACTCAACAGCCATAGCTGTTTCTTTTACTGCCTTACACGCATTTTGCTTCAAAAATAATCTAACACATTCATAATTATTTGGCGTTCCTTACTTCTTAATTTACCAACATATCGTCTCTTCTTAGCTTCCCCCTCCATAACTACAAATATTTACAAAAATATTAAACAAATAACGCAATAACAGCTCACAGTTACACACACACGGCTTCTTTCGAACTAATGTTAGTGCTGCTCCTTATACTATCTTCTGTGTCAGGCCTGGCGCTGAATAGATGAATACCTTTTGTTTGCCTTACTGAATAAAAGAAAGAGGTTACTGCCTTTTGGTTTATTTTAAAAACTTTCTCCAACCTTCCTCAACATTTGCTCTCGCTGGTTCTCTGATGTAAACTCAATAACAAAAAAGTTTAACACTGCGTAACTTTTGCAGTGCACAGATATAAAATTTTCCGAAAACATTTAATTTAAAAAATTATAACACTTAACTGGGTAAACATAGAGAATTCAAAGTAGGCAGGTAGTACACTATGGTCTACTCTACCTAAGTAAAAAATATAGATGCATTCTAGCAGTTAGTTTGTTAGTTAGCGCGTGATGAGTGTAGAAACAGCAAATATCGGACTTCTATTGAAAAAAAAAAAAAAGTTTTCTGAAGAAATTTGGGCCTATAGAAATGTATAATGACTCTGAAAAGGATATAACCTGATAGAGAAAAAATTCTGCATAGGATAATGTGTTCAAACCTGAAATTTATAACAAATGAATATTTATACCATGCTATTAGGAATCTGGCAACAGCGCAAGGGTAGAAAAGGACGCGGCTAATGGCAACTTGTATGCGCTAGATAGAGACAGAGATGTCCCATTTAACTCCATACTGTCTTCTAAGAGTGAAACGCTATATAGATTCTCTAACTTAATCATAAGAAAAGCAGAGGAAGTAATCAAAATTCAGAGGATGTGATAATGAAATATTATCAATTTTTCACGAATGAAGGCTGTCATTAGTTGAAATTTAAAATTGTTATGCACATGATTGATTGTTTCCAACCACGTCACGTGTGAGTGAAATATTCAAGGTAGTTTTAAGACTCTCCCCAATATTAAATCAGACACATGTGCCCTACGACAGAAGTCAACTAATTCCTTATTTTCCCGAACGACAGAGTAATGGCTTATCATTCACAGAGTTTATAATTCGTCACTCAATTCTTTGCTTCCCTTCCAGTTGTAGTATTCTTTTCTTGTCGTCACGTGTAATGTTTCTTCCTCTCTAGTGTCGACATTTATATTCTCTGTTCTCTTCCGGATTTGTATTTCGAATTTAGGTCCCGTTTCTTGGCTTTTATTTTTGATGCAGTTCGGATTGTATTATTTTTACAATAAATAACATAAAATGAAATGTGTTAGATATTATTTGACTCAATTAAGTTTTCCGATAGTTAAGTGTGTCAGATCTGCTGCTGTTGACAGGCTCTTATTGGTTTGCACTGAATTGAGGGCGAAGCAAACACGTGTTGTTTTAAACCATTAATTGAATATGGTATTAAATATGCATTTTCCAATAAAAAGAAATAAAATAACGCATTCATAAAACAGATCCTAACGTTGAAGCAAGTGTAACTCTTTTCACACAAGCATTTTATGCTCTAGATAAAAGTTAGTGTTTAGCCATTTGGATACAAGTGTATTCAACGTATTTGTGGGCAATTCCCTGATAGATTCAGACAGAGTATTAAACTTTCTGATCTGAAGTTGCCTATGAGTGTTCATAGTTGTGTCATAGCTGTTTCATAATTGCGATAATGTGAATGTTCTGTAAAGCCTGCTTTGATTATATGTTAAATTGCTATAAATATAAGGTGAAGGTAAGGTCACAATTTGTAAAATTTTGAAACCTTCCCTAGATGAGTTGAATACATCGCATTGGCTTTTTGATACAAATACCTGCTTTCTGCAGAGGAAGACTTACTCCATAGTCAGATTTCGTAATGCATAACTAAATAGAAAAAACGATGGGATAAGGATAGTGTAAAACTGACATGGGGACAGACGAACAATTGCTAAGAAAATTTGGTGTATCTTTCTTACCAATATTGGTATCACTGCATTGAGAATCTGTGCGTACACCAGAATTGCATCGACATATTGTGCATTTAGCTTAATATGCCGTTAACATTTAGCGTGAAACAGTTGTTTTTAACTGTTTAAGTAGATACATAACTCTTGCTTAACTTTAAGAAACAAAATGTACTTGATTATCCCAGGGAAAGCTACTACAGTGAAACCTGCTTTATACATAACTGGTTCTACGAAATTCGAATTTATACGTAAATTTTTGTAATTCCCGTCAAAACTAATTTAGAAACCTAGTAGAACCTTATTTATACGTAATGCATTTATACGAATTCGCTGTATATGCTATCTTAAAAGAAACTGGAGGCCTCTATTGACAAAGACGCAAGCTGAGTGGGCGGCTTTCGGCCGCGGAAACAAACGACAAACGTAGTAACAAACGAGAAGTAAGGATAAAAACATGGTGGTGATCAAGAAAGCGGGCCAGCTTCAAGCAACAATGGCAATAGTGGAGATGAAGACTCAAACCTTAAAATAAGTGAGGAAAAGTTAAGTGCAATAAATGTGTGTAGGCGTTGCATCAGCGCGAAAAGCAGTAAAAAACGTTCTAAGTTCATTAATAGTTTGCAAAATAAATCGTATGCACTTGATGAAAGAAAAGTGAAACAAGCCAAATTAACTGATTTCTTTAAAACAGGACCAAGTTCAAAATAATGTTTTATCAAAACCTTAACTGTAAGTAATTCTGAGTTAGAAGTAATTTTATCTCTTCCATTGATATATCATAAATCAAGTTAAATTCTGATCACATACAAACTAAATAATTTAACATACCTACTGTTCCTATTTTTAGTGAATGCAATTTCAGAATTTAGAGAAAAGATGATACATTTTGCGTCACAAGTCGTGTTTGGACTCATTGAAAACAATTAGGAGTCATATCAACACTCAGCAGATTTATCAGGACTATTACAAACTTAGACATGTAACACAAACGTGAGGTCTCAAATCGTAGCCAGCAAATAGCAAAAAGAGTCGGTGCAGCCGAGTCAGCACTACATGAGTAATAACTGCGTGAGTATGTAGTAATGAAAGAGTTAAGTGGAATCTATATCCATTGCTTCCATTCGTTCTTTCAAATTTCATTCTTGTGGAAGTAATATGTGTATTACATTTTATGCATTTTTTGTAGTATGTTTAAACATGCTAACTCTTATTTTTAAATAATTTGGACTCTTAGCTTTAATGTAACTATCTCAAGACTTTTTTGTCTTTCTAGTCTAAAAGTGACACTATAGAAAATCTAGACCCTCAGCTAGATAAGACAATACATTCTCTGCTAAATTTTGTGTCCTGTGTTGCTGTCGGTGCTTCACTCACATCATCGTCCTATAATGCCCTTCCTTTTTGTCTCTCCTTTTTACCTTCTCTACTGGTAAGTAGGGGAAGTATTGTATTCCACCCAAAAATTGGATGTCGAGATTTCACAGGAAATATGTTTTGAGGACCCCTGCATCCAAAGAACTCATTTTTAGAAAAAGGTCCGTGTGTGTGTGTGTGTGTGTGTGTGTGTGTGTGTGTGTGTGTGTGTGTGTGTGTGTGTGTGTGTGTGTGTGTGTCAGTGTGCCTGTGGACAGCATAACTCAAGAACGAAAAGTAGGTTAAAAACCAAAGTTGGTATTTAAGTTTAATGTCTTTCAATGATGCGACACGAAGATTTGGAAGAAAATAGCCCCAACCTAAACTACCCTTTACATGGAAGATTTTTCGAAAATTCTGATTTTCTTGAAAATGGCTCTAACGATTTTGATTAAAATGCCATATGTTTGAGATATTTTAATGACAAATGAAAAGCATATCTTGAATTTTCTGGCTATAGCCCCTGTAGTTACATTTACTCTGGACGGCTTTTGCATAACTGGTAAACCGTTGGAGATAGACCAAATCACACTATAAAAATGTAGATCTTGCTAAAATACACAATTTATGTCTGAATAAATTTTCTTGTAGGTTGAACTATTTCGGAGATATTCCTTATTATGTGTGTTAGTTTCGGAAAACTTAAAACTTTCGTGAAATGGAATATCGTTGTTCATTTTTTTGTATGTTAAGTGTGCAAAGAGAACGGGGATCTCAAAGCTTTAAAAGATTTGACTATCGCACAAAGCCCTTACACCTATAAGGAGATAAGCAATGAGGTAACTTGTACAAATGTTTATCTTAACTAACACGAAAAAGATATAGGAATAAGAGTTTGTAATAATGGTTAGTACAAGAGTAGAGAAAGTCACGTGAGTGTAACGGTTTAATTTTTTTTATTTATTTTTTTTTATTATTTTTTTTTTTTTTTTTTTTTTTTTTTTTAGTCTAACATGAACGCATTCAATAAAGTCTTGTTTCGTATTTCTCGTTTCCAAATCTAATCGCCTGTATTACTAACATTTTATCTTCATTAGGTGAGAAGGCAACGGACGGAAAAAAACAAGGAAAAAAACAAACAAAAAACAAAAGAAAAAACAAATGAAGTACAAGTTGACCATACGTTGAGCGCTTTGCGTACCACGTGGGACATTCCTGGCTCAGACATCTTGATTTATGAAACGGCGCCATCAGATTCAGTGTCAGGTTCCATGAAGCACAACGTTTTCATTAAGACAAGGGGTGCGGCCACTTAGGCCATAAATCCATGTTTTACAAGGAGAGGTTCGGTAACAAGGGTGGCATTTCCCTAACATACATATGTACTCAAGTAAACTATGCTCTTCTTCTTATACCTAATGCAGGTATCACTGCTGCAAAATAATTGTTTAAGGAATAAATAGAACAGAAGCAAAGTACAACTTTACAAAAACGTGAATATGTGTATTACTACAAAAATAAAGTGTTTTAAGTGCATATGTAATGCTTATCACAGTATGACCCTAAATAAGCTGAAACGAAGTGTTTTTACTGGACCTCAAATCAAGAAATTAATGTTTGACTCAAATATTGGGGATACAGGATGTAAAAATGTCCTAGCAAACTGAAATTGAAACTTGTCTTGGATTTTACAGCGAGGAACAGGTGAACGTTTTCATCAAGATTTGAAAGACATTGAAAGAAGACACCATGATGGTTGAACAATAAATGTAAATACAGACTACTGTTGACCTATTATGGACAAAATAAATTGTTGTATTCACAAGAATTGGCTTCCGTCATATCATCTGTAACAACACATATCATGAACCCCTTATTACGTATGAGTGTAAACTACATTTATGGGCGTATAATATATGATCGCTAACATCTGAAACTCTGTACTTAGAGAATAAGAACAATAAGTGACTATGCTTACCAAAATAGAAGGGTAAATTTATGATTAAGCGTTGTAGCATCTTTCGCTTCTTCTTTCTCTAAACCTTTATGGCTATTTGGCTGCCATATATTCTGCATCAGAATGATATTTTCGAACACATGAACACATGTTTCCAAACCGATGTTTGCTCTGAGTAACGTTCTATTTTTCTTAATGCCAGGTTTTCGAGAAAATTAAGAACTTGTGTTCCATAAAATTGGATATCATGAATCAGTTTGTGTATGACCTACACAACAATGTTTGCACCACAGTTAGTGCAATGATAAGCCATTTATATCCATTCCTGAAGAAACTAGATGGCTCCAAATATTTGAGTTTTTTCCCCCACCGAAACGCTTCTATTGCACATATTTATTACACTCATCATGTAGAATGCCTGGTTAACGTATAGCCGAAGCAGTAGCTTCCACCCTGTATATCCGTAATGAACTTTTTTCATTTTGTTAAAAATGCTTGGCATGTTAGACGAACACTAACAACATATTTGGAATTTGCTCTGTTAAGGCTCAATCACTTTGCCAGTCACGCATCGGTCCATACCATGCAACTTTTTAGTTGATAACGCCTTTAGTTTATCCATAGATGCTCCATCCCTTAAGCTTGAGATAGTACCCCCCGGGGCCGGGGAAACGCTTCCCATACCGATACACAAAGCTCGCACGCATCGAGGCTTCACTTCCATTGTATATTGCGTTCTTAAGATTCCCTTATATAAGCTTCTGCAATCGATTTTCCTGCCCTGTGTTGCCAAACCCTAATCTGTATCAGATCCGATTAATAGAATTTCTCATGCAAGGACCATTATTAACCAGTGAAGTCAATCGTCAAATTTGTTTTCATTTTGTGTGCGTTTATAATCCTTTTAATCCTTTTACGCCCACAGGTTTCAATTGGAAATTATCCCAGTATTAATTTCGTTTTCCTTGTTATCTGCACAGCGGTTGCTTATTTGAACAATATTAACCAGTGAAGTCGATTGTCAAATTTGTTTTCATTTTGTGCTGTTTATAATCCCCTTAATCTTGGGACGAAGGGTAAAACGAAAAATATTGAGTTCTTAGTTTCTCTACTGTGTATAGTACATAGGGGAGGAACCTATTATATTCGACCCAAAATTCAGATCTCAAGATTTCACCGGAAATACGAGTATATAGTTTGAGGCACCCTGAATTAAAAAAAAAAACAAAAAAAACCCCCCCCAAAAAAAAAACCAACATTTTTGGGAAAACCTTCGTGTGTGTGTGGTCTGTGAACAGCATAACATAACGAAAACGCGGTTAAAAACCAAAGTTGGCATTTAAAATTAATGTCTTTCAGGGATGCGACACGAAGATTTTAAAGAAATTCTTCCTTCCTAAACTACCATTTACATGAAAACTTTCTCGAAAATGGCTGTAACGATTTTGATTAAAATATGTGTTTAAGACAGTAGTACCTCGGCGACCGAGCTTCGCTCGGCGTTTTTCACTTTTTTTTTTTTTTTTAATCTTGGTTTTTGTGGGAGAAGATACTTATTTAGATAAACTGAAAGTCAAAACGTTAACTAAATAACAATTTTTGTCGCAATTGTGAAGAGCCATTTCCGAGATACAAATATTTCATAAACACCATCATTTCAGATGTAAAACGTCTAATGCTGAACGCAGGCCTGTCCCATAGAAATCCACCCAGTTTGACGTTTTCGTTGAGCATTTGTTCCATCATGGAGTTCAATTCTTTGCTGCTGCGATTGACTCCAGGGCGTTAACACATTCGCCAAGGTCCTTCATCCTTCCGTCGAGTTCTTCTATGGCTTCCTTTACCCTGGCCAGTCGCTCGTTAGTATTCTTCAATATATCTATCTTCATATTACACATTCCCGTCTTCATCCTTTCTGTTTCGTAGTTTACATTTTCAATTTGCCTTCCATTTTTGTTTCCATTTTGTCCATTTTTGTTCCTATATTTTCTATTCCAATTCGGTTTTCATATTTGTTTCCTCTGCCACATTCTGGAATTCATTTCATTTCCCATTATGTCCATCTTGGCTAACATTTATTTCATCAACTGTTCCATATCGTGCTTTTCGGCGTACTCCTGATATCAATTGTGACCATTTACTTTTTTAACTATTTCTTTATTTTTTATTAAAACACCGGAGCAACACTAAGCAAAAGCACTGTTGAACAGTAACAAATACTACAGGAAGAAAAGCTGGTTGATAAAGCCACGTGAATGTACTGCGCATTTCTGTTTCAATCATATAGAAAATTGTATGAATTGTGCGCAGTTGTTCGCCGAAGCGGGAGTAGTGAAAGAAATGTGATTGTGTTTAGCAAAAGAAAAATGAGTAGAAAAACCGTGTGAATGTTATACGTTGCACTTATATTTCAAGTGTATGGAAAAAGTATAGATTGTTTGTAGAAGAGGGAGTAGTATGTTAGGTAAAAGAAAAGGGAGCAGAGAAAACCATGTGAACGTAATACGTTGGGTGATAAAATGGATTGCATAAAAACCTTCGCCATGAAAACAATTAGATACGTCACTTTTCAAGGTGATCTGTCAACCTGTTTTGGAATTTACTCACTCTTCAACATACGATATGTATAGGGGTTGGTTTGTATGAAGTTGATAAACGATAGGGAATAACATGTGAATTGTTACGTAAAACAGAACTGAGTAGAGAAAATAGTATGAACGTAATACGCTGTATTTCTTTTTCAAGCATATCAAATTGTATGAATTTGTTGAAGGGCGAGTAGCGAAAGAAGACTGATGGTGCCTCGTAAAGGAAGAATTAGCAGAGGAAGTCGTGTGAATGTAATACGTTGCATTTATGTTTCAATCACAGAATATTATATGAATTGTTTGTTTAAGGGTAGAGGATACATGAATGTGCTACGTAAAAGAAATGCTAGTAGAAAACCATTTGAAAGTAATATATTGTCAGTAAAATTGATACCATTAAAACTTTCCCCATGAAAAAATACATTCCGCGGTGATCGATTAAGCGGTTTTCGAGCTTAACAGTTAGATATATACAAACATCCAAGTTGTATAGATGATATGAATTGTTTGTAGAAGAGTGAGTAGAGAAAGAGATGTGAATGTGATACCTAAAAGTAAGTAGAGAAACCACTGTGAATGTAACATGTAGCATCTCTATTTGAAACATGCAGAAAATTGCATGACTTATTTGTAAAAGAGTGAGTAGACAAAGAGATGTGAATGTGTTACCTAAAACTAAGAGGAAAAAACACTGTAAATGTAATAGCATTTCTATTTCAAATATACAGAACATGGTATGACTTATTTTAAAAGTGGGGATAAAAGTGTTTTTGGTGCAAAATCACGTTCTTTATGGAAAATTGTTTATAGAAGAGTGAGTAGAGAAAGAGATGTGAATGTGATACCTAAAAGTAAGTAGAGAAACCACTGTGAATGTAAAATGTAGCATCTCTATTTGAAACATGCAGAAAATTGCATGACTTATTTGTAGAAGAGTGAGTAGACAAAGAGATGTGAATGTGTTACCTAAAACTAAGAGGAAAAAACACTATAAATGTAATAGCATTTCTATTTCAAATATACAGAACATGGTATGACTTATTTTAAAAGTGGGGATAAAGGTGTTTTTGGTGCAAAATCACGTTCTTTATGGAAAATTGTTTGTAGAAGAGTGAGTAGAGAAAGAGATGTGAATGTGTTACCTAAAAGTGAGAGGAAAAACAATATGAATGTAATAGCATGTATATTTCAAACATATAGAACATGGTATGACTTATTTTAAAAATGCAGATAGAAATGTTTTTTGGTGCAAAATCACGTTTGCACCACTCAATCAGTCATTACTTCACAAACTCTTTGAACTTTTAACTTCATTTTAATACCTTAAAAATAAATAATTTATATATTATATTTTTAGGACTATCTAGAATACAAACGCCTTAATAATGAGTAAAAACCTTATCATATCTTTGACTAAATGGCATGGTAAAGGACCTTCGGAAATCCCTGTTTAAAATGTACAGAACCGGAATTTATGCTTTGCCACGTTTATATATATTTTTTATTTCTTGTGTACACACATGGTGTATTTGAAGTTCAATTTTACCTCAACGTTTCGTTTTCAAATTTAAAAATATAACATTTTCTTCCTGGATGTAAAGCCATTTGTAAACAGTAGAACCATTTTGAATAAAAAATGTAACTTATTAAAAACAAATACAGTGACTACATATTACAGTGTCAATATAAGCTGCATTTCATTTTATTTTGTTTTATCTGTCATTTGTTTGCTTAGAACTCTGCATGCTTTAGCTGATATCTCGTAACTATTTACCTACCTATCCATCAACCCATCCTCCTGCTCACTTACCCCATCTATTCATCCGGTTCATCTATCATTTTATTTTACACGCGTGGAACCAACAACGACAAAAAGTCAAAGCTGTCTTGTCACCTAGCGTCTGCTACGATTTCAGCATGCTGATATACAGGATGTCTCAAAAAACACCTCCACAACGCTTAGTATGTTGTACGGGATGGCAAACTGGTCGGTTCTCAAGAAGGATAACCTATCCGGAAACACACGGTTAGGACGCTGTGACGTATCGAAGTGCCAGATGGAAGTGCGTTCACATCTTGTAAATAAACCCAACATGAGTACCACAGGAGCTGTGTACATTACAGACGGGCTTTGCACTGCTGTTAAAGTGTTCTGTACTGAGAACTACACAAGGAGCGCAGTAGAATGCGCATATGGAGGAATGTAGCGCATGCGCAGGAATGTAGTTCGACTTAAGTCGTTCATAAACGGAATGTATAGGTTCCGTATTATTACACCAAAGCAAATCGGAACAAATTGTCACAACCGCTCAACATTTCAGGACAGAAGTTCCTCCTTGAAAACCGATCAGTTTGCCATCCCGCACAGCATACTATGCGGTGTTTTTTGGAACACCTTGCATATTATAATGCTCAGTTCCTCTTACTCCGCATGGGGCAAAACGGTGATCTTTTTTCCCTTTCCAAATCGGGTTATATATAAATCCACCACATTTATAAGTGTCTTCGTATATATTATTGTATTTTAATTGTTGAATAAACAAATTATAATTAAATCTGCTTTTATTTGTTTATTTTAGTCTGTAAGGGCTTAAAGTTACCTTCCCCATCGTACCCCGCCTTCCCTTACATGCGAAAAAATTCTGGAAAAGTCTATAAGTCCAGAGTCTATATAATTTTAGAGGTTTTAGAAAAAAAAATCTGGTAAATAATTTCCAAATTGTGCTTGAGCAACAATCATAATGTGATTCGCTTTCCCTCTAAAATCACTTAATATACATTTCACTACTGGAACCTACAGTAAAGAATTACACTTCGCTAAATTCTTCCTGAATTTGGTAAGCAAATACTAATTTGTAGAAAGGAAATTAGATGGAAGGTTTGCCGAGCGGCATGGAAGAACTGGCTCAAGTACGAGAGCGTGGACTCGACGTTGACGTTAGGGCAATGTTTTCTGTGCTAGCTTTCCTACCCTTTTTTTTTTTCCCTGTTTTCTATTTAGTGACAGAGTATACGGATACGAGTTAAATTACATTTCCTTTTCTGAAGATTCCTACACAGTTTGTGTTGGAATAGCAGCAAATCTGTGTTTAAATTCTAAATTGAAATGCTTAACTAACATTTCGTTTCCGTTAGATTTGTGCGTTGATGTGTTACAGTGAATTCAGCTCCTATCATGTTAATTTTCGGCCTTCCCTCTCAACCCTGTCCCTCTTCTTCCTTCACAAAGAGGAAAAGTGTGCGAGTAGGCACAATACACGCTCATTGTGTGAGGCATGTGTTAATTCTGCTACTCTCAAGTTTAGCATTGTTTATCAGAAGCCTCCCGTATAAAACACGCTACGTTGGTTTTTATCTGAAGTTGCTGGCAAACTAGATTTGAAAATTAACCATGCCAATAATTAGAAAACCGTGCTTTTGGAGAAAATTCGGCAAGTCAATGTATATATGGTGTGTCACATTCACATTTTTTCCCTACAGTCAACACTCTTTCCCTAGTGTCTATACAAATTATTGATACGAGATTTTATTTTTCCCTCTCCTTCATTTAAATTGATAAAAACCTTTGCAGAAACAGCTAAATATTTAAGAACCAATCACTATATTCTGCCCTTAAAAATTCCATATTCTGTACATGCCATTGCGACAAATAACTGAATGTCGACAGGACTAGAAAGGATTGAAGTATTGAATAAATTGAACCATTAATAACGGATATCTCGGAATTGGTTCATGCCAAATTCAAATTATTTGACATAAATTGTGTATTTTAATGAGCTCTACATTCTGTCTACATACGTCTTTCTGATATGTGACAGTCAGGGATGTCCAACCTTCTCTCTTTGGAGAACCTTCAGGAGGAATATCTTTGTATTCAAGAGGAGAACAAAACCAAATGCCTGTTTAACAATCCTATGCATTTTTCATTCAGAGAGGCTCCACGTGGGTAAAAAATTATGTAAAGTAAGTGTTTTTGCGAAATATGCGAATGTGAAACTGCGGAGTTGTTTTCGTGAGCCTATCACAAATACACAGCCAGTCAATGTATGTATACACTCTTGAGAAGCAATCATGTCTTCAGGAAAGCAAGGTGTCATACATAGGGAGGAGCGAGAGATCAGCCATTTTTGTTGCATTACTGACTGTACACCAAATTAGTGGTATTTCACCGTTCTAGTAGCAAGATAACAAACGAACGCAGCGCTCTAACAACGAAGGGGAATATGCGAACCTGGTCGCTTTGCCATGTAGTACATATTATGATGGACTGTTTCCTGTAATAATAAGGCTGGAGAAATATTTTGCAGTAAATATTAGAGGAAAATCCATCAGCACATTAGTGGATAGACCTGCTTAAAACAGAACCTCCGACGCCTCCACTTAAAAGCCAACAAAGAACCCTGCACAAAACCCTACCATCTCTATTAAGATGTGAAATATAGGAAAAACAATTATATTTCCTTCTCTATATTTGGAATGAATTTTGTTTGTGTACTTTTAATATTATTTCTTTGTTATACTTGTATAAGCTTGCTTGTTTATTGCATTGCTTTAGGTTATTGCAAACAGGTTACTACAGGGGAGTGGTGTAAGGACAATTTGCAATAGAAGTTACAAATGTTAGTTACGTTTTCCAGTTGTCATGAATTGTTTCCAAAGTTGACGTTAAAAGCGCCTAAAAATAGCATTTCAACATGACGAGCCGACAAGTGTGTGTATTTAAAGCTAATCAACGTCACAAAGGTAAAACATCTGATGTGAATTTCTCTGTTCTTGTACAAACAATTTTTATCAACGCTTATTCCTCTACCTACTTTATGTTAATCAAGGTAGACTTTGTAGAAATATTTGACTGCTAATTCTTCTGTACGTTCAAAGGGAATATAGGAATACAGCTTTAAGCGATATTCAAATCTTTTCATGCTGGTCGCTATATAATAGCTTTGAAATTCCGTTCTCCTTGCATGGCCAAGAGATAAAAAAACGAATAACGATCTCCCATTTGAGAAAAGTACAAGTGCTGGAAAATTCAAACATATAAAAAATATATATTTCACACACAAAAAAATTGACATCTGCCTCACATTTCAGGTGACCATAAAGATCCAGAATACTCTTCGGTTTATACTCTTTCAATAAGGAATAGCAAATACTAAAATTTTGTTAAATATTTACAAAAGTATTTTTGAGTATGAATAAGTCAAATTAAAAAAAATGATTCACTGCACAAAAATGTTACGACATAAATTGTGAGTTTTAACAAGTTCTACATTTTTGTGGAGTAAAAAATATTACTATTTACTAGTTATGCAAAAGTCGCCCAGAATGAGGAGGTCTTCTGAGGACGTGTTCAGAAAATTCGAGGCATACATTTATTTGTCATGAAAATATCTTAAACATTAGGTGTTTTAATCAAAATCTTTGGAGCAATTTTTGATAAAATCATAATTTTTCATAAAATGGTCCATAGTCAGTGGTAGGAGGAGTATTTTGAAAATAGCAGAACTTAAGTAACATTTTTGGTATTTAACTGCCTTTTCGTTTTTAAGTTATATTGTTCACAAACACAGGGACATTTTTGTAACCTTTGGGTTAGGGGACCTCAAAACTTGTATTTTCACTAAAATCTCGGTATCAAATAATTTTTAGTGGAATTCAATACTTTCTTTGCCTATGAAGTATGTACGTAATAGAGAAAGTAACAAACGTTTTTATTATTCTAATCACAAAATACGCAATGGCGCTAATATTAGAACTGTTAAAGATGCATGAAATGAACTTTGGATGCCAAAATCGTCTAATAACCGTCAAGTAGGAAAGTTTTGATTTATTTACACTTATTATCTAATCAGGTTCGTTAGCCGAGCATTATTAACAGAGATGACCGCTAACATTAGAAATCAGTGAACCTATATTTTATATTGCGACCAAATGACAAGAGTCCAGTGTAGTTATTTTTTTTTCTCTCCCTTTATTTTCCTCCAAAACTTCTACGCAAACACACAGTTCTCTTTTACTGACGTTAAAACGGTCTTCAGTCCTTCGTGATATTACAACTCACAACCGTTTTCTTCTCGTAACCTTGAATCACTCCTTTCTGCCTTTCTTCACTTTCTCTGTCTCTCAAACAGCTGACTTTAACGATACAATCACTCGGCACCATTTAACTGCTTCGCTATCTTCCCTTCGACGCGGCCGTACACAAGCAGCTGACACACACACTAAAATTAAAAACAGATTCTACTACTAAAAAATTGTCTGCTCTCGTCGCCTCATCTCCTCACATAGCCAGGATTACGTAATACGGACCCTTCTTGAACTTCACCTTTTCTGAAATCTCTACAACTAAGCCGACCGCCGGACACATTGCAATAATTTCCAAAATCTCTTTTTGTTGCGGCGCTGATTGTTGTCACGTGTCCACCACAAAACAGTTGCGCGATGCAATCTGACCTTGAGCGTTTTTGATGCACATACCGCCTGTGGTCCGAGGCACCACGGCTCCGAGCCTTTGCTGTGCTACCGCTGTCGCCGCTGGTGTCGGCGGGCGTCATGATATTAACTGAGAAGATTATTTCTCCCAACGGTTGTAGACTGTGTGTTTTTCCTAAAGTGATTAACTTGATGGTCTGGGAGAGCGGAATCTTTCTTCCTTAAGGATTTCTGCATGTGAAAATGATGTAGCTTTTCTGTTATTAAATAACTCTGCCACCAAAATGAGGTATAAATGTTTGCAGTTTAACTTAATATAATTAACCAAAAAATCAGTTCACCGTCCCAATCGAAGATTTTTCCGCCGCCAAAAGATATTTGTACACTACGCAGCATTTTTAGAACTTGGAGGATTATCGGGGATGGTTAAGGAAGTCAGACGGGGGTCAGATGATTCACATTAGTCAGTAGCGGGAAATGTTTCATCCGTTATTTAGAATAGTTGGGATTGTACTTACTAAATTGCACTTTGTTTCTTGATCTGCTTCATATCCTCTTATTACCACCCTCGCATGGACGACATACACCCCCCTGCACTTACAACTTAGCACCTGGGGTCAGATATCTGTCGAGGAGTGGACAAACACTGCATCAGAGAGAGAGAGAAAGAGTAGCCAGGATGAATGATCAGCCTAAAGCTTGGTATGAGAGTGAGGAAGGAGATGATATGAAATAATGGGAAAACTCATGAAAGGAAGATTGATCATGAAGCATCTGGTGGAATGAATGGCGGGGGAAACTGGAGAAACTGCAGAAATCCCATCCGGGCACCACTTTGTCCACCAAAATCCCACATATGGTCCTCCACCCACCCCCCCCCCCCCCCAGTTCGAATTCAGACTAGGTGATGGCCTAACTACATTAAGAAACATAGTAAGCGTACTCACCATTCATAATTAATAGTGTGACGTCGGGCTCGGTGCTCAACAAAGTACGGACTTCTGCTTCACACCACATGCCATGCCGCCGAGCGGGCAAAGATGTTCAGGGCCGGGCTACCTCGCGTGACTGCTGTGTGTGCCACTCGAGGTGCCAGAAACAAAGGGGGTTTCGACAACGTTCTCGAGACTTCTAGCTGCGTCGTTTCCGGTGCGTGTGTGTGGAACTCGAGAAAGGTCCGTGTGACGTTAGTCAGCATATAAGGAAGCCAGAGAGTGAGTTTTCACTGTTTCAGTTACAGTTACTGAGTCGATCAGTGTGTCAGTGAATGCAAGACAGCTGTGCGTCGTATGAAGATTCGACCAGTCGCGAGTGATTACATCGTCGTAATTAGTGTATAAGAGATAGACGAAGTAGAGAAAGATACTAAAAGCACTGAGCAAGGTTATGAGAAGCAAAAATTGTGCTGTGATAGGCCGAAAGACTGCAAGCTGTGTTAAGGACCAGAAGAAAATTGTGTATTTGTGGTAAAAGTTTAGAAGGTAATAAAGTGATAGAAAAGTAACCGGATTGAATTCTGTCTTTTAATCATAATAGTTTCTAAATTACAGTTAACTTTGGCTGAGTAGAACATGTCAGAACCATTTTTCATATATATCACAAATACGACCTTTGGTTCATTTTGGTCAAAATAAAAAAAATTAACAAAACGCTCCTAAAAAGAAGTGCAGTTGATGTGGACAAAATGTATTGACTTTGTACAAGCATCGAACTTAGTACTTATGTGGCTTTTCACTTTTGAGCTGTGGTTTAAGGACCGAAAACTATGGATCTCAATTCAGGGACTTCGTAAAGAGTTTCTGCGTCGCAACCAGCACTTTTGTTTGTTATTGAAGACGAACATAAGTAAAAAAAGAAGGGAATGCGTTTCTATTTGATTAAAATATTCATTTTAAAGGCACAGTGTAATTGAAATCAGTTGCCGGGGAAAACTTGACCTGTTAGTTGGAATACTAAGCAAGAGAGTGGATAAAAAAGTGGGGGATGGGGTAGACTACGCCTCGAGCGGCAAGGCACTCTAGCTTTCATCGCTAGGGGGATCTTCCGAGATTGAGAATTCTTAGAAATAAAGAGCATCTTTATTAGAAACCTCTTTTCGTCAGCGTCATTTGTAACAAGTACGATGCCACTCAACGGCTGTAATGTAATAACAACCTCATTTAGAAGCTCATTTGTCTATGGTAGCCCACTTTCTGCTGTTTATATAAACAACCCTGAGTTTCAATATAACCGCTTTAGCTAACAGAACTAACTGTAACTTACTATATTCTAGATATTTCGGACTGTAATTACAAGGAGCGTTGTCACCTTAATTTCACAGTATCCTCAGGGAGCACTTATTTCCTCTATTGTTTACTTAACACTTAGGAAATACGAGGAAATATTGCATTTTATTCTACATTTATTTTCAGATTACACTGAAAATATATACTCCGAAGTATTCTGAACAGAGGAAGCGGAATCTGATGAAGTAACAGTAACGCATGAGTCTCACATTCAAGAGGTCATGTGTTCTATTCAGGGTTTAAGCTATAACAAAGATCAATGTTGCAAAAATGCACAAATTAAGATTAACATTTGTTGAAAATGTGATAGGTTTGTGCAAAATTCTACTGGTAGAAAAATGTATAAATTACAGTATTAATGAGGGTTTTAAAACTGAAATATATGTACCCATGTATACTGAATTGAAGCCAATGGTAACCCGCTACATGAAATTGTATTACTCTTTTAAATTAACTTTTACACATAAAGATCCACACACTCCATATAATATCTACATAACGGCACCTCTATTACTTCCTTAAAACAAATTTATCCATCACTTTGAACCATGCAGACCAGATCAGAAATGAACTCCACTAGCTGGAAGAAAAGCTGCTTGTTTGTTTGTTTGTTTCTGTGGCAGATTGTTGTATTTTTGCGAACATTGTTTTAAAGTTCGTCGCATTCTTCGACGTCGAGTAGCAGAAAACGCAACAGCAACTATCATAGACGTTACTAAGGCACATAAGATATAATTATGAAGTTTTACATACTATACTAAACTTCAGGATTGGACAACGTACACTGGAACGATGGTGGGGTTAGTGATATGAAGGCGTGACTCAAGTTAACAAAACAGCTTGTATTTCTAAAAATTCCATCTTTTCTTGTTTCTTTCGTACCTTACGGAAGTGTTGAGCGTGATAGATTATGGGCAGCCGCAGCGCTTAAGGACCTTCCTAGGATTATACCGATAGATTTAGCGGTCAGCGTTAGGGAATATTCCGCTTAGCATTTGTGCGATTCATGACAACACACGCTTGCATTATTATTGCGGAAAGCTACTTTTAAGGCGTAAAGTCTACATACGTCAGAAGCTAGCCGATATAATTCAACAGCTACAAATTCGAGTGATAAGATTGAGAAACAGTTTCATTCTTAAGCCTCAAAAGGCCAGCAATTCACTTAAAATATATTACTACCAGCCTTCATTAAATGTATCAGTCAACAGGTGTTGTTTATCCTCACATCGCTCACGCATACCCTGAAAAAATGTGTGAATAGTTCAATATTGGGGCAGCTGGCAGCACATTTTCATAGAGGATGGCGCACTTCGAACACTGTGACTTACATAGATCTACTGCAGCTATCACCCCAGTAGGAAAGGATGAAGTGAAGAAACCACAGAAGGCTACAGGGCGTAGGCAGATATGTCACAGAGACGCACTGAAGTCCCTATCAGTTTCAGGCTCGAGGACCCGTGCCACTAATGGAGCTGCCAAAAGAAGGCGATGAACGAACCGTTTAGCAACAAACGCTCTTATGACCACAGTCATTCCTTTAAGCAAGCATCCACGCCTTTTCGCACCACCTTACTTCACGAACCTTGAAACACATCAGAAAGATAAGCAAACGTTATTGAGGGGAAATAATGGAACAAAAACGTGGTAGATGAGAAATCACCTAAGCTTTCACCTAGCAACCAGGGAATGCCAAGAAAAACCCAAGGTCACCTCCCAAATGCGAGTTACTGTGGCGTTATCTTCGCTCGGTGTTGCATAAAGATACTATTACAATTTAAATATATTTAGAAGTTCATTATATTGTATTATTGATGAAGAGTGAAAAAATGTGGAAATTCAATGTTTTCCGTCATTGATTTTTACTATTGGCGGTGCCGTGGCCGAGCACTTAGACCGGTCCCCTACCACCTACGCAGCCCGGGTTCGATCCCCGGGATTCGCATGTGGTATTCGTAGTGGACAAAGCGGCGTCTGGGAGGGTTTTCTCCGGGTTTTCCGGTTTCCCCCACCACTTATTCCACTAAATGCTCCATCATCAACTTTATATTAATCGATTTCGCCTGCACTTATCATCCTCTTCCTCACTCTCATGCCTGGTGCTGGGCTGACCACCCTCTTCAAGGTCTCTTTCCAGGTCTCTATCCTCTATTCGGTCCTAGGTTCCTCTGCTCTGACAGGTATCTGACCCTAGGCATAGGCTTGTAAGTCCTAGAAGGTCTAAGTCCTACATTAGGGGAGGGTACTCAGGCAAAGAAAAATATTCTTACTGTTGCAAATAAGGAAAAAACCTACAAGGGAATGTTTTCGAAAGAGAGAACAGAGAGAGAGAGAGAGAGGGAGAGAGAGACAGGGGTGGAGAAGCTGAAATAACAGGTTTCTTGTGAGTAACAATGAACAGCACGTGTATAGTGTGTGCATGGTTAGTTATGCAGTTTACATTACGGTTTTCCAATTCAAATGGCATTAGCATTAGTCTCTTGTTTCTTTATGTGGACACGTAGACAACTACTGTGGCTGTTAATGACAACGTTGTTTTGTCTACAAACAAATGCAAAGCGGACATACACGTGCTAAAGTCAGTCACACCAATAATTGAAAACGAGGAATATAGGTGGCACAACTGTCTCTCACAGCGCTTCCAGTTTGTATCAACATTACATCACTGATAGTTATTTTTTCAGTGACAAACACTGACAGGTCCCGACAAAATAATAATCTATTGTTGAACATCCGGAAGCCAAACAGTTTTGAAAGGCACCCGAGAGAGAAATTACAACTGAAGGGTGGGAGGCCCTAAAATATCCTATGTGTAATAATCACAACATGTCTAACATATTGTACTGAAAGAAAGGTCATGGCTTTCTCTACCAGGTGGTTACAGTAAGTGGGAGAAGTATTGTATTCAATACCTACACAGATTTCACGGAAAAAAACATGTTTTGAAATTCTCCACATAATAAAATACATGCCTGCGTATCCGTGCGCGTGCCTCTATCTCACTGTTTATAATTCAAGAACGAAAATTCGTTTAAACATCAGTTTTGATATTTAACTTCAGCGTCTTTCAAGGATGCAACACGAAAATTAAAAAAAAAAAACAAAAAAACAAACAAACAAACAAACAAACAAACAAACAAACAAACCTATCCACTTACATGAAAAATTTGATTTTTCCAAAAATATCTGTAACAATTTTTATTCCATTTCTGAGTACGACCACTGAAGGCCTCTTCATTCTGTATGACTTACATAACTGGTAAATCATAAGATTACTGTACAAAAATGTAGATACCTACTGTAAACGCACACAATTTAAGTAAAGTACACTTTTGTTGGGTAAACATTTGCATTTCCATTTCGTTGCTGTTGGTTCACTTTTCCAATAGTTATACTTTTCCCAAATGGGAGATTATTCGCTTTTTTCTCCGGTCACGACTCAATGAAAACTTGCGGAGGGGGACTTAGTACCTCGACCGAAAGGCGATCGTTTGTATTTATGCCACTGGTGGGGCAACGCCCGGAAGGATGCATAAGGCGAATGGATCCAAAGGGCAGCCAGAGCAGTGCCACGACAGAGTAGAAGGCAGGGTCTCTGCATTTTCCTGATTAGAAACACCCCGGCGATGGCTGGCTTAGCCTGGTCTCTCTCTCTCACCCCTTCGGATCCGCACTCCCAAGGGAGACGCGGGACTCGAAACCAGACCCCCCTCTCGGGCTTGTAGAATCCATGGGAGCCCGGAAACCAGTTGGCTCGCCGTTCCATCGGGGAAGAGATTTCCAGAGTGTATTTGTTCCACCTGTCGTGCTGCTGCCCCGACGCTCGAAATATTTTCCTCTTAGGGTGGAGAAATTTTCTTCAAAATCTTCGTGTCGCTTCCTTGAAAGATATCAAACTTAAAACCAACTTTGGTTTTTAACCGACTTCTCGTTTTTGAGTAATGCAGTTCACAGGCACACACACGCGGACCTTTTTCTAAAAATGTTTCTTTTTTGAATTCAAGGACCCTCAAAACATATATTTCAGTAGAAATATCGAATAGAATTTTGGGTCGAATACAACACTTCCGCTACTACTATACTTAGTGGTGCTTTTTGGAAAAATAACATTTCTTCCGAAGAGTTTGGGTAGTGGAAATTTCCCATAAACCTCCACCTTATATCCTAAAGAAGGGTACTAATTGTTTGATTTTTGAGTGGAGTGGTTCATTTGTATGCTTCTCACCGAGGCCACCCACGTTCGATGCCAGAAGCTGCATATTAAACTTATTGCGGACGAAACGGCTCTTGGCCAAGTTTTTTCTTTTAATCCCGTGTCAAGCATATACCAATTGCTCTTTTGACTCCGTCATTTTCATCCTCTGCGGCGTGAGCTTAACAATTTAAAATTGTTATTTGCAGGAACTCCAATGCTAGGCATTAGATATCAGCATTACACTTAAGCTTCTGAAGTGTATTCAGACATATATAGGCGTTGGAAAAAATAAAACTTATGCAGTTCTACACTACACTCCAGCAGTTATACAAAACAGCGCCCTCACGAGTTAGTTTACGACATAAATTGCTGTATAATCATTGTCTTTTACGAGTAAGGCTGCAACAAAGTTAGAGCTACTACTGTGAACCATTAGAGAGCTCTTGTGTTCGACACTCAGCTAGTGAACCGAAACAGATCATTAAGTGAAGTGAAGCAGATTCTCGAGTAAGCCCTCTGAAGTGATTATGCCTGGTAAAACAGAGGCAACAGAGGCTGACCTCACTTGTTTTATAAACAATATGGACAGAATAGACGTTGATTTATAGTGCAATTATTTATGTCATAATACATATACTGTGAAGTAAAATATATCAAGATTAAAATATAATCCTTCAATCAAACTGTTTTAAGTGTGGTAATTTGAAATGAACTCTTTGTTATAAGTTTGAGCCGTGATATAGGCCTTCGTTGGTCGTTCATTGTATTTGGTCGTTGTTCAGGATTTCGTTGCTCATTTACGACGTGTTCCTCTGAAAATTATACATCGATCTGCACCGCGCCTAAGATTTTAGAATAAGTCGTCAAGCTCTCAACAGATGCTAAGCCTTGGCAAGATAAGCGCCGTATACGTTTGCACTTGGTGTTTAGTAATGACTCTTTGAAGAACTTACAACGTAACACCATTTGGGCGGGTTTAATTTCGTATATTTTTGCAGATTGCCTGACGCCTAATATGTTTTAATGCTGTTTACATTAGATGTGATTTATTCTGTTTTAAATAACATTTAAAATATGAGGATATTTTTTTTGTGTTTCAGTTACAGCGACACCAAGGCCCATAATCATTTTCATACCACCCAGGGAAGCCAATGCAACAACTACAAACACAACGAGTACACAACAGCAGGTGAGGGAGTTTTATTCTAATATCTGAGATAGTATTGCAGAAAAATTCTGTAAATACAATATTGTGATTTCATTTCAGATATTTCCTGAAGCAGCAAGACACAAAAAATTAATAAGTTTTGTGCTGTATTTCTGTGATTGTGTGTGTCTGAGAGAGAAAGAGGGGGGAGGGAGAGAATATCTGAATAATGACAATAGTACGTGAATACTAAATGTACCAGAAACATATAAGATGCAATCCTACTCTCATAAAAGGCTTTTGTTTCTATTTCTCACAAAAAGGCTAAATATATTCTGTACATTACAAATAAAATATAATAATAGCGTTAAAAAGATTTTGTTCTCATACCAAATTATGTTAACTAACCCCGTGGTGTAACGGTCCTTTCCCTGCCCGGCCGCTGCGCTCCCCACGTCTGTCCACCACAGACGTCACGAGTGGGGGCAGCACTGCAGAGTGGAACGTGGTTAGTGCTCCTGTGCCTCCCGGGTGATATATGCGGTCTTCGCAACCAGGTCCGCTACTTGTCAATCAAGTAGCTCCTCAATTAGCTCCTCAGGGACTTAACGGGGCACAGTGCACCCTGGACCAGGTCTCTCAGTAGGAGAAAATCCGAGAATAGCACCCGAGTCTCCCACTTGGCACGCGGGAGCGCCACCTCTGCGCTAAAGAGACGATCAGATGATAACCCAGAATTCATAATTTTAAGTTGATTACACTGGCCAACAAAAGGAATACTTTTGAATGTTTCCTTCACTTCATGGGCGAAATCTTACTAATTATGCTTCTGACAAAGAAGAAATGTTATTAATTCTAGTTTCTGTGATTCGCAATAGGTGGATGTGTATTATTTTAGCAGATTAAGAGAAAACTATACAGTAATTAAATATGTCAAGAAAATTGAAGGTTCGCTTTAACTTTTTTAATGAGCGTTACATTCCAAAAGTTCTAAATTGATGGAAGAACTCCTGGCAGGTGGTTGGGTCTGAGAAGATTCATGTGGTGGTTTCATAAGCTCACTGCCTAGTGAATTCCGAAGCATCCCTATACAGAGACCAGCAGTAATCTGCAAAGCTTGCAGATATCTCTGTTCCATGTTTTCGTTTGCTGTTCAGCAACAGTTATCTTGAGCTGAGGAGGGCTTTATGTCTGTATAAGTCTCCTTCATGTAAGCTGCATGACCAACAGGAATAGAAAGAAGGCGCTTGCCGTAGTGAAGTAATACAGCTTTCAAACTTAGCTTGGAGAAATCTAAGAATAGCCTCCATTCTTTAGGAAGTGGTACATTGTCTGAATGTGGAATAGAGTGAATAGCAGATGGAAGATTCTGATATTAAACTTTCCTTTTTATATTGACAATCCTGCCTTTATAGGTGGAGTCCATCTTAAATATCCTATATGGTTTACAGGCTGTCCTCAAACCATAGGTAAAGCAAAAACCATAGACCGCCTTTCATTTTTCAGTCATTCTCGTAGTATAACAGAACAACGATTGCTAAAAGTGTATGTGGAGCCCACGACTTATCCTGGTCCCCTATTCTTCATACCAAAATAATGCCAATAGGCAATATTCACAAGCGTTGCCTAATTCCATTTCTGTTATGAAAATGGTTCCTCACCACAAATGTAACAAGTTATTTTATGAATTTACACACTTTTGTGGCTCTTAATAAAGTTTATAGCTTAAGGGCTCAAAACACCAGAAAGTCTGTACTAATTGCAAGTGAAACTTAAGAAGAAGGACTTAAGAATAATTTATGGACCTATAAATGAGAATGGAATATGGAGAATGAGATACAACAAGGAAATATATGACATTTTCAAAATATCAGAACTGCCCACTGTGGCCTGATTAAAACGACTACAGTGGGCAGAGCAGTGCAAAGAATGGATGAAGGACACATCCGAAAAAGTGATGACAGGAGTGATGTTTGGAAAGTGACCGATAGGTAAACCTAGGTAAAGGTGGATGGATTTAGTGAAAGAGGACAGTTATCAGCTCCTAAAATGCAAAAATTGGCAACAAATAGCTCGGGATACAGATGATTGGAGGTCTTGGATGAAGAATACCCAGGCCCACTTTGGGCTGTAGTGCCATTGGAAGAAGAAGAAGAAGCAGAAGAAGAAGAAGAAGAAGAAGAATTGCAAGGGATACAACATTTATCGTACATTCACAACAACAATATGAATGTTTGTAACTTACAAATAGCTGAAGAACATAGTGTTTTGTCAGTTGAAAGCTGCATCTATTTGAAAATTAAAACTTTCCCCAAACTGAAAAAGTAGACTCTAAAAAGTAAGTTGTTACTTTATCGCCAAAACAAGAGCTAATCAGTCATTTTTGTGCTTATTTATGAATTCAGCAGGTGGAAATTCGGTACCATTTTAAAAATATAGTATTGTACTTACTAGCTCAAGATACTATTTGAATTATCTCTGAACTTTACAATCACTGTTTTCAAATGTTTGCCATAAAAAAAAAAAAAAAAAAAAAAAAAAAACCTCAAAGAAATAATGCAAAGAGAAATGCTTGACGTTTCATTTAAGACGTCATAAGAGGCACTTTCTTCATCGCTTACCCGCGATAGAAAAAGAATTGTATTGCACCAAAAAATTAATTATCGCAATTTCAAGAAATACGCATTTTAGGCCCCATTAAAGAGATCCGTCCCTATATGAGTAGGTAGTTAAAGCGACGCAAAATAAACAGAGAAAAAATAATCAACAGGCCTTTTTATTAGTATCTACACGAAATTTTATGGTCACGAAAGTATACAAGCATGTCAGTTTTAAGCGCTTCCAAATTATTTTCAGCGTGTCAAAACATTTGAGTTACAAATTCGAGAATTAAATGTGACACGCATTTATGCTATAACCCCAGGAGGTAGCTGTCAAGCAAAAAACTCGCTGGGGCAGTTTACAAAGCAGCCCTCCGTTATTCGGACATTTAATCTCACTGCGTCCATGGATTTACCTGTTGATTAACACTCATTTTAAACGCTTTTGGGCAAAGCAGGTCTAAAGCGGAATTTTTATTCTTTTTTTTTTTGGGGGGGGGGGGGAGCTTAGTCATGCCCGTACGTTAAGTAATTCGTGTGCACTCGCACCAGTGTTATAAATTATTTTTAAAATCTACAGAAATTATTATCTATAAGTTTCGAATATCTGATGTGTTACCACGCAACGTTACCTGTGTGATATAATTACACATTCATAGCTAGTCTACAGGTTTTTTTTTAACTTCTCTGCTACGTATAGTAAGTTGTGGGTATTCCACACAAAAATTCGATGTCGAGATTTCACCGGAAATATGTTTTGAAGCCTCCTGAATAATAATAATAATAATAATAATAATAATAATAATAATAATAATAATAATAATAATAATAATAATAATAATAATAATAATAATAATAATAATAATAATAATAATAATAATAATAATAATAATAATAATAATAATAATAATAATCATAATAAAATTTAAGTTTAATTCCTTCTAAGGATGCGACACAATATGTGGTTCATTGCATCCTTCCCTTCTAAGGGCTGTTAGTCGCAATGGACAATGTAGGTCAAAGAATGAGAGATGTCCCCATGCATTGTATAACATGATCTATATAACAATAATTTAACATTAAACGTTTACTTTTTTAAATATTAAATTATGTAAACAGAATATGATTAACTTCCAATTACTGTCTGTTCACCAGCTTAGGGGAATGAAGGGGAGAGAAGACACATTTCAAGTACTGTAACCCGAGTTTTGTAAACTTCCGCGCGTACGCTGACTTGCTGATTACGTTGTCAACTTACATCCAGTTTTATTCATGCTATGTTTACTCGCTGCTAATTTATCTTAATTTCAGTTTTAAAATCGTACGAGTCACTAGCGTTATGTGGAAGTAAAGAAGGAAGGAGTGCTGTGAAATCTGCTATGATATTGTGGTTGAAGAACAAAATATGGATTTAGAGTGGCAGTCCTGTGCGTAAAAGAGATATTTATAGGATGATTAAGGGAAACAAACCTAAAGATATCCTAAAGGGGGCGCAGTTTTTGTTTTATTGGGCCACACTGTTGTTTGCTTGCTCCCATGCATGTGTGATTTCAATCCTATAGAACCAGCTTGGGCCAAGGCAACATTGTTAAAGAAATGCAACGGGTGACTTATGACCGCCTCCGTAGTGCAGTTGGTAGAGCGCTTGTCTCTGGCGCGAAGTACCCGGCTTCGATCCCCGGGTCTGGTACGGGGTGCACTCAACCTCGTTAGGACCCCCGGGGGGACCAATTGAGGAGCTGCTTGATGGAGAAGTAGCGGCCCCAGGTTGAGAAGGCCGCGTAACTGGACGGGAGGGCTCGGGGTGCTGACCACGTCCCAACCTCCAGTACTGCCAATACTGACGCTTATAGAGGGCAGAGGTAGTGGACACAGCGGCTGGGCGGCAAACCTGGGCCCTTCATGGGCCACTGCGCTGGGGTTTATTTTTACTTTCTCTACTGGTAAGTAGGGGAAGTATTGTATTCCACCCAAAACTTCGATGTCGAGATTTCACCGGAAATACATGTTTTGAGGCCCCCTGAATCCAAAAAAAGCATTTTTAGAAAAAGGTCCGTGTGTGTGTCTGTTTGTCAGTCTGTCAGTCTGTCAGTCTGTCAGTCTGTCAGTCTGTGGACAGCATAACTCAAAAACGAAAAGTCGGTTAGTAACCAAAGTTGGTATTTAAGTTTAATGTCTTTCAAGGATGTGACACGAAGATTTTGAAGAAAATAGCCCCACCCTAAACTACCTTTTACATGGAAAATTTTTCGAAAATTTTGATTTTCTTGAAAATGGCTCTAACGATTTTTATTAAAATGTCATATGTTTGAGATATTTTGATGGCAAATGAAATGTATATCTTGAATTTTCTGGCTATAGCCCCTGTAGCCGTATTTACTCTGGACGACTTTTGCATAACTGGTAAACCGTTAGAGATAGACCAAATCATACTATACAAAAAATGTTGTTGTTGTTGTTGTTTTCTAGTGCCTTGCATCTGGCAATGAAGCCATTAGCATTCGTGCTTTCCAATACTTTTGAACTGTAGTTTCTTCTGATCTTAATGCTTCACAGGTCTTCAAGTGGTCTTCGTTCATTTCTGCTGGATCGTTACACAGGACACATATAGGTGAGGCTGAGATACCTATTCTGTAGAGATGACTTGCTAAGCAGTCGTGATTTGTCAATAGTCGGAAGGCTGCAACCGCTGTTTTCCTTGGTTTCTGGGGGATTATATCTGGGTTGGAAAGTAGTATAATCCATTTTTTATCTTTGGATATGTGGCTTTCATGTAACTGTTTTCTTAACGGGCACCAGTTTTACAATGTGGCAGTTACATCACCCGACTTAAACCCCCATTTTGCAAGGAGGACCACACCTATCGTTGGTCAACGGGTCCATCGGACCTAGCCGGGAGGACTAAATAGGTGGTATTTAGATCCACCGACCTTCCCCTCATGTGCCTCTGAGGGACGCTGTTGTGCTGTGATAGGCCAGCACATATGTAAATGACATTTCCTCCATTTTAGATGAAACAGTTATACCGCTGTGATTCGGTCCCCAGAGCCTCATCTGTTAAAAGCAGGGTGCACCACGGGCAGGATGAGGATGAGAATTGGGTAGGAGAGGCTATAGGAGGCGCATCACTACCCCTTACTACCCCATACAAAAAATGTAGATCTTGCTAAAATGCACAATTTATGTCTCAATAAATTTTCTTGTAGGGTGAACCATTTCGGAGATATTCCTTGTTATGTGTGTGAGTTTCGGAAAACTTAGAACTCTTGTGAAATGGGTCATCGTTATTCATTTATTTATATGTTACGTGTGCAAAGAGAACGGAATCTCAAAACTTTAAAAGATTTGACTATCGCACAAAGTCTACTGTATTCCAATATTCCCCTTGCACCTACAAGGAAATAAGCAATAAGATAATTTGTACAAATGTTTATGTCAACTAACAAGAAAGAAGATATAGGAATAAGAGTTTGTAAGAATGGTTAGTTCAAGAGTAGAGAAAGTCATGTGAGTGCAACACATCAGATTTTTATTTATTATAACAGATGAGTTATTCTTACAGGAATAATTGTACTATATAACGCTCGAGGCTATATCACTTGTGACCGAAACAGACTGACAGGGTTCTTGAAAATATAGAAAAGGTAAAAGCTGATCAGTGGGAGAAAGACGGAGTAGTTGAAAACACCGTTTTACTCCATGAACTGAAAATAGCATTTAAATTCCGCTTTTTGAATGAGTTCTTTGCTTTAATCTACCGTAAATACACATTCCAAGGTTGGCTTTCTGTGTAACTGGAGTTGTTTACTGACACACTGGCTGGCTAGATGTCTGCCAGGGACAACAAACTGTAGTGCTGGCTTGCAGGACTGTCTAGTCTATGTTCTAACTCCAACAAACCTGTTCCCTATATCCTCATCTGTAATTGTCTCTTGTTTCAGGCGGTAAGAGAAGAAAGGTTACCTGTGATGAACGGAGTCCTGATAGGGATGCTGGGCGTGGCGCTGGTGGCTGTGGTTATCTCTGTCGTATTGTGTCTCATCAAGAGGAAGGAGATGAGTCGATGTATCTCCCGAAATGGCAAGCATCGCAAGTCCTCCTGCAGCGTGAGTTATCAGTTTGTCTTTCTACTTTCCTGACTTCTTCTTTTTCTTTCTCCAGTCTGTATAGTGAGTAGGGGAAGTATTGTATACAACCCAAAATTTCGATGTTTAGATTTCACAGGAAAATTGTAAGAAAAAGGCCCGTGCGTGCGCGTGTGTGTGTGTGTGCGCGCGCGCGTGTGTGTGCGTGTGCCTCTGTGTGTCTGTGAAAAGCATAACTCAAAAAAGAAAAGTCGATTAAAAATAAAAGTTAGTATTCAAGTTTGTTTTTCAAGGATGCGACATGTAGATCTTGAAAACAATTCCTCCACTTTAAACTATCCCTTACATGGCACATTTTTCGTAAATTTTGATTTTCTCAAAAATGGCTCTAACGATTTTGACTAAAATGTTTAAGTTATTTTAATGGAGAATGGACATTTTGAATTTTCTGAATTATTTCAATAGCCTATGTAGTCCTGTTTACTCTTGATGACTGTTGTATAATTGGTGAAGTGTAAGAGATAGACCAAATCTTACGAAACAAAAAATGTAGATCTCGTTAAAAAAATACAATTGTGTTCAAAATGCATTTTTTGTGGAGTGAACCCATTAAATTGTTTGTTATTTATGTGAGCTTTGTAATCCTTACACTTCTCTCAAATGTAAGGTCGTGCAAAGAGAAAGGAATTTCAAAGCTTCCTATAGTCCGCTTGCACCTACAAGACAATTAGCAGTAAGATCATTTCTGCAAATGTTAATATCAACTAACATGAAGGAGCTAGAGGAATAAGAATTTGTAAGAATAGTTAATACATGAGTAGAGAAAGTTATGTGAGTGCAACACATCGGATTTCTTTTATTTCTGTTCGTCTTTTGTACTTTCACTATTTGCATGTTAAGTCCAGTATAGAAATGTGTAACGTAACGTATTACTGGACGAATGTAATGCAACATGACTGCGTGTGGTGTAGTGATAGCATGCTAATCTTCCAATCCAGAAGTTACAGTGTCAATTTCCAGCCGGAAGTTGAAATTGGATTTTTTGGGCAAAAAAAAAATATTATTCGAGGAAAGGCCTTTGTCGAATTTTACTTAAATTGGTTAAAATTTAATGAGTTATTAGAAATTTTGATTTGTGATCCATAATTATTATTAGATTGTTGATTTTTAAGTCATAAATGAAATACTAGAATATTCTCTTAAAAATTAATGCAAAACCTCTTCTTCCATATTCCAAATTAAATCCGGAAACAAATTCAGATTCCCCTTCAGCAAAATCAAACGGTCTACGATTTGTTTCAGCAAGACATGATACAAATCATGAACGGTTGGCAATTTTTCTTTGGCCAGAATTATTCCGCATCCTCCCTAGACTCTGGAAGTATGAATGAGAGTGTGAATGTGTGTGTGTGTGTGTGTGTGTGTGTGTGTGTGTGTGTGTGTGTGTGTGTGTGAATTTAATGTAATTTCCAAAAGTTATACTAGCCTAAATATTAACATCACTGTAAAGAGTGAAATACCGGTTAATACCGTATTATAGATACATAAAATCAATTATTTAAAAAATAATTTTATAATAATAATAATAATAATAATAATAATAATAATAATATTAATATTAATATTAATAAATAATTAGAGTAATGATTTTCAATAAAAATGAATAGAGGAAACGAACCCAAAAAAAGAGGTAGCCTCGCTAATTTAAAAAACTGAATAGTTTCAACGGTTTTTATAGCGTCGGTTCAGTAAGAACGAACGGTCACTCTTAGCTTGTCTGTCGAAGTGACAGATAGAACAGAACAACAGACAAACAGAACCCACGCATACCCAGGGAGAAAAATCTGGTAGCTTTATCGGCGGCAAAGGACTGCCTCAGAGGGACTTCCGAGGGATTATTAGAAGGCGTGGAGCATTGTTACCTCAGTTATCAACGACAAAATACGATTGTCTAAACCTGCTTCAAAGTTCACATGAACCTGAAACAAATAAATAAAGGCTTCAGGATATTACACACTTCCTCAGCATGCTGTCAACAATAGCTTATTAGTTCAGAAGACGAAATATTGATTTCGTTCTAAGGTTAACATCACATTAATAAACAATGTTAAATATCCGCCAATAGCAAATATAATAAGATTACGATAGGCAAAAACCTTGATAACATTTTTCAGTATAAAAATATGTCATAAATAGCTTCACAATAATCATAATTTCAAACATTTTTTGGTAGTGTTTAACGCCCGTTTTTAATACACGTGGCACCGCAGGCACTAATACTGGTTATACATGGAATGAAGATGGAGCACTGGTGGAATAAGATGGTGGGGGAAACCGGAGAACCTGGAGGAAACCCACCCCAGCGCCACTTCATCCGCCTCGAATCCCACATGGGTTGCCTGGGACAGAACCCGGGCCGCTTTAGTGAGAAGCGAATGGTCCTACCACTTGGCTACGGCACGGCCCTATAATTTCAAAAGGCACACAGTATGAACATGGACACCACAGACACTATACAATTATTATATTTTACTCCAGTAAATAGGAAATGTATTTATATACCTACATAAAGTCTACGACCTTCAAAAACTGCTGTTCAGTTGTTTATCTGCTAAGACCAAATCAGACATAATGGGTGTTCAAATTTATTTCAAACTTCCCGCAGTAATCTTGAACCGATTTCGTCATTATGCAATACAGAGTGCAGTTAAGCATTTAGAACTGACATGGAGGTCGCCGTAGAGAAAATGAGAGGAAAATAAGAAGAGAAAGAGAAAAGTAAATTTGACTTTGACCTACATTAGAGACGAGGCCTGTTTATTTCGCATTGCCACAATGGAACAACAACAAGTGTGTTGTGCTTCTTGTCTCTTGAGCAGCACCGACTGACTCTTTCGTGCATGCTGAAACAGTGACAAAATTCATGTTGAAACAAAAGTCGGCCTTAAACTCAGGAAATCGATTAAAACTGGAATCACTATAGCGTTACCAATATGCAATTTTCCTTTGACTTAACTCGTTAATTAAACATTGAACGTGGAATGGTGGTTTGGAGCCTGTGTTTTCATTTGATTGGCTCAACGTTGGTGATTTTTTCGATGTTTGGTAATAACCTAACTCAGAATTGGAATTCGTGGATCCAAGTCGGCTACCTTCCCGCGAAATCTTCTCGTGTAGAGGCACTTTTTATATCGTGGGCCAAATAGAAGTTCTCAAGGGACATTACAGAACAGCACTAGCATTAGTTGCGTTCGCGAAGGTAAGTTGTGTGCGTTAGAATGATTGTGCGTAAAAATTGTGTTTGAGTTAAGGCTGGTTCATAATCACCGGTAATGGCAACGATAACCAGAATGAGAAAGTTGAAATAGGTGTATTCAAATGGAAGTGTTCACAAATGACGGGAAGATCTCCCGGCTCCAGGAATAAGAAAGCAGACTTGCAAGGATTTAACTTTCTCGTACTCGTTACTGGGTACGGCATGTTAGATTCGTATTGCGCACTTTCTTTTCAGTGTAGGAATTACTGAAGGTGGCCGCGGCATGAAACAGCCGCTAGAGCTCTCTCTAGTCGCAAGCTAGATAGGACCAAAAGCATTCCAATGCGCAAACTCGAGCTTCCTTTCCTGTCGATGCCGATTCATAATAACCATTCCCATTCTCGTTTCCGTTCTGGTTGCCGTTACCGGGCGGTTATGAATCGCCTTTATTCTGCTCACAGACACACCCACATATACACTGACATATAGATTTGCATACTTCTCTAAAATGATTTGTGGGATTCAGGGGGCCTCAAAGCATGCATTTTCAGTGAAATTTCTGTATCAAATCTTGATGGATACAATAGGGATCCTTCAATCCATCAATCCTCTAGTAAGTGAAAGAACGTATTAGAGAAAGTAAAAATTGAGAATACAATCTAACGTTCTAGTGTTTGCTATTGCTGTTCCGAAATATCGATTTTACCACCTTGACCAATAGACAACTTGACTGAAATTAACTGAAAAAATGTATAAGATTTTATCCGTCATGTAAAAACATAACTCTAAATACAGTTAACTATATAGGAAGCATATTTAATTTCAAATTTAAGTCAGTAATAAAGAGTTTCTAGTCTATTTGCTTGCATAACTTAGGTCGTTACGTCACACCTTTCATTAATGGCGACTGTGGTTATGCAATATTGTATTATTGAAAGCATCAGTAGGATTTAATTAGTTACAAAACCAAGCTTATCTGAATCAGCAAACATCCAGCTTTTCTCAGATGAACAAACACAAAACAAATATAACCCATCAACGCCGAAATAAAACGAAATAAAGCGAAAAATCGGTAGAAAACATCTGTTGTGTTGCACTCGCATGACTTTCTCTACTCTTGGAAAACTATTCTTACTAACCCTTATTCCCCTATTTACTTCATGTTAATCAAGATAAATATTAATTGCAGAAATTATCGTACTACCAATTTCCTTGAAGCTCCAAGGGTAACATGGGAATACAGTAGACTTTAAGTGATAGTCAAATCTTTTCAAACTCTTCAATAAGTGAACCTTTGAAGTTCCATTCTGTTTGTATAGCCAAGCGATAAAACAAATGGATATCGTATTCCTATTCGAGAAAACTGTAAGCATTGGAAAATTTAAACAAATAACAATCCTGTGCTTTACCGATTTTAACGGGATCTAAAGCCCTTCAGAATGTAGAAGACTTTTGAGGATATCGTCAGAAAGATTAAATGCACGTTTCATTTGGCGTGAAAATATCCTAAGCATATGGTATTTTCATCAAAATCGTAAGAGCTATTTTTGATAAAATCAAATTCAAAAAAAGTTTTCCATGTGAAGGATAGTCTGGGTTGCAGGAAGTTTTCTGAAAATCTGTGTGGCGCATTCTTGGAAAATCTTGGACTTAAATGCCTAGTTTGGTATTTAACCGACCATTCGATTTTGAGCTATCCTGTTCAGATGGACACATACACACTCAGAGAAAGCGAAAGACGGAGGAGAGAGATCTTTTCCTAAAAATTCTTTTATCTTCATTCAAGGAATCTTAAAGCATATATTTCCAGTGAAATCTCCGGATTTTTGGGCGGAATGCCATATTCCTCCTACTTATTATACGTAGTAGAGAAAATACAAATACGTGAAACCAAATTACAAAATTAAATTTGTAATTAAAGCTAAATTGTGTTTTCTTAACTGAAAATTACTCATTCTGGTTCCAATTTGTTCTTTACTATATACTCTAACAGCTACTTTTTAGACTATCTTAAAAGGATTTCAGTAACTAATTACTCAAATAATTCATAATTCAAAATAATAACTATCCACGTTACATCTGCAAACTAAATAGTTGGCCTATTTCTTTATTTCTATTATTTTCCTGAAATAGTGATAGTATCAAATGTTCTTTTTCAGCCCTCGCCGTTAAGCTTGAGCAAAGGATTGCTGGTGCCAAATCGCTACACACCCAATCCTCAATACAGCGCATGTGCAACACCGGACGCCATGCTCGTACCGTTGCTCTCTAGGGAAAACGTCCATTTTCTGCAAGAAATCGGAGAAGGATGCTTCGGCAAGGTGTATAAAGGTAAGACAAGTCTTATTTTGTAACCTGTTATATTTTCTCCTATCCATACTCTTCTGCTAGTACAAAGGTTGAGGCACACTGGCCCGTCACGTCAGGGACGAACATTTGCAGCTATCCGCCTTCCGCGAAAGCTGCTCACTACTCGGAATATTTCGACCGGAAAATTATACAATTGTTTATAATTTTGCACTGTTGATATTAATTATTCGTCATCCACTGTCGCAGGTACCTAGTTTCTGTTTATGTGTGTGCGATAAGATAAGCAGTATGTTGAGGGTGCCGAATGCAAACGTAATGTAACGAGCATTTACGAAGGCCACCCGACACCAGCGAAGGCTTCCGGGAGAGTCGCGTGACAGGCATCCCTGTCGGAAGGAGCGGAAGCCAAATCCTTCCGATCGGACCAGTGTACGTTTGATCATTAAATAACACAAAACCGACCTTCATTCCGTTCCAGTCGTGACGGGCTAGTGGGCGTCAATCTTAAGAAGGTGTTGTATATTTGTTTATTTGCTTCCTTCTTTTGTTCTGTCCTTTTTTCTTTTAATGGAGAGGAAAAATTATTTTTACGCGCCTACCCCTGACCAGCTGGGCGTGTGTGATTCGCCGACTGGTGGCCCTACCCACTAAAAAACTCCTCCACTTGTCAGTGTATTATTTGTTATTCTTTCACATGCATTAGTTGGTGGGGTTCCGCATAGCATCCCCATTAGTCTGCGAAAGATGAGAAGCTGGCGTGTATTGCACGCGAGCTCGTCAAATGTTATTAATCATGGATTGCACGTGACAAATGTCCTGAGTAATTCCAGGTGGCCAGTCACGCAAGGGTTTTGCAATTGTTTGCTCAAATGTCCACTGTGAATAATTGAAATGTGTAATGCCTTTAGATTAGTAGCGACATTACGACATGTCTTAACCTATGAGCACAAGCATGCGTTTTAGATAAAGAAGTGTACAAATGCCCTGTTGTCGCAACGTTATTTGTTGAAGAACTTAGGTCTACAATATCAAGAGGGACGAGCAAAACAAATTTAAAGTATACAAGTATACTAATCACAATGAAAGATGACAATCGTTAGAAGGTTGTGTCAACTTCGCTTGTTCCTACTCTTTCGGTCGTTGTCTTGACCCGAAAGAAAATTATCAAATGAGACATTTTCACCGGTGTAACGAAGTTTCGATCTCGTCAAACATAGGGCATTGATCTGTTAAGTTAGCCTCTCTTCCCCAAACATTCAAAAAACTGTAACCACCAGTTGGAGCGGCAAGTACACCCCCTCACTCTCTCAATCCCAACCTTCGTCCGCTCCCGTCTGCTCCAACTGCCACCTGTTGATAACTCTACTAGTCGCCTTAGCAAAAGTGCATATAATTCAGACCTTTAGGAACAACTATAAAATACTTTATTCCTCTCAAGCATAGTATCGCAATTTGTCAAATCTTTAGAATATTGCAATAGTGTTTTTTGTTATTTTAACATTATGTTGGTATTTATCAATAAAATAAAGATATTGACAGCTATTTATATCATAAATGTGTCAATTTATTTCAGTATTATTGCAGTCCATTTTTTCTTCTTTTTCAAAATCCAAATCCATGTAATTGTACTCTAATGTAAGCCCATCATCACACACGCGTACTACCTCATTCGTTATTTTACGTGGGCCCTCCCCATCCTTTACTACAGACACACTTGACCACAGATGCTGGGATTAAACTCAAAATGTTCGGCTTTGAATGGATGGCCAGTCCATTTCTTCTGGCCTTTAACAATCTTACCTATCTGAATTGCTTTTAAGATGCTTGTGACCGGGATACCTAAATCGGTTCAGGAATCAGAAGATTGGCATATATAACAACATAATTGATGCAATAGAGGATGATGTGGAAAACCCTTTAAAAAAAACCAAAGGCATATCAAAACATCGATGGGATGAGGCAATATGAACAGATACCTTGCAGATGTTCTGAGTTCAAGTGTGGAGACGGAGAGCAGAACACAAAGAAGAACGGAGACAAAGATTGGGGAAGGCTAAGACTCAATACAGTCTTTAAACGCCATATAGAGGGAGCAGAAGGTAAAGGTAAACGTCCATATTAAGGAAAGGTCCCTCCAGAAAACAGAGCAACAGAGCCTCCTGTAGGCCATGTAGCCCTTTCTGCTTCTATCGTGGCCTCCAAGATGGAGGAATGAGGTTAGAGACCCGAAGGACGACCAGATCTCGATGATGACGTGAGAAAACTTGGTCGAGGTCCCTAATGTTTCCAATTCGAGCGCATTCGACGCCGCTCAAGCCCACCAACCTCTGACCTCCGAGGATTTCCTGAAGCGGAGCCTGCTCGAGAGTACCGAAGGGTGGGACCTAGCTGAGAATTTCGACTGACACCAGTAAGAAACATCTATAGAGCCGGCCTCCACCGCCCAGCCACAACACACCGAACATCTTCGATTAGCCCTTCAACCTCCAAACAAACGATGGTGAAGGAAATGTTGGCAATAGAAAATGAAGGTCAAGAAAGTTGTTGTTCAAGAGGAACCACTTCATAATTTTCCAACCGACCCAGTAAAACCACGAAAAATCCATAGAGTGGGCAGTCTTCGGGAAACGAATTCTGGACTCCCGAATTTTACATGTTACCGCGGAGCCATCTAGTGCGGTATATAGCGGTAGAGTTTACAAATAGCACAAGAACGAAGTAATTCAATACCTCAGAGTTAATTTGCAAGCTGTAGTATCGAAAGGTATTTTAATATAGAATACCCTTTATTAAAATAAGGCACGTGTATCTGCAATACATATGCGAGTGAAAGGGGGCGCTTTGAGTGAAGATGCTTCACTTGAAACATAGGCCTCCTTTTTTACTTTCTCTACCATAATCAAACACTAATAAAGACAATTGTATAGGTATTCTGCTTTCCATTCTACGGCCTTACAGTAGGAATAGGAGAGATACGGAGGGGGTTCGGCAATGAAGCTGTGCTTGTTCTACCTAAGCCCTCTAGGTGGCACCCCCGGGAGGAAGGATGAAGTGAGAGGAGACACCAGGCAGCCAGATCTAGACTAGTGGTACAGACATTGACAGAAGTCTCTAGGTTTAACAAGATTGACAATTCCTTGTGATCCTTCTTGTCTACCTAGGGAGTCCTTGGCGAGGTCTAACGCTCCCATATACCGCCCTCGAATCCCACCAGCAACGAGGGTAGGTGAGAGATCATTTGCGCATATCCTCCCTGCCAAGCTGCACCTTACGCCTTCGCTGACACTTGCGACCTTCATGAACGATAAATGAAATGATTGATAAAGTGAAATGGAAGGAAGAAGTTCGGGGGATCTAATTATCCTTCCCAGCATTCACTGAGCGATCCGAGGAAGCCCATGGATCAGAAAGGTCGGCCACGAGAATCGAACCCACGACTCCCGAATGCGAGTCTCACACATTACCGCGGGGCCACCTCGCTCGATTACTTACAGTAACTAGAAGTATTCTATTCCACCCAAAAGTTCGACGTCGAGATTTCATGGAAAATACATGATTTGAGGCTCCCTGAGCCAATATTTGAATGTTAGTTTAACATACAAAAGGTTTTAACAGGAGCTATGTAATAAAACTGGTTCTACAAACGTTAATCTCGATTATCATGGATCAGAAGAATAGGCGTTTCTAAGAATAGTTTGTGAAAGAGTGGGTAGAGAAAATTATGGAAGTGGACACATTAGATTTTTCATTCTACACGTGCTTCATTCTGGAAGCTAAAAATTGTCCTAAAATCTACATGCATTTTATGAACCTTAGGGTAGACCTACTTGGATGTCATCCTCCGAGAATACAAGTATAATTTGCATAGAGTTGGTCATGGTTGCAGTAATTACAGACTGTGACTTTGACTGACTGACATATTACAGCGAGGATTACAACTGCCTATGGGCACGAGAAGGCAAAAAAGCATCTCGCAGTGTGCAGTTAAAGCATGGGACAAAAAAAGTAGGAGAAAAAATATACATTCGGTAGCAATGAACAAAATATCGAGCTCCTTGTGACTGCGAGTATGCATGTTTATACAGTCAGTAATTTCATGCGTCAAAAAATAATGTTTAAAATCCGTATTTTTACGCAGTCATGTCCCAGGCTACAAATCACCTTACTTTCTCTACTGCGTATGGTAAGTAGAGGAAGTATTTAATTCCACCCAAAAATTCAATTAAAATTTTATTCCTGGATTTATCCCAAACATTTTTAGTTGTTTTTCTCCTATTAGGTATGTGATTACAGGAATAGTTATTTTTGGCTACTTTGTAGACGTTATGTAAATCTTCATAACTGCTGGATTCCAAACTCACTTTTTATTTGAAAAAAGGCAAATAAAGCATTTCTTTAATGTATTGCGTCACAGCCAGGTTTGACTTTCATAAACCTCTTGTTTTAATGTTGGTCACAATTCTGAGTGCGGGCTTTGGAGGATCTGCTTTAATTACATATTGCTTTTCAGAGAAATTTTAATGTTAAGAAGCTTCTTATGTTGACTTTATCAATCAGACAACAATCTATTTCTATTTTCGTTAGAAGAAGGGCACGGAAACGAAAATTTGTTTATTACCATAGTTCTGATTCATTTCGTGACGTCATGGATTATACACTGCCCAGAATCCGCGCAAATCTTAACCTACATTTTGCTTTAGTAGTAAGTAACCAAGTGTCCAAATCATGCTCAAATGTCCACCATTAAAGAGCACACATTCAAGAAGTAAAACAAATTGTGAATCACTATCTATTCATGACTATAAATGCAATAACATTAGCGCGAACCTTAATATGAGAAGTATAATAGGAAATTACATCCGTGGATGGGATTGCAGTTGACAGATGCCGTTGACCCAAGCTTTGTTTTGGAACATACTGCTGCAGAGTGGCACGAATTCAAATTCTGTTTACAAAAACTTGGTATTTAATGATATTAAAACGATTATTACCACAAAATTATAATGAACACCAATGTTGCAATCAGTCTGAGGAAAATTGCGGGGTATGTAATACATCTCTCACATTCATTGACGTCACGGCCCTGTTGTGTCTGTCTCTTACTGTTTGGCATTTATGCAAAAGTCATCCAAAATGAAGAGGTCTTCTAAGGACATTCTCAGAAAATTAAAGATATGACTTAGAAACTGTCATGAAATTACTTGTTTGTGTTCGTCACTGGATACTGATTGTCTAGTTGTGTTTCTACACGTCACAGGCAAACGCTGATTCACCCTCCGAATGAAGGAGTGGGTTGGGGAACAGCAGCTAATCACGTAAGCGTCTCCAAAGAGACAAATTTGGACATCGCTGGTATAAATAATTGAATTTATTATATATAATTCAAGTTTTTATTTTGTGTCCCTTTTATATAGGTATCTCAATGTGCAACTTAATGGCTACCCTGTAACAACATACTTTCAAATTAGCTGCTTATCTACAAGTGCACGTTTACTTTCTACGTAGTTTGACTGAGTGCGCATAAGACGCAGCTTCGTTTACGTTATCGCTGCCCGGAATGTCGTGGGCTGCGTCCGTGTGCATTAACTGTAGTGCCTCGCCCTATTAAATATAGCACGTTTTAATAATTCTATATTTTGTGGTCGTTTAAAACAGTTGCGTAGATACGCCCTTATGATTCTAAGCATGGAACATGGAGCTAAAGTAAATATGTTACTCTTTCTCGTCGAGATAGAGCTCACAACATGTCATCAGCAAGAAAATTAGTCACAATACTAAGTATATCACCGAGGAGAGCATCTGCGAGCCCTCATAGAAGTACAGTAGAAAATCATTCCACCAATTGCTCCATTATCACCTTTTCAATCATCCATTTCACCTGCATTTCATATCTTCTTCCCCACTATCATTCCTCGTGCTTGGCTGTCCACTCACTTCCAGGTCTTCACTCTGTCCAGTCCATAGGTTCCTGTGCACCCCGACAGGCGTCTGATCATAGGCACTGGCTTGTAAGTCCTAGGGGGTGTAAGTCCTACATAAGGGGAAGGTAATTAGGTAAAGAAGAAGAGAATATAACATACCGCATTCTTCCTCACAGTGACAAAAGGGCCGACCGCGTATTGACCTTCGATATCTAGTGAACCAGCCGGCAGACCATTCTCACGAAACCAAAAGCTTGCCGCTAATAATGTGGATACATAGCATAAACACTTGTTTGGAAGGTTTGAAGGTTTACTGCTCTATCCAGTACAAAGGCATTTTTTAGATGTGAGAAATTGTGGTTTAAGATCAAGCTCACTTTTGTATTTATAAGACCATATTGGTGTCAGGTTATATTTCCGACTTCCATGCAGTTCATAAACATCTTGGACTGCGCGTGATTAAGTGCAGTGCCATCTCGCATTATCAGTAATATCTGGTTTATTTCAGGAAAGGAAACAGAGACGTTACCCCCTCATCAATTTCCATGCCACTCGTGCAGATCCTAGCAAGGTAATTCACCACACCTAAAAATACCCCTGTACGTGGTAAGCTAAACTTTCAGTTACTATTTCTGATTACAGTACCGCTTCCAATATTTCTGTTAGTGCTGAGTTGTTTGTGCAGTGAAAATGTCGAGCGAGAAGTAAAGACAAGTTAACATGTCAATGGGAATTAAATTGGATGTATTAAAGAGACCACTTAAAGGGGAACATGTTAATACCTCTATAAGTTTTAGAATAAGCAATACTTTTGTTTCCCATATTTGCTAGAATATGTATTTATGTAATTTGCAGTATTGTGTTGTGAGTTGTGAATAATAGACCCCTTATTCCGTAAAACTCGACATTCCGGTAACTCGATACCCTCTCAATCCAGATTAGGTCGAGTTATCCGGACTGTACAGTATTGCAAAGGTTGCGCTTTGACTTCTTTTCCATATAAAGAAGTTGGTGGTAAAAACAAAGCTTAAATCAATCATTCCAGCTTCCCTAGAGGGTTTGGGTTCTCAGAAACGCCTGTTTATCAATATCAATTTATTTTATGAATGCTGACACTAATTTTGACACGAACAACCTCAACAATTTATCTTATCCCTTCCTTTGTTCTTTCTCTGTTTACCCTCCTCAAATAGAGTACTTACATCCCTCAGGACCTATAAGTTAGCGCCTGGCGAAGAACACATAAATTCTTAATCAGAAACAGCAGCCAGGACAAGAGTTTGAAAACAGATGTTATAAAATGGGGGCTGAATTATAAAAGGAAAGGTGGTGACGGAGCAGTTGGTGGAATGAATCGCAGGGGAAGGATTTCATTAAAATAATTCGATATTGAGATGTTTCCGGAAAGACATGATTTGAGATCTGCTGAAAAAAGAATAGAAAGATGAGAAAGTAATGTGAATATGTCCTGTCCTGTGGCACTACGACACTTTGAGTGTAGCCTCGGCCTACCGCTCAGCCGCTGGAGGCCCCCCCCCACCCCTTTTTGGTCACGATGGTGACCAGTTTCAGCGTCTTCTTTCGTGAAGGTGAGTAAAGGCTTTAAAAGTAGTTTTAAAACGTTGCAGCAGACGGGAACGGGCGCTGAGGATAGCGACAGGCAAAACACCGCGCAGGCTCTAGGAGGTGTTTTGCTCTCCAACGGGTACACTTGGATTTATTTGTTGAATTGCTCATGTGTTGAAAGAATGTGCAAGTTTACGAAATACAGATGCAGCGATAAGCCCCAGTGCAGCAAAGCAGTAACTGTGTTATGTTATAATATTTTCTGTTGCACAGGAGAACTGAATAGGGACAGCGAAGTGGAGGTAGTTGCCGTGAAGGTGCTAAAGGATACGGCGACGCGGGAGGCAGAGGAAGACCTTATGCGTGAGGTGGACATCATGAGCGCCTTCAGACACCCCAACATCCTCTCCCTTGTAGGAGTGGTCCCCAGAGGTGAGTAATTAACTATGCATTTATTATTAAATTGTCATTGATTGTATTAGAGCAGCACTGGGCAACTGGTGCTTACTGAGAGCAGCCTGCTCATGGCCTTGCACTGATAATAATAACTGTATGTTTAGCACCTAAAAACGTAAAGTCTGCTCAAGCTATCCCGCGAGTTATCATCATCATCATTATTATCATTATTATTATTGTTGTTGTTATTATTGTTATTATTATTATTATTACTATTATTATTATTAATTATTGCTACGAGGGCCTGGGTTTCGATAATTTTGCATCTTTTATCAAATAATGTGCTACCTTATGTGCAAAATCTGAATTTTGAGTGAAATTAAACAATTTTAAGTTACTTTTCCTACTTTTTTAGCCATTCTTATCTGATAGGGAAGTTTTATAGGTTATAAGACATTTTAAGATGAAATTCAGATCTTTGTCATTTTTCTAGAGTTTGGTTGCATTGTGGAATTAAGTTTCAGAAAGAAATTCTAAAAACTATGGAAATGCATGTGACTTCCCTGTTAATGCTTTGTTAAAGTATTTGGACTCGTCCAACCACAGATTAATACGTCCAACTAAACGATATACGTCTATAGTAAGCCAGACTTGTCCTCTGCGAGAGTGTGGGTTGAATCTCTTACTTTGAGGGTTACCCATTGTTACAATGCAGTTTTCACAAAGCAGAAGATAGTGTTTGAGGTGATCATGCCACAAATAGAAACAAGTATTTCCGCTAAATTGAAAATGAAGCAGAATTGGTGAAAGCAGTTGCAAGCAGTCTAAGCTGTGTGAAAGGTGAAGCGATCAAACTTGTCTTTGCTAAAATGGAAGATGTGTTAAATAGGAACAGTGCAAGATTGCTGATCTACTGTCGGATAAGAAGTATTCCCTCGATGAAGAAGAACTGGAAACTCACAATATTTGTTGCTTTAAGCATACCCCTGTTATCTTCATTTGATGTTGAAAGAAGCTTCTGTATATATGTCTGTGTTACTTGATGATTGACGTTCCTTCAAATCTAAAAACTTCAAAACTATTGTAATTAAGTATTTAGTGGTAAAGTAAGAATTAAATGTTCAAGGAGATTAATAAATTAACGTAATTTTGAAGTCCTGTTGATTTTAAGATTATAAGGTCGTCAGTTTAAATACTTTTAGGTTATCAAAATCCGTGGCTTAGTTATTACAATAACATGTGGTGCATGTTCACCCAATATTTCGCACATAACTTCACTGGTCATCTTCAGAGCCTGTCGACTCCTCACAATGATGGCAATTAAGAAAACCGGGAGGTTTAATACGTTTTCATTTTGCTTAATTGTCCTGAAAAAAAAATAAAATGCTTGTTTTCTTTTTAAAAATTATGAAGAAAGCTATTATTAAATATTATTGTTTCTTCTTCTTCTCCCTTAATAAAGAGTTAAAGACGCAATCACTGAGTGCAAGAAATTGAACTAAATCGAGTGTAAAAATCAGTATCCCATATGTTTACTTTTGAAATGACATTGTGTGGGACTAGCGTTGTAGAACTAGCGTAGGCTATCATAAGCAGTTTTCCTGGTAGAATTAATCAGTTAAGAACCTACCCGCATTACCTGTGTGTTAGGTGTGTTGCATATCCATCGGGCATTACCTCATATCGATCGTGTTGTTTACGTTTATTTTTTCTTTGGTCATGTTTTACTACAGTCCTCTAGAAATCGCAAGTGTTGAACTTTGAGCCCTCTCGGAAGCGAGAGAGGGTATATAACGGGCAGCTTAAGCCACGGAACATAAGTGTGTTCAAAAAATTTGGAAGCTGCTCTAAGTATGATACTACAGTTCGAATCTCACTTAGGGTGAGTTATACGGATAAGAACTTTTTCCGGGGTGTTCCCTTATCCTGAGAAGACGAATGCCGGATAACTTAGAGTTCTACAGACTTCGAGCTCTTTAAAGCATCATTTCACCCATTTCATTTATTCACCGTCCGATATGACACTACGCTGGAGGAGGTTAAAAAAGTTCAGATCGAAGACACTGATAGTGATCACTAGGGCCCGGATTTTTAGGTTCTTAAAATTAACTTTTTAGTTATTTTTGTATCTTAAAAAAGTTTTTTTTAGTTATTTAACCTCCTGAAATAGTTTTTATATTATTATTGTTTATTAATTTTATTATTAATTGTCCTCTTTTTTATAGCAATGTTGCTGATATGTCCTATAGATCCTTTGTGCTGCTCAAAATGCGATTTTTGGCCAAAGGGAACCAGGAAAATACGTAAATAAAATTATAGTTTATACGCTATGTGCATTACAACAGGTGCTTAATCCTTACCTGCATTCCAGCATTCAAGAACAGATTGCACAGGTTCCCTTGTATGGTATGTTTATTTGCACAGCACCTAGCCGCTTAATGCAACTTTATATGTGCAGTATAGAAGGTGTTTATATCTGTTCAAGCTTTTGTGTCTGTGGGCAATGGTTTCTTTCGCTTTTGGCAGATTTGGCAAAATAATACTTTGCCATCTGTGGTGAAGTTCGGATGGTTAGCTATCCACTGAGGAATCAACCACCTTCGAGATGAGCTGACTTTAGGCATAACACTGGCTCCTTAAATTACCTGCTTAATCTAACGAAAATTGACTTCTAACGATGTAGTAATTGTATGCATTAACAATACACGATAGTCGACTGAACACAATGGATACTATTTTTAAACTGATTGGTTTGAGTTTATGGCAGATTCTCCCAATGACCCCTTTCCCCTCGACAACAATCCCCGCATTCCTTGCTTGCAACAATACAGAGCTTGATCCCACACAGTCAAATACAAGTCAGTTGCCTCTTGCATTATTGTCACTATTCCTCTGACCATACATAAGCGAAAAGACGTAGCAAAGATGTAACAGTCAAAGTCCATTCAATATTTCATATTTCATTCAATATTTCCCATTTTAAAAGTTTTTTTCTTCATTTTAAAATTAATAGGAGATTTAGCCTCTTTTAGGTTTTAAAGTCTCATTTAGCTATTTTTAGGTTTTATAAGATTCAAGTAGTTGGCTTCGATGATCATGAAACAGATAATTAAATTAAACCACTGTAGTTAACTATCAAGGAATAAAATAGTTAAAAAACTAAGAATCCGCGCTCTAGTGATCACGAATAATGCTGCTTTGAGCCGAAAAGTAAAATTTGTATTTTGATCACAGTGACCAAATTCATGATCACAGTTTTTGATCATCATTATGTCTGAATTTCTCATTCAATTTCTTAATTCGTAGTGTTTTTTATCATGTTTCCTTCCATACCCGTGTTGCCATTCTTGTTGGAGCGAAAGAAGTAGACGCGAACCGGATAAAAAAGGAGAAAAAAGTAGAATTTCGAATGCATTGCAACGGGAACGAACCATGGCCCTCCTTCGTCCGTATATATGAGACACGAAACTTGTGAGTAATATTATTTATTTATAGCTTATTTATCACTTTTTAAGTGTTGAACAAAGACATTTTTTTCGTCTTTCGCCCCCCTCCCACTACTCGGCGCAGATTGACACCTACCGCCCCTCTTAGATCAGTCACTGCATTGGAAAGAGCATTATGATGCTTAAATTTCAACAATAAAACGTAAATATAGGCTTGACAACATAAAATAATTTGTTCTTAAACACTTACTAATGGAAGTGCATGGCATCCAGCACACCAAAGTAGACTTCTCTAGTCCTGTTTTATCTAAAGAAGCAATGTTAATGTCTATGCCACATGACTTGCAATATGCAAACGTATCTCCTTTTTCATTTTTCAATAACCGCCCCTTTAACTGCTGGATTGTTCCCATTCGGATTTGTAAGTTTGTGAGTACTTAGCCTTCTTTCTTGGTGCCTCTCTCATGGTCACTAAGCATTTCACATAAATTTAGCACAACGAAAACCACTACTGTGTGCACTGTGAAACGCGAAAGACGCACGTTACTTCGGCAATATTTATAAAAAACTGAGGTGGGGCGAGAAGCTACTGAAGGGTTGAAGTTCTTAGTAGCGATAGCGACTTATTTGTAAATCATAGGACTGATAAGGTGAGGGGCAGCCCCTTTTGTGTTTTAAGGCGTAGAGGCATTATGCAATAGTTTAATCTTATCTTGTGTTTCTCATAAGAGGCTGAGGGAAAGAGACCACCGTTATAATGAACATGGCTGCACTATTTATCAATTAGGAAATTATAAATTCTATTTTTAAAAGGATAAAATTAAGTAGATTTTCCTGTATTTTTAAAAAGGAGATTTTGCATTTTTGTAACTAACCAAAAGTAGAAAAGTAGATGTGCAAAAAATAAGGAGATCTCCTTCCGAAAAAGTAGATCTGGCAACACTATCCATACCAATGTTATCAATACTACCGGTAGTCCTACCATGGTCATTGATATACTTCACCAAAACTATCGAACCGTAGTTTTGGTAGAGCGCAACCCTATGTGGGACATTTTTAAAAGCGCTTAAATGTGAAACTTAAAAAATACATTTTGAGAGATACATTAAAGCTAAAAAGCTGAAACTCGGTATTTTACATTTATGTCAAGTAAGTGGTAAACATGTCTAATGAAAACTTTAAGTTTTCATTTTTCACAGATACTTCCCGGTAAGTGTACCTTATGCCAGAAGGTCGTGTCAGTAAATTTATTGCCATGTGAACGAAATTACTGATGCGGGATGCGGGACAGTCCCATCACACAACGATCGATAACAGTGGCATAAATTCGGCATTTGTCAGCGTCGTTAAACAAACTACAAACGTTATCAACACATAATATCAAAGCTAATATTACACCTGGCTAAGCAGACATTGCGCCCAATGCATTCCATAATTCCTAAAATATCTGCTAAAAATCAGTCCATACCAGTAAAGAAAAATAAAATCAACAGGGATTAACTGTGCAGATGCCAAAGAACTCACAGCCTTAAGAATAACGTAAATACAAAAATGTATACATAATTAAAAATCTGATGTGTTGCACTCACATGACTTTCTCTACTCTTGTAGTAACCATTCTTAAGATCTCTTATTCCTATATCTTTTTTTTTTTTTTAAATTAACGTCCTCCAACATGGTGTCATATCGGACGAATGAATGAAATGAAATGGGTGAAATGATGCTCAAATGAGCCCGAGGTCCATGGAGCTTTAAGTTACCCGACATTCGTCTTCTCAGGATAAGGGAAAACCTCGGAAAAAAACCTTACCCGGATAACTTACCCTAAGCGAGATTCGAACTCGCGACCTCTTGAACGTGAGGCAGACACGCTAACCATCACGCTATCGAGGCGGGCTTTATTCCTATATCTTCTTCGTGTTAGTTGAGATAAAAATTTGCAGAAATTATTGCTTATTTCCTTGATGCTTTCAAATACCGTTCTCTTTGCAGAATTAGCATATAAAAAATGAATATCGATGTTCCATTTGACAGAAGTATAAGTTCTTAAGAACTCACACAAACAACAAGGAGTATCTCCGAAATGGTTCGCTCTACACAAAATTTATTTCAACATAAATTGTGTATTTTAGCATGATCTACATTTTTGTATATTAAGATTTGGTCTATCTCTTACAGTTTACCAGTTATGCAAAAGTCACCCAGAGTAAATAGGACTTCATGAGCTATAGCCAGAGAATTCAAGCTATATATTTCATTTGTCAAAAAAATATCTCAAACATATGGCATTTTAATTAAAATCGTTAGCCATTTTCAAGAAAAGCAAAATGTTCGATGTAAAGGGTAGTTTAGGGTGGAGGAATTTTCTTTAAAATCTTCGTCTTGCATCCTTGAAAGACATTAAACTTAAATACAACTTTGGTTTTTAACCGACTTCTCGTTTTTGAGTTATGCTGTCCACAGACTGACAGACATACCGACACAGAGATACACAGACAGACACACAGATGGACCTTTTTCTAAAAATGTTTTTTTTTTTTTTATTTTTTTTTTATTCAGGGAGCCTCAACACGTATATTTCCGGTGAAATCTCGACATCGAATTTTTGGGTGGAATTACTTCCTCTATTATACTGTACGTAGTAGAGAAAGTAAAAATGGATCCTATGCAGTGAAAATGTAGGGGGTTCTATATATGAGTCTATTCAAAATCCTTATAAATGATTCTAAACCAAACATATTATGTCACCAACAAGCTAACTATATAAAGCGGCATTATGCACATCTGTGCGTTTACAAATCTTCGTATTTTAATAGAAACAATGGTCACATTCCTAGATATGGAGGAGCAATTTTTGCACATTCAGACTATTTTCTTCAAAAACATTGCTATTTAGACGCCCATAAAAGCTAATGTAATGATGATTAAATTTAATTTTTCTGTGACTGTAATGTTTACCTTTCCAATTTTCAAGCACTAAGCAAGGTAATTTTACCTAACTTCTAAGCTTTTCATTCTTCTAAGAGATTTTAACAATCTCAACTTGTAACAGGGGTCCTTGTATATAGTGTAGGAATTTAAGTACAGATCATATTAATTTCTCTACTACGTATAGTAAGTAGGGGAAGTATTCTAGTCCACCCAAGATTTCAATGCCGAGATTTAACCGGAAATATAAGTTTAGAGGCCTCCTGAATCAAAAAAGCAGTTTTAGAAAGGGGTCCGCGCGCGCGTGTGTGTGTTTGTCGGCCTGTCTGTCTGTCTGTCTATACGTCTGTGAACAACCTAATTCAAAAAAGAAAAGTCGGTTAAAAACCAAAATTCGTATTGGCATTCAAGTTGCGATTTGAAGATTTTTTAGAAAATTACTTGACCGTAAACTACCCTCTAAACGGAAAATTTTTATTTTCTTGAAAACTGCTCTAACGATTTTGATTAAAATGACATGTTCAAGATATTTTTATGAAAATGAAATGTATATTTAGAATTTTCTGGCTATAGCCCATGTAGTCCTGTTTACTCCTGATGAATTTTGCATAACTGGTAAACCGGAAGAGACCAAATCTTACGATACAAAAATATAGCTCTCGTTAAAACACACAAGTTATGTCCAAGTGCATTTTTTGTTGAGTGAATCAGTTTTGAGATATTCCTTGTTATTTGTATGCATTTTGTAGTACTTAATTTTTATCAAATGAAAGTTTGGTTATTTACTTTATCTCTTGGCCGTGCAAAGAGAACGGAATTTCAAAGCATTCATTTAGCGACCAGCTTTAAAAGATTTGACTATTGCTCATAGCCTACTGAATTCAAACATTCCCCTTGCACCTACAAGAAGATTAACTATGTTTTCTGCAAATGTTTGTGTCAACTAACAGGAAGAAGATACAGCAATAAGAGTTTGTAAGAACAGTTAATACAAGAGTAGAGAAACTCATGTTAGTGTGACACATCAGATTTTTTAAAGCCCTCAAGTAATAATCCTTCAAATGAGGCTATTCAAGGGCTAACTCAAAGTAATGAGGATGAATTCAACCAATCTTTTCTTCACCGCAAGTTCCTTCCGTGTTTCGTACATAAAAGCAAAAGATCCTCTCTGGCGCCAGATAACGAACACTGCTTAGGAAGCTCCTAGAAAAATTAATTCACCTACAACTTATTTGGAAGAGTAAATCCTTTCCTGAGCAATGCAGGTAGGTCACATTTATTCCGATTCCGAAACTAAATAAGAATCGCTCAAAGTTAAAAGTGCTCATTCAATATTCTTGGAACAGTAAATCCTTTCCTGGGCAATGCAGGTAGGTCACATTTATTCCGATTCCGAAACTAAATAAGAATCGCTCAAAGTTAAAAGTGCTCATTCAATATTCTTGGAACAGTAAATCCTTTCCTGGGCAATGCAGGTAGGTCACATTTATTCCGATTTCCTAAAGTACATAAGAATCACTTAAAGTTAAAAGTGCTCATTCAATATTCTTAACCAGCTCTTTATACAAATTCATGAAAAGAATGAGTTATTTTCGCGTTATCTGGAGCTTGGAATCTAATAGTTACTTATTCCTGTGTCATTCATCTAGTTAATATAGATCTGGAATTGCAGTTTTCCTAGATTTTGAAAAATCCTGTGTAAATCTAAGACTAATAATACAAATATTAAATTAAGAGGGAATATCATCTTAACTGACAGATATTTATGAGTGTGAATTCAAAATAAATTATCTCCTTCAATGTTACTTATCTGTAGCATTAAGTATACTTTTGTTTCGCATAGTGACAAATGAAGTCAATAGTTTAATTCAGAAATCAATATAATCATTATCGGGCGAATGGTTCCTCAGCAACGTGTGAGACTGGCATTTGGGAGGTCGTGAGTTCGATTCCCGCGGTCTTCCTGAACCTTGGGTCTTTTTGGGGGTTATCCCGAATGCTACAAGGGATTATTACATCCCCCAATTCCCCACCCCTCCATTTAATTTTACTTTCCTTTCAATCCACTTTTACTGGGTCGGTAGTGTTGGCGATGGACGAGTTAGCGCTGCCGTGTGGGGGATTTGCGCACTGTAACTGCTAATCTCGACGGAGCGGTGGCCTTGTAGTTACCAGGCCTGCCGGAGGGACTGGTGGCTGCTTGGTGAACGCTGGTATCCAGGTGAAAAATTTCCAGCACTCATTAAGGACGCTGATGTCAGCTCGTTACACACCCGGGTTCACTTACGCCCATGTCATTCCATCCCTTCCTTCCAGGGGTCTGACAAAATAACCAGCTTGGGCTCAGTTTGGAATCCCCTCCGTACATACTCTATCTCTACCTTGTATAAGCATTCCTCTTTGGTGATGGTATTACTCTTCTGTGCAATGGTAATAATATCAACTTGCAAATATTATTTAAAGATCCTGCATAAAATTGACTCCTGAAAAGTCTTAAATGAAATTTTAATTGTTTCCTCTGGAATTCAATTGTTTTCTGCGTCTGTAAACAGGCGTTAACCTAGCGACTACAGTTTTCGGCGAACAAATACTTGTAAAATCAATGTTTTTGCATAAAACATAGTCACAGTAAGAATACATTTCGTGTATAAAATAGATTGTGTAGCCAGACTAAACACATAACACTTATCATTTTAGTGGGGTGCTGAATAAACCAACTAAAGCTTATCAAGCTCTGATTCAATCCAAAAAGGATTATAGTTCGGTAACTAAAAATCTTCTTGAAATACTCAATGCAATCATGAACACTGTAAATGTCTAAATTTGGCAGCATTTAGATACAGCCCAAGTAACAGTCTAATTGTGAGAGTTGCTCTTCTCTTTGACTTCGAAGTAAATATTATGCCTAAATTTCGCATTTCGCATTTTCTTACTTTATAATCCTACTAACACTTAATCTTTGGTGCACCCCTCCAGAACATTATGTCGCCCAAATTAAAGGCGATTCCGTCTTTTGGCACCATGGCAGCCATTTCTCCCTTCTATTAATATGAACATTACCGGAATACAGCATCCCACAAGCATATCTAAACAGACAATACAGCCAATAATTTCACCACTCCTTCAAGATTTTCAAAGTATATAGATGGCTGAAAACAAAACTCTGGATGTGCCAAAACCATAACCGTAGGCCTTCATTCGTATCGCTTGATGAACTGCCGTGAATCCTGGGATATCCCCACGGCAATCCAAATAAGCATTCAGAGTGATAATTGCTCATTTACATGACTGCCCTCACAAATTAGTATTGACAATGAAAATGTGTATACTCAAGTCAGGTAAACTAATTTTATCCTTCGAACAAATTGAAAACTATATAAAAGGTACTTTGGAGGATATTAAAACGTCGTTTAGGGCTTATAATTACGAATCACTAGGATTAAAACAGAAATCCACTCTTTCAAAGCTCTTACAGAGTCAACTGTCCCAAACTTTCTCTTCTGTAGATTGTAACAAATCCTACTTACCTAGGTTGTGGATTGGTCACTTGAATGATAATTAAGGATAATTACGCAAAATACAGAGGACCTTCTTGAGTGTGTTGGCTTAAGGCAAGAACAGGTGATTTGTATAATACATTTAAACATGTCCATTGACTTAGAAAAGTTATTAATTTATTGTATTCATCACAGTTAAATTGTGTATAATATTACTTTAATTCATTGTTTTTAAATATGATTCAAACCTAGTATACTTTTTGCATATTTAATGTTTTGCACCTCAATCAAGTTATGTCTTAATACATTTAACTAAATCAACTATTGACGATTGTTCAGTATTCAAGTGTAAATTACTGTGGTGGTTGGTGACCTGAATAGTTAAAAAGTGAGCCTTATATATGAGGCGTTGAACGCAACACAAAAATTCAGAAACTGAGTTATTAGCACAGACATGCTCCCCATATCAAAATCTAGGAGAGCAGTAGTGGCCTATACCACATTTCTACAACCACCGACAGATGCCACGAGAAGTGTGTTATTGCATGGGACTGAATCTGGCTTCCTGGACAGAAACAGTGACCCAACCTTCCTGCATGTATGTAACTATGTATCACAATGTCGGTGCTATATTGATTAAAATTTCCAAATATCATGACTCTTGCTTAGTTATTAAACTAAATATAAAACTTTCAAATCACAGATATTTTTTACACTCCATTATCTCCATTATGTACATTTAGTGGTTGGGCCACTGTTGCGCTCAACGCCTCATATTAGGTAAACCATTTAGGGATTTAATACACCTATTAGGAAAATAGAGAATTAGGAAAAACTTACAGGAAAAACTACATGAAGAAGCTTAGTCTTTAGGTGTTACAAATCCTTAGGTCAGTTTACATTTCTACGATTCCTAAAATCCATATTGCGATTATCTCAGTAGCACGGCATAGTCAGATTTGGCATGAAGTTATTCAAATAGTACAGGAATGTGACTACGCAACTTAGGCCAAGCAGATAACGCAGGACTATAAAACTTCAGTGTTTTAGACTCACATTCGGGAGGTCTGGGATTCGATTTGCGTCGACCACCAGATTAATCTTTGATTTTTTCGTAATTTTCTCTGAATAGTAATAAATTTTGAGCTGATTTATCATCTTCCATCATTTCATTTTCATTCCGTCTCTTTCCCATCTTTGAAGTGTGCTTCTAGGTTTCATGAGCAAGACAGATGGCGCTGATGGACACGAACTTTGTCGACGGTAGCTCATCGCCCTGTCTAGGCAGCCCTATGAAGAGTCTTCGAACCTGAAGCGTATTATTAATTATTTAGAAAAGGTTTTTACATTAGTTTTAGAAACAAAAGAATACTGTACCTTATCTCAGATAAATGTAATTATGTGACGCTAGAGACAGCTAGAGTAAAAATGGCTCACTGGTTTAGAGCACCTCCTGTTGTACAGCATGATTTGCTGCCCTATTGTTCCGATAAGTGGTGCTCTTAAACATTGTTCTATTTTCAGAAAAGAATATTGTGCAACGAACTACCTAATCACTTTTAAGGGTAATATTAATTTTTACTCCGTGACAGTGCAATTGCAGTATAATAAGAGATGAAAATGTGCTATAACGTGACATCATGCAACTAATTAGAACATAAACGTAATGAAACAGGGCCTTGGCTAGTGCAGGTAAACACGAGGTAAACACGATTGATAGTTATAACTAATTAATCATACTATTAGTTAAACTTTCGTAGTGCATCAAAGAGAAATATTTGCTTTTAGCAGAAACGAAGCATAATATGGAATATACAGAATGTAATGCAAATGCAACGTCTAGACCCCGGATTTCGATGACTTTGTGTCACCTTCTGTTGGGGCGACGTCATGTGTGGAAAATATACATGCTCATAACAATAACAATTAAACCCCCTGTTACGCCTCCTTTTGGCGTTTTACTTACAGCTACTACCTTTCCCTTTCCCTTTCCTTAATAACGTATTCCGCAGGATCGTGACAGGATACTACCAAGTAACACAACAAACTACAGCATAACATAACATTTATTATAATGAACAGTGTTAAGCATTAACAAGCAATTATTAAAGACAACAATAAATTTAAAAATGAATTCCGTTACATAGTAACCTATACATATTAAAATGAAACAACAAATTTGATAATGGACTCTGTTAAATCTTGACATGAAAATTTGAGATGAAAACAAGCAACTTTCCTATATTTGAAATCAAGAAAATTACAAAGAAAATACTAACTGGACATCTTGCTTACAGTCTGTGACAATCTCCACCTATACCGAGTTGCTCTCCGGTTTACTGATTAAGGGCCTCATACAGAGCAATCCCCCTTTATTAACTGTCCCTCTGGAGTTTTCCCACTCCTACAAAGTAGTATTAACTAAACTGATACTCATCTCGATGTCGGCACTCGAAGATATAGGATGTACGGAGAACTTTCAGCCTGGAACAGCCACGCCCTGGTCGACAGTGTACAACTGTGTCCTCTGGTTTCACAGCCACTCATGGAATCCTCCTTTCCACATAGGCGACGTCTCTTACCAGCCGTAACTGGCACAATCACCTCCGAAGTCCATACCGCTCCTTTCCCAAAGGCACCACATGCACCAAGTTGAATAACATGTAACTAGCCGGATTAGGCTTATGCGCCTGTCCTGCATTCACCACGGCTGATCGCCGTGCCAACCACTTGCAATGGTGCCCGGGTTCTACTTCCCCTTGCTGATGGCTGACCCACACCTGGTCACATCTCACGGTAGACTTCTAACCACACACTCACCACGCAGTAGAATCTCACAGGCAACCGGCTTTTGTCTCTGACGTCATCTCAAGCTGTTCCATCTTTTGCCAGCCACCCTCTCTTTTTGGCTCTTCGAACTGCCGTTCGTGCTCCCCCCAATTAATCCGTTAAACTCCCCCCTTTAATCTATTGTGAAACAATAGCCTTGAAGAGGTGAACCCTTCAGCCTACCCCGGAGAACATCTCAGTTCACAATTCCTATTCCTATTATTTCTTCAATTGAGACACATGCGCAAAGCTTGATTTTCCAGTACCGCTCTCCCTCAATCGCACTGAGACTGGAGATGTGAATTCTTCGATAAGCCATGGGCCCTTATATCTCGGGGTGAATTTAGCCGTGTACTTATTACTTGCCTTACTCTGGGGGTGATTCTGTACGTACACTATATCGCCAACCTGAAAGTGAGGAGCTTGTCGTCCCGCATTATAGTACTTAGCCACTTTATCTCTAGCCTTCAATAAATTACGCCTGACCCGTTTCCAGGTCTCCCGAATCTCGGATTCGCTTACTTTATCCGGCAAAATATCCTTAATCCCCCATAAATTAGATAGAGGACAGTTAGGCTGGAATTTAAACATTAACCTGAACGGGCTCTCGCCATGGCTCTCGTGCCTAGCCGCATTAAATGCAAATTGCAACCAGTACAAGTTCTGGTCCCACTTGGTGTGATCATCTGAGTGATAGGCAATCAAAGCATTCTTCAGGTTTCTATTAACCCTTTCACTTTGGGACGCCTTAGGATAGTAGGGTACCATGAATGCGTTACGAATGCCACTTCCCCAACAAAACGATTTAAACGCCCTTGACTTAAAACACGTGGCATTATCCGAAACGACTTCCTCGGGTACTCCGAAAACAGCAATTATGCCTTGCAATTCCGTAATCACATTATGGGTGTTCGCTTCACGAACTGCTCGTATCCAAACATATTTTGTAAACGCATCAACTATGACCAGCGCATGTTTATTTCCCATCTTGCTCCTCGGAAATGGTCCGATGTAATCGACAAACAATCTCTCCATTGGCCGTTCAGCTACCTTGGAGGCCAAAAACCCCACTTGCTTACTCTTTACAGGCTTGCTCTGTTTACACCTACGACACTGAGCTACTCTCTGGGTTATCTCTTTATCCATTCCTTTCCATCTGAAATACTGTTTGATCCTAGCTCTGGTTTTAAACCCCCCTAAATGCCTCCCACTAGGCGCTTCGTGAAAATAGGTAAACATCTCTGGCACTAAGCTCGTTGGTACCAGAATCTTCGCGTCCTGCGTTCTATTTTTACAACACAATACTCCATCCTGTGCGACATATTTTGGTACTCCTCCCCCCCCCCTCAACCTGTTGCAATAGGGGCTCCAATTCACTATCGTTACGTTGATAGGTCCGGATATCTTCAAACAACGAGGGAAGATTTGATAATATTGTACATACTTTTCCTGAAACTTGTTCACAATTATCCACTGGCGTCTGTTTTAACCAAGTTTGTAATGGAATATAAGTACTCGGCTGAAAACCGACATAGGCTTTTGCTCTCGCTAAATCTACTACCATTTGTGTATGTCTAACAAAATCCGCTCCTAGTATCAGTGGTACAAATAATTCCTCTATCACATAAACTTTATAGTTCCAACGAAACTCTCCAATTTTCAATGGAATTACTAAGGATCCAATAATCTTCAACGGGCTGCTATCTACCGTAATAAATTGTGTTTCCTCAACCATTAGATCTCTACGCTTATCCTTAACATGCTGTGCATTAACTAATGTTACTACACTGCCCGTGTCAACCAAGGCAAATGAGGGAATCCTATTTACCTCTATCTTTATAAAAGGCAATTCTTTATGCACTAAACCCTGTATTACATTTATTCCGTGAACCAGCCTTTCCGTTAATTGTCCGGAATTCATCCCAAAGGACGAGTTTTGAAATATCTGCTGTCCCTTAAGCCGTTTAACATCACAATCTTTTACCATATGACCTGGCTTATTACAGTAATAACACACAAACACTTGTTTACTCTCTTGTTTCGTTAGTTCGGCATTCGATAATGGTTGCCCCATTTGATTCTGAGGCCCGCCCCTATTTAAACTTGGTAATTGTGTATATTTCAACGCTACCTCCTCCAACTCTTTAAAGGTAGTGGGCTTTGATTTACTCAAAAATAATGATCGGAGTTCGATATGAGCTGCATTCTGTAATATATTGCTCACAATTTCTTCTTCCGAAAATACTACTTTTAGTGCCAAGGCTACCAACTTCTGCTGATTAATATAATCTAAAATACTTTCCGAAGTCCGTTGTAGCCTAAAAAATGTCGATATAGGAGCTCATGAATGTGTGCTGATGACAGAAACATATGTAACACCTTACTATAAAACTATCTAACTATCTCTTCTGCAATTATTTGTAACAACACCGACTGTAAATTCAAGCCTACAAAAGGTTGTAGCATCTGTAACACAGTCACTTGTGGTGTTCGGAAAGTTTCAGCTTGCATTTTAGCTTTCACCAAACAAATGAGAAAATCAAATATGTCGTCTGGTGATTTTACCTCAAATATTTTTAATGACGCTAAGAACGCTTGCCATGGATTCGGTACAACAAGTTTCGCGAATTTAACGTGAAGTAGCTCCGGATTGATATTCTGAGTATTTCCTGAACCAGTTGCTCCTTTATTTTCAATTCCAGTGGCATCTAATTGTGTTGCTAATGATGACAAGCGCCTCCCCAACTTATTAAACTTTTCATTATTTTCTCCTTCTAACAATCGTGCATTTTCCTTTATCCGAAAACTCCAATACTTTAACCTTCCAACTATTCTTCGTTTCTGACTCGGTGTGATTTCCGATAAACTAAGTTCTTTTAACATTTCATCAAATAAATTAACATTCGCCTCACAAAGTCCGATTTCCTGTACCGGATCAAAACTCGCTCCGAGATTAATTGGGCCTGGTTGGTTTAATGCTTCTCGTAAACTTCTGGCCAATTCAACTACTGTACTTTTTGAATCATATTTTATCTGTCTTATTTTCAGTTCTCTTTCCAACTCCGTACGATGGAGGAATTCGGGCTGAAATACAATTTCCATTATGACAATGGCAATATTATTGACCTAAAACACTATTTTGTGTACTTTGTAGTATCCTGTTAAATGTTCCCACTGACACTAAAACGTGTATGTAGGACAAAATGGCTCTGCTACCAGTGTTACGCCTCCTTTTGGCGGTTTACTTACAGCTACTACCTTTCCCTTTCCCTTTCCTTAATAACGTATTCCGCAGGATCGTGACAGGATACTACCAAGTAACACAACAAACTACAGCATAACATAACATTTATTATAATGAACAGTGTTAAGCATTAACAAGCAATTATTAAAGACAACAATAAATTTAAAAATGGATTCCGTTACATAGTAACCTATAAATATTAAAATGAAACAACAAATTTGATAATGGACTCTGTTAAATCTTGACATAAAAATTTGAGATGAAAACAAGCAACTTTCCTATATTTGAAATCAAGAAAATTACAAAGAAAATACTAACTGGACATCTTGCTTACAGTCTGTGACAATCTCCACCTATACCGAGTTGCTCTCCGGTTTACTGATTAAGGGCCTCATACAGAGCAATCCCCCTTTATTAACTGTCCCTCTGGAGTTTTCCCACTCCTACAAAGTAGTATTAACTAAACTGATACTCATCTCGATGTCGGCACTCGAAGATATAGGATGTACGGAGAACTTTCAGCCTGGAACAGCCACGCCCTGGTCGACAGTGTACAACTGTGTCCTCTGGTTTCACAGCCACTCATGGAATCCTCCTTTCCACATAGGCGACGTCTCTTACCAGCCTTAACTGGCACAATCACCTCCGAAGTCCATACCGCTCCTTTCCCAAAGGCACCACATGCACCAAGTTGAATAACATGTAACTAGCCGGATTAGGCTTATGCGCCTGTCCTGCATTCACCACGGCTGATCGCCGTGCCAACCACTTGCAATGGTGCCCGGGTTCTACTTCCCCTTGCTGATGGCTGACCCACACCTGGTCACATCTCACGGTAGACTTCTAACCACACACTCACCACGCAGTAGAATCTCACAGGCAACCGGCTTTTGTCTCTGACGTCATCTCAAGCTGTTCCATCTTTTGCCAGCCACCCTCTCTTTTTGGCTCTTCGAACTGCCGTTCGTGCTCCCCCCAATTAATCCGTTACACCCCAACTAGTGACTTGTCTCTCAGAAGTCGTGCAAGTTAAGAAACACTATCGTGCATTGTATTTGAGAAGTTGACTTCTGCTGCTTACGTTACCTATTCCAGTGAATGTCGGTGAATAGGTCTTTCTTGTTTAGTGTTCAAGAGAATCGCTACGTCTGACAGACATCACGTCACCAGTTGCGTGATTTTTTTCTGTCAGGAGCAGTATTGTTTACAATGGTGAATTGTTTCCATCCAGCGGATTGACTCTCAGAGACCCTGATTTTGAAATTCAAGTGCTTGAAAGATAGAACGAAGATACCAGTGATGATGAAAGTAACGTGGATAGCGAATTGTAATTGAAAGTGAGCCTGATATAGAGAAATCGTAATCGTGATTCTGTTGAAGTGGCTGGAAGCTCTTGCACTGAGGATGAAAATACTGCAAATAAACAGAAACTGAAGTCAGGAAAGACTATTCATATTTTAGAACCCATAAATGTACAAAAGGGTCTGTGAGAAGATATATTCACTATCCGAGCCACAGTACTATGTATTTGCTTGTTTTGAATCCTTTTGGACAGCTGAGGAACAAAGTTAATTACAGGAGTGCTTCAGATTTTATTTCCCTGAGATTGCACAAATAATTATAAAAAGGAGCAATGTGAAATTAATAACGTGGAACAAAACTTACAGTACAGTGGTCATTCCCATATTCAAGATGTTCATCATTTGGGGCTGGAAGATTTCCAAAACGCTGCTGGTTTCAAATCAAATGATAAAGATATTCCATCTACGTCTGCAACAAATGACAATTGTAGAGAAATATTGTGTAATTATACCCTAAAAGAGATTTCCTATCATCTGTTACGTTTGCGATTCGCCAATGAAGTCTAAAATGTGTATAAACTTTAGGGAAAAAAACAAAATAGGATGGACTTGCACGTTTTGAAGACACTGAAGTATAAACACTTTACATTTTTATAATCGTCACACGTTAGTGAATCTGAAAATACCTGGCTTTTGTTCATCTCTGTATACATGTTTCCTAGGAAGAAGAAAACGTCAAGTAAACAGTTTATTTTCTAATTACTTGCACAAGAGGGTTCTCTATTTTTAACGTATAAAATAATATACTTGTTAAACTTGCCACATATCAAAATAATGCTTAATGACGCCTTGATTAAATAAAAAGTTTACAATCCTGAAAAACCAATAAACATTAATTCTGGAGCAACATAAATATAGGGTGTCTCCCAGAGATCACGTTAACAGTAGTTAACTTTACCACGTCACCAGTTAAGGGTTAAGGGCCATTTTCTGCATTTTAGAAAATTTTATCTGATACATTATAAGTCATTTTTAAGTTAATTTTAAGAAAACATGTGGGCTTTTGTAATTTTTGCGATTTTGGTTGCATTATTCTTAGATTGGTGTAATCAAGTTTCAGAACGTCAAAATCTAAAAATTCTTGGAAATCTATTGGAATGTGGCTCTATCTGTTAAACATTTGGACTCCTCCAACTAAACGGTTTACGTCTATTGTAAGACTGACTTGTCATTTAACTGCTACTTGCGAGGGTCGCAACACGCCTATTATTACAATGCTGTCTTCACAGAGCAGAAGCTAGAGGTTGAGGTGGTATTTGTATTTCGTCACCCGGAAATAGAAAAAATATGATGTGCTGCACTCACATGAGTTTCTCTACTCTTGTACTAACCATTATTGCAAACTCTTATTCCTATATCTCCTTCGTGTTAGGTGAGATAAGTATTTGCAGAAATTATATTATTTCCTTGTAGGTCAAGAGGAATATAGGAATACTGTAAACTGAGCCATAGTCAAATCTTTTAAAGCTTTGAGATTCCGTTCTCTTTGCACGATTAACATATAAAAAATGAATAACGATGTTATATTTCACAGAAGTATAACTTCTCCAAAGCTCACACCAATAACAAGGCATATTCTCCAAAATGGTTCACTCTACAAAAAAAAAAAATATTTAGACATAAGTCGTGTATTTTAACCAAGATCCACATTTTTTCTACAGTAAGATTTGGTCTATCTCTTACGGTTTACCAGTTATGTAAAAGTCATCCAGAGTAAATATGATTACATAGACTATAGCCAGAAAATTCAAGATATACACTTAATTTGTCATAAAAATATGTCAAACATATGGTGAGTGAGTGAGTGAGTGAGTGAATGAGTGAGTGAGTGAGTGAGTGAGTTAGTGAGTGAGTGAGTGAGTGAGTGAGTTGGGTTTAAGGGCCCGTCGACAACTAGGTCATTAGGGCTCAAACATATGGTGTTTTAATCAAAATCGTTAGAGCCATTTCCAAGAAAATCAAAATTTTCGAAAATTTTCCATGTAAAGGGTAGTTTAAGATGAAGAAATTATCTTCAAAATCTTCTTGTCGCATCCTTGAAAGACATTACCAACTTTGGTTTTTAACGGACTTTTCGAGTTTGAGTTATGTTGCCTAAAAACTGACACGCACGCACGCACACACACACACACACACACACACACACACACACACACACACACACACACACGGACCTTTTTAATGCTGTTTTTGGATTCAGGGGGCCTCAAAACATATTTCCGATGAAATCTCGGCATCGAACTTTTGGGTAGAACACAATACTTCCTCTACTTTACTATACGTAGTAGAGAAAGTAATGCGTATTTACGCGAAATTGGAAATCAAATAGAATTGGTGAAATCGGTTGCAAGTAATCTAAGTCGTGTGGAAGGTGAAATGAGTAGACTTATCTACTAAAATGGAAAATATCTTGAACAAGAACAGTGCAAGATAGCTGATGCACTGTCAGGTGATAAGTGTTCCCTCGATGTTAAGAGGAGTTGCGTACAACTAGTGTGGAAGAACAATTAATTTAAATTGATTGACCTTATAGTTAAACTATGAATCCCGGCACTTGAGTACTTACAGCATATTTGGTCGCCATTAGGGTATGTTATCTCATATGTACCTATTTGAAATTTCCCTGTGTCCTTCACCTGGAAAATGCGAGTGAGTTGAAGAATATGATATCGGATCGGCATGTTGGCCATGGTAGCTCAGTGGTTAGAGCAATCGGACGAAGATCCGTGGTTCAGATCCGGGCTATCGCATTGAATATTTTAGTCACCCCTTTACAATCTTGTCCTACACACGGCTAGTGTGGAAGAACATTTTATTAATATGGCGGTATAGTTATGGGTGTCCAACTTTTTAATACTGGTTCTTATTATATTTGGGGGAAAAGAATATTGTATAAAACTAAACGATTATAACTTGTTTGGGCATAATGACCTTGAATTTCAGTTTAAAATAATCAGAATATGATTTGTTAAAAACAAGTATTCTTATGTTACAGATTCAGCAGGTAACAGTCCATGGATGGTATTTGAGTACATGCCCCATGGAGATCTGGCGGAGGTTTTGCGAAGCAACAGCCGGACCTTGTGGAAACCACTCTCAGGACTGGCTCCTCTCACAAAGGTCAGATAGCAATAGTACTGATAGTATTAGTATTAGCAGAGCGAATAGAAAGAGAAGTGTGATCACTCCACTGCTGTTCCATATGATTATACAAGAGCTACCTGGCGCCTCCGTCAGGTGGCAGCAAAGGCGTTAGTGTGGCTATTTACAGCGCTTTTCGCTGAGTATTGCATTGGAGTGTTGTTGTGTATGGTTGCTCTGTTTGTTACAGTGCGATGAATTGTGATTAATTTTTATGAAACTGTGAATTTATAGAAATAATCGACATACCTATGTGTTTCGTGCCTGGTTGTAGATCTGGATATGACAAATCTAAGGGTAAACATTTCTCTACATCTCCAAAAGATAAACTACTGTTTTCTAAATGGGAGAGGGCCATACCAAGAAAGGACAAGTGCCTTTCTTCTAATATTTACGTGTGTGATTCACATTTTTCATAAGAACTTTTGATAAAGGTACACAAATTTATAGTTAATGGAGAAAATATTGAGATTGCAAGGCAAAGATGGAAGTTAATGCCTCATGCAGTTCCACATCGTTTTCCTAATCTTCCTAAAAACTTATCACGACCAATAGACTACCGTAAACCTCCTTCACAGCGACCATCAAAAAGGGTTGGAAGAAATACCAATTAAGAAGACAGTGGGAATCAGGCAGAAGGGCTTCAAAATACGACATTTAATGTTCCCCTCGCAGGGTATACCAGTAGACATGTTAGTAATAAAGTAGGCTTACTAAAGAAAAGGTTAAAACAACAACAGCGTAATATAATTAGACTAAAATGCCAATTGAAAGTAGCCAATGCAAAGATTCAAGTACTTGAAAGGAAAGTAAATGGAAGTAGTAGCAATATCGATGAATCTGATGGAACAAAATACCCAACTGAAAAACAAAAAATTCTCGTTGATACAATTTTGAAAAGATCAAAGGCAACTAAAAGGAAAGGTTTGAGATATAATGAGATATATTCCGACCATCATCCATCTACAGTGGATTTTCTCCAGTTGTATATGCTACAGTCAATTATGTTCCAAATAAATTAGCAATATCATCTGCAGGCAATTGTGAGTATAGGCAAGAGCTGCCTTTAACATCATTCGTTAACCAAATGAAGTTATTAGCAAAGGAAATAGTGAGTCATAATAGTGGAATTACAAGAAATATAGAGAGCAAAATTAAGGACGAAATTGAGATTGAGGAACCTGGTATACCAGAATGGGAAAACAATGTACCTGAAATTATTCAGAAGGATATGGCTAAAGAATGCCTGGTATATCACTTGAGTGGGTATATAGTACACAATTTTTCAAAGCATGTGTTAATTTACTCCATGGCAAGTGTGCAAATTTCCCCTCCGTATCACTTTTAACTATAATTAAAGACCACAAAACTGGTACAGACAATGCATGCCTTACTTACCCCTCTAAATCTGCATATTGCGTTCTTTCGCAAATAGAGAGGGTTTTAGCAGAAAAACTTTCAAATTAAAGTAACTTGTGGGGCGATATATATTTTGATTGTTGTGACAGTGTTAACCAAATTCGTGTTCCTTCTGGAATTGGGTGTTGTAAGGAACATTTACTGGATCTTGTCCCCAAATTAATTCTGCATTACATGAAGTGTCGCTTCTTTTTCCGCACCAAGGAAATAAAGGAATTACAATCATCAAAGGCTGCAAAATCATCTCGGAAATTGTCAAAGGTTACTAACACCTGATTTCAACATTGGTGAGTACATTCTTATCTGTAGAACAAAATACAAGTAGCTTGTACTATTCTTGCAGCAAAGTTTACTATTTTTCACAGGAAATTACATTTTACTTTATTCCTTTAATGCCATTTCCATTCTAGTGGTAACATTATTGTCATGGATTTCTCTGAATGGCTGCCAGAATGTGCATGCGTGAGTTAGTCAATTTTAAACAACACTATTCTTCTCCTTTGCTACTTTTCCAGTGAATCTTCTGCTAAGCGCTAGTGTTTGTATTAGCATTGTACCGCACTAGCAGCTGCGCTGCCATCTATGCGGCGGAACACATGAACTACAGCAGTGATCACACTTCTCCTTCTATTCGCTCTGGTATTAGTAACAGTAGTGGCATGGTGGTAATGATGGTGGTGGTGCTGGTGGTGCTGGTGCTGCTGCTGGTGGTGGTAGTGATTGTGGTGGTGCTGGTAGTGGTAGTGATGGTGATGGTGGTGATGGTGGTGGTGGTAGTGATGGTGGTGGTGCTGGTGGTGGTGGTGGTCGTGGTTGTTGTTGCAGTGTTTAACGCCCGCTTTTACTACTACGGCACCGCAGGCGGTGACACTGATGATACATGAAGATGGAGCACCGGTGGAATGAGATGGCGGGGGAAATCGGAGTACCCGGAGAAAACCCGCCCTGACGCCGCTTCGTCCACCACGAATACCACATGCGGGTCCCTGGGATCGAACTCGGGCCGCCTAGGTGGTAGGCGAGCGCGCTAACCGCTCGGCCACGGCGCCGCCGTGGTGGTCGTGGTGGTATGAATAATCTTAATATAATTTATATGTAATATACATAATATATAATATATAAGTATTTGGGAGTAAAAATAGATAAAGAAGATAAACAGGAAAATGACATTAAGAACAGAATCAATAAAAATACAATTTTAACACAATGTTGAACAGTATCTTGTGGAATAGATATATAAGTAGGAAGAATAAATTGCAAACATATAATACATTAGTGAAAACTACTGGCTCTTATGGAGCTGAAACGTGAAAATTTAATTAACATTTAGAATCAAAACCTTTGCTGATGTAAATAGATTTTCTAAGGTCAGCGAGATGTTCAAGATTGGAAAAGGTAAGAAATGATATAAGAGAAAAATGAATAATAAGAACTGAATATTAGACTAAAAGTTGAATTGGTACGGCCATAGAAGAACGAATGAAAGTAGATTACCGAGAAAGATTTTGGAATGGAGTCCACCTGGGAGAAGAAGAAAAGAAAGGCCTTGGAACTCATGGATGAAGGAATAAAGAATTGGAATGAGAGCAAGAGGACTGGAAGAAATGGAATAGATGGATAGGGATGAGTAGTGAAAGAAGATTCTTCATGCACAGAAAGAAGTATAAACATTGAAACGCTGTGTATAAATAAAATAATATATACAAATTGGTGTTTGTGTGCGTGTACATCTCTTATAGTATTCTACACCGTTACATTCATATCGACCACACTTGGCACAGCAAACCTCTGATACAAGGCAAAAACTAATGTCTAGTTCAGAGTACTCGTATGAAATTTCGCTCCATTTCCCACAGTTAATTATATAATTTTATGTGATGCCTATGAAAGCTTGGAAGACAATGTCTTTGTCAACGATAATCGAAATAGCTCGAACATTGCTAACTTACGAGTAAAGGAAGAGCGTGTTGATATATTCGTTGATTTCCTTTCTGACATCAACCATAGAGTAACAACACAGTCAAGTTTACTGTTTATTTTATTGTTTGTTCTCAGCAGTTTTGTATATGTTGATTACCAAGAATAAACAAGATTATATTGATCTTACTTAAACTGATATTCCTTCCCAACGAAATTTTCTCTCCAAATGCCAACAAGGTAGCCCGAATGCGACTGCATGGAAGTCAACCAGCTCCATTAACGATAAATCATCATTAAAAACTCTAATAATAGCATTTTCTCGGTATTTATATATTGTCTTCATAGGGACGTGGGAATTTTGATTAATTGTTTAAGTGTCTTGTGTGATGTTTGTTAAATCCCATAAAATAACCAAGTCTATTAGGCAAGTGCACTAAATATTGTAGAGTTAGGCCACCAAACCACGGGCGACGGTTTACCAGTTATTAAAAAATCATTCAGACTGAATGACAACTTCAGAGGCCATATCAAGAAAACTCATTCTATGTCTTTCATTTATCATAACATATGTTAAGCTTACGGAAATTTAATCAGAATCCTTAGAGCCATTTTCAGAAAATCAAAATATTCGAAACATTTTCCATGTTAAGGGTAGTTTGGGGTGGGAATTTTCTTGAATCCTTTGAGAGATGCACATATTTATTTGGGGGGAGTGTTTTGTGCACTTTTTACGACTTTCCTAAGTGATTCCGGTATTGAATTGACATTTTCTGCTGTTTATTGCAGAGATCGTTGCTGTCGGTTGCACTGCAAGTGGCTGCAGGAATGGAATACCTGGCAGGACAGCGGTTCGTGCACAGGGACTTGGCATGCCGAAACTGTCTTGTGGGTGCTGGACTCACAGTCAAAATAGCAGATTTTGGAATGAGCCGTGACGTCTATACCTGTGACTACTACAAGGTAACTACGATTCGCCATATCTTATGTACTAAGGCATTCTATGCATGTAAATCTCTGTTGTTCTCTTAGAATACTGTGTTTTCTATTTTCTCACAAGAAAAATTCGTAATGTTAAGAGTTATATGTTATTTAGTTTTAAATATACATACAGTGTAGTCCAGAAGTTCCCAGACACCCCAAGCAACATATTTTATTCCGTTAAAATGATTCATTATTTTAAATATTTTAAAACAATAGTTTCCTTGTTACAACCGAAGCCAAATACCATTGTTAAGAATGCAATAATTGTTTTAGAAAGTGTGTATAGAAATATGTTTTAAAAATTTGATACCGGTGCTATTGACTGGTAAGATTAATAATTTTATAAAGAAATGTTAGGGAGATCGATAAATAATTGAAATAAATAATTTCCAATGCTAAAATCACTGCATCATGTCAGAAGCATGAGTTACATTTTTGACAGGGAAAGGAGCCAATGGCGAGCGAAGTTCCGTGTTAAGGAAATTATGTCAATGCAGCTAAGGCCTTTAGGCGTTCTGTACAAATCAGTCAGGAAAAAATTTATTAGATTAAGATTTGCTACCTGGAACTCAGTGATCACAGGCGCTGAAACGCACGTAGGACAGTTCTGAAATTAGAAAGGGAAAAGCACTCCTATCATGTAGGAAGTCACAGAGTAAAAATTGTTTCAGATGAAAATAAGTTTGGTGATTTGGCAACACATATTTTGGAACTTTGGTGGAGTAGTGATTAACTAAGCCGGAAGAGATTAAACAACGAGAAAAATGTTTTTCATTATGAAATTTCTGTTTTTTTTTTAAATTATTTTTTTCAGAACATTCATTTTTTCAAAATGTTGCACGCGATGCAATATGCATTCAATTTTTCTGAAATTTGTCACGTAGATTTCCAAAAAACAAGCAATTAAATCTGTCATATTTTTTTCTCTCCAACGGTTTTTTAGTTGTTAATTTTAAAACAACAACTTAAAAAAGAACTAGAAATTAGTAACGACAATTTAAAAGCTATTTTCTTATGAACTAAGGCTAGTAAAACACATCGTATGAGAGATTTGTACCCTCTTATCAGATAAATTCATAGGAATTTTAAAGAATAGTTGTTTTCAAAACTACGAGGAAATATTTGGCATACTAAAATTCCATTTTAAAACTCAATAACTCGGAAACTAAAGAAGTATTACACTTAAATTTAAAACCATGGAATATTGATAGTAAAATTTCACCTCGACTCCACTGAGAACTCTACAAAATCACATTTTTGTGTGCTGTATACGCTTAAGTGTAGCCTAGCTATTTAAGAAAGAAGCTTAGGCTCCCATTGTACTTTCGTGTATACATTGAACAATAGAATAAAGTCCTGTTGCAAAAATAGTAGCATGTTTGCCCAAGGGAGAAACATAAATTTACACCTTGGTTCTAATATGGTGTAGAGTTGATGTTACAAATTTGTAAATTATTTTCAAGCTCAAGACTTATAACCATTTCGCCGTTAAAATTTAATTGAGTAACGACCAAAAGCAGTAATACTGGGACGGTGTTGACACAGGGAATCCCTGGGATGATGGATGCAGTAATCCCTTGCAACTCTAGCTCTAAGCCCTGACCTTAACTCAAGTACACAGATAGCAGATTTACCGATACACGTGTTGCTTCAGATTGGAGGATCCAGGCTACTTCCCGTACGATGGATGTCTCCAGAGAGCGTCATGTACGGCCGCTTCACACTCGAATCCGACGTCTGGTCTTATGGAGTCGTCCTCTGGGAAATCTACAGCTTAGGCAAGCAGCCATACTACGGCCACACCAACGAGGAGGTAAACTTACATTCAATTACACAAATTAATTGTAACTAGGCCACATGAAGGAAATGTTTACCATTGTTTTATCTACCACCTATGGAAATATCGCATTACACTCTAAAATTGGATGTTGAAATTTCACCAAAATACACGTTTTGAAATCCCCTGAAACAAACAAAAATAGATTTAATGGGAAAACTGAAGCTATTGACAGTGAAGTAAAATAAATCAACAAATATTGCAAATATTTACAGATTGAACTTTGGTGTAAGTTGTATTAAAGACAGACCAAACTTCCTACTATTTATTCCGGTCGCCATCATTACAGACTCTAGGTAAAGTATTTTTTACTATCATATTACTAACCACTGAAAGAAAAAATAATAGTACTAGTGGGTGGAGTGGCAGCTTTGGTTGACATTTATGACAAGGAGATAATGATTTTTATTTCAGCCCGTAAACTACTAAACAGCGCAGTTGTTTTAGATAAATGAAGAGGAAGATATTTATTTGTGTATTAAAAGCAATTACAATTAATAATAAATAAAAAATAACCCTTAGCACACCAACCCTTCGCCGGCCGCTCTGACCCCTACCTCTATCCACTACTGGAGTCATAAGTGGGGTGCAGAACTGGAGGGTGGAACGTGGTCAGCGCTTCAAGCCCTCCCAGCCGGTTATGCGGCCTTTGCGACCTGGGGTCGCTACGTCTTTATCAACTAAGTCTTCAATTGGCTCCTCCGGGACCTAACCAGGCTGAATGCATCCAGTGACAGACCTCCCAGCGGGGGAAAAATTCCCAGTGGCACGGTTGTACCGGGGACCGAACCCGGGTCTTCCGCGCCAGAGGACCGCTGTGCTACGGAGGCGGTCTTTATCTCATAATGGATAGTAATAATAATAATAATAATAATAATAATAATAATAATAATAATAATAATAATAATAATAATAATAATAATAATAATAATAATAATAATAATAATAATAATGTGCACTGTTAGGAATATCTGTATCCCCTTGTGTCAACGTTGTTTTAACCCTAAAACACGTGGTTTTGATTGTTTCATTTTTCCGCTTTCTTAACAATGGAAAACTTAAAATTTGCGTTATTACTTGAACGAATACATGATATCAGTAACACCTGTCAAGCATAACATTGTGTGGCTTTGGCCGAGGTAGTAGCCGCCTCAGCGGTATGGTAAACGCACTTGGCGAGTGTTTTGTTTACATGAGGGCAGTACTTGCCTAGAAGCAGACGCCGATCGGGTACACCACAGGCCGTTGGCATGTACGAGGAATAATTCCATTTGCTCAGCGTTGCCATTTACACGCCGAGAAAATGAGCGTTTTTACAAAAAGATAAAATATACCGAAATAAAACTTACTATTTCATATCCCTTATACTTACATCTGTTAGTAAGGTTACTCTGGCCGAAGTAGTTCTTCCACTTTGTTTAATATTTAGAAAGCAATAGGTAGAAAAAGTCATCCGGTGTCTTGGTTCGACACCCGCTGACCGAGCACTCGATTTGGGATTTTCCGTGGTTTCCTCCTTGTCACTTACGCGAATGCTGGTGTGCTTATTCTCATATTTCCTGTTTACCATTTATGATAATTGATCAAAATATAAATTGGTTAACAGGATAATACCGTAACCCTTGCTTGCACTTGTAAAACGTATAAGCAATATGAGAATATGAGTCCATGGTTTCAAATATAGAAGAAATAATTTAATGACAGTTCCCAAGAATTGAAAATGAGTGACGTTACACTAAGCTGAAGTACCGCCAATTTTGCAATAGGAATTAATAATTTCAATCCAGTCAAAAATGCTGTTTTGCCATCTTCAGCGTGCCATGCGATATTTTGTGCTTTAATCTACAATTATGTGCTCCTATGCCTGTGATTCGTCAATCCTTACTTTCTGTGGCGCAAGTTGCTCCATAATTAGCTATTTGTGTTGCGTGCAGCTGCTTCACTGATAAGCAAGTCATTATCAACAAAAGTTTCCTCGAGTCTTCGCTTCTTCACTCTGCAGCGCGCGAGTTTTAATATTCTATAGCGACATTCTGGCGGTTTTCTAGCATCAAGATGGAGCCAAGTGCTCCTGACTTGTTGGCAACACTGTACCTTGTTTTCCTTTCGTCTGGTTATTTATTATTATTATTGTTATTATTATTATTATTATTATTATTATTATTATTATTATTATTATTATTATTATTATTATTATTATTATTATTATTATTATTATTATTATTATTATTATTATTATTATTATTATTATTATTATTATTATTATTATTATTATTATTATTATTATTATTATTATTATTATTATTATTATTATTATTATTATTATTATTATTACATCTTCAGCGTGCCATGCGATATTTTGTGCTTTAATCTACAATTATGTGCTCCTATGCCTGTGATTCGTCAATCCTTACTTTCTGTGGCACAAGTTGCTCCATAATTAGCTATTTGTGTTGCGTGCAGCTGCTTCACTGATAAGCAAGTCATTATCAACAAAAGTTTCCTCGAGTCTTCGCTTCTTCACTCTGCAGCGCGCGAGTTTTAATATTCTATAGCGACATTCTGGCGGTTTTCTAGCATCAAGATGGAGCCAAGTGCTCCTGACTTGTTGGCAACACTGTACCTTGTTTTTCTTTCGTCTGGTTATTTATTATTATTATTATTATTATTATTATTATTATTATTATTATTATTATTATTATTATTATTATTATTATTATTATTATTATTATTATTATTATTATTATTATTATTATTATTATTATTATTATTATTATTATTATTATTATTATTATTATCAGTATCATTATTATCATTATTATTACTATCATTATTATTATTGCTATTATTATAATAATTTTCTTCTAGTCTATGGCGCTGTTAGGGCGATGATGGGTGGTGGTGGTGGCGGTAGGGGTGGTGGTGGTGGTAGTGGTGGTGGTGGTGGTGGTGGTAGTGGCGGTGGTGGTGGTTGTGGTGGTGGTGATGTTGGTGGTGGTGGTGGTGAGGAGGAGGAGGAGGAGGAGGAGGAGGAGGAGGAGGAGGAGGAGGAGAAGGGGGAGGAGAACGACGATGACGTTAATAGTGATGGTGGATGAATATTAATAGTTCAAACTGCGTTATGAGGCCGCGGATCAAGGAGACAAGGGAAACTATTGCTTAAATATATTCACCTACGCTTCCCAAAAAATATCTCGCTAGACAGTGCGTTGGTCTGACTGGATATATTTCTGAGAGAAAAATCTGAATATGAATTTTGTTAATCTAAAATAGTTTAGGTTTACTGAACAGCTCTTCGTTTATTGTTCTAGCAGCTAGGTCATCAGGACAAGTTTGCCAGTTGTACCTATATGGCAGAGAGAATCTTTGTAAGAGACTACGCTTACTCCTTTGAAAGAACTTCTGTTGTATTTTGAGCTTTATGATTTATATAAATTTAAAGGTGCGTCATTATTTATGTCTGAAACGTAAGTCGCTATGAGTTTTAAAAGCACACATGCCTATTGGAGTCATGATATTCTCAGTGATTTAAATTCATCGCAGGAGTTTTAAATGTGGGATTTCCCCACATGCAAGAGAGAGTGTAGCAAATTAAATCCGTTTGCACTGAAAGTTCTGTTGTGCTCGTGTCCACAGTAGTGTATGTGTGTCTCTTTTTTGTCGTCCGCTGCCATCTAGACGGGAGAGAACTTTCAGTTCGATCACTATAGGGGGAATCCTTTGTGCAGGCGATATTGGATTGATTTTATAATGACCTAGTCGACTGTCATTGGTATTTCTACAAAGGAAAGCCACTGCATGTGGGCAGAATAAAGTTGATAAATACTGACACAATGAATATTCAAGTGATACTCTTATAAATATGGTATATGTATTATTTACATGTTCTGATACACAATTTAATTAAGAAAGTTCCGGCTTCTTTTTTTTTAATTACTGCTATTACTACAAAATATGCCAGCACAAAATGGAGGGAAATATCTTGGAAATTAAACTACAAGACAAAGCAAGGGTTGAGATTATCAAGTAGCATCGAAGATGCACACATAACGAGAAGAGGACTCAAATAGAAATGGAAACAGAAAGGTAGAAGTCCAGAGGAGTTAGGTCTGGACACGGTAGTTCGCTGAGCAGTTGAGCGCCATGGACGCTGTAGAGCATTTGATGTTGGTCACTTTGAACACACAAATAACTGACACTTCTTAAGAAAGCATCAAATGACATTAATGCACAAGAATTGTCAGTCTGTACCTATTTATTCACAAGATATCGATTATCAAAGAGCGAGCGCATAGTTTAGAACCCTTCTGTATTCTTCTGGCATTTTCATTCTTGGTGACATAACTATTCTTACTCTATAAAAGGCCCAATTGTCGTGTCGTGTTTTGAAAACTCTAATGTAACCCTTGACAGGTAATGGTACATTGAGTGTGCATGAAAGGTAAACGCTCGTAATTTTCACTACTGTATTCAACATTAACAATACAAGAAGATATAAAACCAAAAAGTAGCCTTCTTTAATGTTGAAGTATTATTTAAGAATCCTACTTTAGTCCGTTCACTAATTACAACTGAAATGCCACAGCCCGATGTTTCTTGCAAAATGCCTTTCTGCAACGGTTACATAGATGGTTATCATTCTCCTCTGTTTTGCAGGACATATGTAGCAAACAGTCCGTTTCCCTGGTGGTGGCGGCGGCGGCGTTGGTGGTGGTGATGGCAATGGTGGTGGTGGTGATGGTGGTGGTGGTGGCAATGGTGGTGGTGGTGATGGTGGTGGCGGCGGCGGCGTTGGTGGTGGTGATGGTGGTGATGGTGGTGGTGGCAATGGTGGTGGTGGTGATGGTGGTGGGGCGCGGATGGATGGGTGGGTGATGGTTATGGGTGGACAGTGTGGTGGTGGTCTAGCTAGACCATCTTGTGTTTTGGTGTTTAGATTCTCCTCAATAGCTCTTTTCAAAGATCAGAGTAGTCCTGGTGCAGTAAGGCGACGCTCTATCCAAGGTTTCGTCAATACTTCGCAAATTTGGAAGAGAAACATCTTTCTAGATAGGACTATGATCTTCCCCCAGCATGTTAACGGTATAAATTATCCTGCAATATTCATAATGTTGAAAACACAAGTGGCTATTTGAAACCTTAGTCACATTATGCTTTATAGGATGATGATAATAATCATAATAAGAGTAATAATAATAATAATAATAATAATAATAATAATAATAATAATAATAATAATAATAATAATAATAATAATAATAATAATAATAATAATAAATAAATATAATAATAATAATAATAATAAATATAATATATAATATATATAATATAATAATAATAAATAATAAATAATAATAATAATAAATTTATTATATAGCAAAACAAAAGACCGATTATTCATAAAAATGCAATCATTTTATCCTGAATGCGAATCACTAATTATCAAACAAATTGAAGGGTTGTTAAAACAAACAATGGCTTATACGAGCACAGCAGTAAGCGACTACCTAAGATGCCAAATCTAAGCATAAAACAACATGAAACAGTGCAATAAGCTTACCTTGGCTTCCAGTGGAGTAAGCTACACTATCGGTAAATGTTCGTCATATTTACGACGTGACATCCAGAAATCAGGTAGATATAAATTCTTCAAACGCCGTGAGCACACTGATTCATAGCAATGACTTCACTAGGAAGGTATTCAGAGTATCGGATGTTTATGCGCAAACAAGCTGTATCAGTGAACAAAAATAAAATGTAGCGTCGTAATTTTTACGAGCTTTACCTGTCTAAGGTTAACCCATAAAGATTAACTATCTATGCAATCGCGAATTTCTGTAACATTGTATGTGGGTATGTGTGTGAGTGTGTAGGAAAGAGAAAGAGATTTTAATGCATATATTTTGGTTTCTGTTAACAGGTGGTAAAACTGATTCTTCAAGGTATAATGTTGATCCCACCAGAAGATTGCCCGCCAGTGATCTGCGAACTCATGCGATCATGTTGGAAGACGGAACCTCGAGACCGCATACGTTTCACTGAAGTTTATTCGAGATTGAGGAAAGCCTTTGAAGATGAAGAGGCATCTAATCCCTCACCTACACCGCCCCCATTGCCAGCCACGCCGCCTCCGCCTCTCACTCCGGAGGAACTCTTGCCCCGTCCTCCAGGTGCCTTTCAGTCGACGTCCATGAGCGAAAGTACCGAACTTCTGGACAGTGAGAACTACCTTTTGCCACAAGTGCCATCTCCTGACTCGCGTCGCGAATACCTGCAACCCTTGCCAGACTGATGGTGGGCGTGTAGCATCTTCTAGCAAGCGCCATGTCGCACAATATCGACTGCTCAATTACAATGAGGCCTTGAATCTATAATGCCAATGAAGGCTTGTGCACCCAGGTGTGAGAATCTTAAAAAGTTGCAAGACTGTTGTTAACAATAGAGAAAATAAAAATATCCTTTCTTCGCCCCATTGCCACGTCTAAAAAGTCTTAAAAGTAAATGGTATGACTATTATCTACATGTGAATAAGTGTAACAGCTAAACGCAATATCCCTTTTGGGCTTTGGGGTGAATGAACTGCTCAAACTGCAAACAAGTCATATTCCAAAGATTCAGTTTTGTTATACCATTGTCAGTTTCTCTTACACAACTGCTATCATTGTACTATATGTTATTTATTTATTTTACTTTTTCAAAGCTTTTGTTCCCTGATGACAGTTCCCCATACACATTCGCTGTAAATCATTGCCAATCATTGGACGTGCTCATTGTCTAAAATATGAATATGATTAACAATTTCTAAGTTAATGTTGGTTTGTTGTCTGTAAGTGTATAGTTTGGGACTAATGTTTGTTTTGGCTTGTTTATGGTAAGATTTAAAAGAGAATGGATGAAATTAAATGTTTAATGATTAAAACCGTTCAATGCCAATGTGTCAAGACAATGCTTTATGAATGGTCATCATGTTTTCTCGACAGATTCATAACTTTGTAACCATTAAAGATGTATATTTTCAAACTGATTGTGAGAGACTGTATGTTACTGTGTTCAATAAATGTAATTTTCTAAAGACACAGCTGTATTTCTAGGAAGTTTTGGATGTCTTATAATAGCAGATTAAGTATGCTAATGCAGAACTCCTTTCTTTGTTTCTTTCACATTATAAACATGCAATACTACAACCAACCCTACATCCTGGTAAACGTTCTTTAATTGTCTTTTTAACAGTGCTTAACACTTGTTCTCACTTCATACGACACCACAAGTGGCGACAATGTTGATGCTTGAAATGAAATGGTAATTGAAGCGGAAAATTTTGGAGGACAACATTTCAAGTATACGCTTAGGATACCTTCCGATGTTTGCCAATCATAAGTACTGAGGAAAACCTGCCGGGAAGGAAAAGAACTCAGGCAGGGAAGATAGTCCTGACGGAATTTGAACCGCAGACCACTGGCTCATAGCCCTGTGTTTTAATGAACTCATACGGACAAAACGTCTACAATAAAAATGAATATAAGTGGAAAATTCAATTTCAGATTTGTTCACATACTTAGGTAGGCTACATAAATTAATTCTACAAGGGCATTAGTAAGGAGTTGTGTACAATAAGGTATGCACGAAAGTAGTCATAGATCTTGTTTAATAATAATAATAATAATAATAATAATAATAATAATAATAATAATAATAATAATAATAATAATAATAATAATAATAATAATAATAATAATAATAATAATAATAATAATAATAATAATAATAATCATAATAATAATCATAATCATAATCATAATAATAATAATAATAATAATAATAATAATAATAATAATAATAATAATAATAATAATAATAATAATAATAATAATAATAATAATAATAATAATAATAATAATAATAATAATAATAAAGTTGTCATCATCATCATCATCATCATTATTATCATCATTGTATGATTTGAGGGAAATGTATTCCGTTACCCAAGCTAAAGCATGTTTGCAAAAGTTTAGGAAAGATTTCACAAATGAATGACCGCTGAGTAACTTCTACAAAGGGTCTTTCTGCTCCAAAAAAGTCCAGGAGTTTAGCTTTACCGTAGCCTCAAAGAAGCACACAGCACTAATGAGTTGACTGTCAAGGCAACCAGACATGGACAGTGCAGTCACATCGCAGAGACGAGAACATTCCACCACTACCTTACCTGCTCATGGAAATTGCGGTTTTCCCATTTCGCTCGCTTACAACCTATTTTCCTAATTCCCTAGTACTGCCGTGGTAACACTTTGGAATGCGAGATTTCCACTCTTACAGTAGTGAATCGTAAAATTATATTACTCTGTGCGAGTAGCAGGATATTTAAATATAAAACCGTATATTAGGGGTAAAGTGTGGTTTCCCCATATCACTTAGGCGAAAGCTGGGGTGCATTATTTCATACCACGGTTTCCTTTCCATCATTTCCCTTCATTCCATTTCCTTATCATCTTTCAGGTGTACTTTCAGGCATGTAGTGTTGGCAGTGCCGGGCAGATGGCACGGATGATTGCGCATGGTAACTCCTGTTCTCGGTGCTGGATGGCGTTTGGTCGGCCTTATCCTCCGTCAGGGGGGAGAGAGCGGAGTGAGGGGGGGGGGGGGGGCTGACGCTCAGTGCGATACCGGACCCGCGGTGTGATGGTTACTTGGCGGGACCTGTGCCGGGATGAAGAGATCTCAGCACTTGTTAGAGATTTCCGCGCGTCTCTGTGGCCTGTCTAGCTGCGACCCTATGTGGCACCTTCGGTTCCCTCATTTCATCCTTGTCTCCTGGGAGTGGTAGCCAGAATAGATCTGTGTAGGTCGAACTGAGCGAGGTGTCCCCTCTGTGTCTGTACCTTTTACTCTTTTTACCCGTCATAGACCCCAGTTTGCTTCACGCGTTCGCACGTTCAATATCTGACCTACTGCTCAAATAGTCTGGAGTTATTAACCTACTTTCCGCCATAAAACAACCTGTCCCGCGCTTTCAGGAAAATAAACACACGGCTGGTGTATGCCACGCGTGCTTCGAACTACTAACCAACCTAAAACATACCACTCAAATGCATTAAAATTATTAGTCTGCAAGTAAAGTAAATATTTATGTAATGTTGTTCATTACCCTGTCATGAGTTACAAATACAAATATCTACACGTATACCCCTAATGCACGGTGTGTTTTGATGTTCTGTTGATTTGCTAGGAAGCTTGCTTTACACCAGTAAATGAAAATATTATATGTTAAATTTCACACTCTTTTCTGAATTTTGTTGTAGCAGTTCCAATGTAACCCTTTCGACAGTTTCTAAATTTCGCCCGGCTCTTGAAATGTTTCGTTCCTACCGCCATTTTATCGATTGTTCAGGCTATAGATGAAAGAATGACGATTTAGATAAAAAAAACTAGAAAACAGTTATTGTTCCTTTGAAGGTATAATGGAAAATAATCAGCCCCTGATAACTGATCTAAAAGACGACGATACGTTTTCACAGGGTGACAATTAATGTTACATTAATTTCAAGGGGTAACTGGTACGATAAAATATTGTGTATATTTTCCGTTTTGTTTATTCATGTTTGCAGATCATTGATATCTTCTCCAGCCTATAGGTTCAGCTTTCTTATTTACACGTCAAAGCAATTTTCAGTCAGGTAGACACTATAAACAAAGCTCATGATCATGTTGCATAATAAATACGATATTGCAAGGCTGATATTTCAACTGCTCGCGCCTGGCACACGACCGCCGCGCGCCTAATCCTACTTATAATCGCTCCACCGTTGGATCCGCACTTGATGTAAACACAAACCATCAACAACGAACTCGCAATACGCCGAAACCAAAGCACACCATAAAATAGAGTACCTTAAATATCGACGATTATCTGTGAGTTTTCAAGATGTACGATAACCCTGGTAAAGACTACTTAAATGTAACGCGATATTTCTAAAATTCCTGAGTAAATATTGTCCTGTTGCAACATAAATACGAGGTATGAGTCCACGTGGTGTTTGTTTTGTGTTGGTCGCAGGTGATAACATCAGGTTATCGCGGAGGGATACAAGGTGCGGATCTAAGGCTGGATGGAGTATAGTGGGGAGGTCACGGTAGCTCAACCCCTTCCCCTCTTTCAAGACCTGGCCGAAAAGAATAAGAATGGACTGTAACTGGACAGCGCGTTGTGATAAATTGAAGTATGATGGTTTGAATTGGAAAGGATAATGCGACCACCAGGAGAAATTAACATGCAATGAGATGTCAAAGCTAATCAGACCAAGTCGATTTATTAAACATATACAAATACAAAGCGCAATTGCCACGTGATTAAACTTGAAACTAATGTTGGTAAGAATTCGTTCCAGCTGCATAAGAATGTGCATAATGAACTCATTGCCTCACAAAGTGAGATCTTAAAACGCTCTCGGTTGGTCGGTCGGTCGGTCGGTCAGGTAAGTCTGGAAAGTTTCCTTCCCAAATTTCGTTCCCAATTACCAATCACTCTCCCATTTCATATATCACCAGTGTCAATGCCTGGGGTGTTATATACTGAGTGAAGGTACTGATTGGGCCATAAGTTAACCAGGGATTCTACATGAATTTAACAAATACATCCAATACAGTTATTGTCAATAAAGAGCCGTTTCGCCGAGACAAAAAAAAAAATCGTGTCAAACATTTGGAGCCATTTAGCTTCTTGACGAATGGATATAAATGAATTATTATTTCACCAAGTGTCGCACAAATATTGCGTGCATAGTGCTGTAATGTCTTTTTATCCTAATTTGAATGAATTTAGCCGCAATTTAATGTTAAATTGTCATGCGAAGTTTTACTTCTAAGAGAAATATGACAACACCGCGTCGCATGTGCTGAACTTGTTCTCACGATGGGAATGTTCCGATGGAGAGGAGGTTAGGGGAGGTATCGCCTAGCGTTACTGAAAGTGAGGAGGAAGGATAAGGCAGGCTACAAATTCACGGGCCAGGGATAAGAACAGGTAGGTGGGGTGGTAACTTTATGAGATCACTAGTTTTATTTCTGCCCGTTTATAACTTCATTTCACTATTGTTTTAACTCTAAAATACGTGGTCGCGTATGCTGTAATCACTCCACTCTTACAAAAATTCAACTTAATGTATAGGCACATCAAAACATGATTGCAGTTTTCGTTCAATGCCCTCTATGGTGTCCTTCTGTATTCATACCACAATAATGAGCAGTCAGTAGGAGGATAAACATGTCCTGAACACGAGGCTACTAACGAGGAAGGATACAAAATATTTTGTTGACATCAAGATGGCTCTAAGGCGATTACACCCACCAAAACATTTTGTGAGGCAACAGGTTAACAAGCCGACCTCGGAATTGTGGCACGAGCGCCACAAGCAAATTGCAATACCATCCGGTTTGACTCCAAAACTTTCATTCGCGATACGCGCGAAATATAACCACCCAATGTGAATTTAAGTAAATTGGTACAACGGCCCGCCCCATATAACCCGACGACTCCTGCTCAAAAATAAAAATATAAAAGGTACAACATATAGGAAAAATAGAACTGAGCGAGAAGGCGCGGCGCCGAGTGCGACTCGCATTCGGGAGGTCATTGGTTCTACCACGCACTCTGACTTGAATTTCCCCTTGTCACTTAGGCGAATGCTGGGGTGTTCATTCCATGGCTTCCTTTCCTTCCCTTTCTCATTTGATTTCCCTTGTCATCTTTCACGTGCAGTGGTTCGGACACCTGTGACCCCATTTGTGGTAGCGACACGCTGCCTGGGTCATAAGAGCAAATTCGACGACCTTTCTGGTAAGGGTGAAGAGTTTCAGGTGGTGTACTGGTGGCTCTCTGTCAACTTTAGAAACTTCCACACGTCTCTGTGGCGCTGCCTTTGCTGTCCTGTGACGGGCTTGTGGCTTCTCTTAATCTCATTTCTCGGGCTATTGGGTCGCAGTAGGCGAGGTGTCCCCTTCCGCTGCAATACATCATATTGCAAGGAGAAATGGAACAACAGCATAAAGGAAGCACTCTGTAACCTGTATTGAAGCATTGGAGACGCGGAGATCGGCAACAGTGCTTAAGTTTGGGGAGGTGGGGGGGGGGGGATATCAATATCATCGTTTTCTCATCCTAAAGATTACAGACAGCCAAGTAGTAATCATAAAAATTTGGATTAATGTGTATATGCACATTTTTAAAATTATTTTATTGTTTAACGACGCTGCCAATTGCTAGGATCACATCAGCGTCGCCAGTTTGCCGGAATTTTGTCCTGCAGAAGTTCTTTTACATACCAGTAAATCTACTGACATGGAGCGGTCGTTTTTAAGCTCACTTAAAAACCATCGTTCTGGGCCGGATATGAACCCGCGACCTTGGGATCAGTAGGCCAGTGTCTAACCAAATGAGCCACCCAAACCGACTATATATGCACAGGCATATGTCTTATATATAGTTAAATTCAGCAGCAATATAGCATAACCCTTCAAATAAGTTTTGTTCGTTTATTTTTGTTTTCATTCTCCATTTCCTACCTAAAGTAAGCAGAAAAGCTATTACATTCCAGGGAAAAATCGATTTCCACTCAAAGTAAGCAAAAATCGATTCTATTTCACCGCAAATACACGTTTACAATTTCTGAATGAAAATTATTATTAAACATCGTTGTGTGTCTATGTGTGGTGAGAGACACACACAGAAATCGTAAGTGGGGTGCAGAAAAAGAGACTGGGATGTGGTCATCACCCCTAGCCCTCCTGGCCAGTTATATGGCCCTCGTTACCTGGGGTTGCTACTTCGTTATCAAGTTTCGGTGTCGAAGTTACAATTGCGAAGTTTCGATGTCGAAGTTTCGATGTTGAAGTTTCGATGTCGTGTCGATGTCGAATTATCAATGTCAATGTTTCGATATCGTAATTTCGATGTCCAATTTTCGATGTCGAAGCTTTGATGTCGTTTCGATGCCGAATTTTCGATGTCGAGGTTTCCATGTCGAATTTTCGATGTCGAATGTTCGATGTACAAGTTTCTATGTCGAAGTTTCGGTTACGAAGTTTTGATGTCCGACTCTCGATGTTGGACTCACGATGCCGATCTTTCGACTTTGGTCTTTCGATGTCTTACTTTCGATGTCAGTCTTTCGATGTCGGACTTTCGAGTCCGACTTTTGATGTCCGACTTTCGATGTCCGACTTTCGATGTAAGACTTTGGATGTCCCATTTTGAATGTTTGAATTTGGATGTCCGAATTTGTATGTCCGACTTTAAATGCCTGACTTTGGATGTCCGACTTTCAATGTTGGAGCTTCGGCGTCGGGCTTCGATGTCGGGTTTCGATGTCGGAACTACGATGTCGGACCTTAGACGTCTGTCCTTGGATGTCCGACCTTGGATCTGACCTTGGATGTCGGACCTTGAATGTCGGACCTTAGATGTCGGATCTTGGATGTCGGACCTTGGATGTCGGAACTTGGATGTCGGAATTTCGATGTCGGAACTTCGATGCCTCAACTTCGATGTCATAGTTTGGATGTCGAAGTTTCGGTGTCAAAGTTTCGATGACGAAGTTTCGATTTCGAAGTTTCGATGTCAAAGTTTTTATGTCAAACTTTCTATGTCGAAGTTTCGATGTCGGAATTTTGATGTCGAAGTTTCGTTGTCGATCTTCGATTTCGAAGTATCGATGTCCATGTTTCGATGTCGAAGTTTAGATGTCGAAGTTTCGATGTCGTCGTTTAAATGTCGAATTTTCGATGTCAAAGTTTCATTGCCGAAGCTTCGATGTGGTCGTTTAGATGTCGAATTTTCGATGTCGCATATTTGATGTAGCAATTTCGATGTCTAATGTTGGATGATGAAGTTTCGATGTCGAAGCTTTGATGTCAAATTTACGATATCGAAGTATCAATGTCGAATTTTCGAACTCGAAATTTCGAAGTCGAAATTTCGATGTCGTGCCCTCGATGTCGAGTTCTATATGTTGTGCTCTCGATGTCGGACTTTCGATGTCGTACTCTCAATCTCGGAATATCGATGTCGGGCTTTGGAAGTCGACTTTGGATGTCCGACTTCAGATGGATGTACGACTTTCAATGTCGGATCTTGGATGTCGGATCTTGATGTCGGGCTTTGGAAGTCGGACCTAAGATGTCGGAATTTCGATGTCGAAGTAACCATGTCGTCGTTTCGATGTCAAATTTTCGATGTCGAAATTTCGTTGACGAATTTTTGATGTAGATGTTTCGATGTTAAAGCTTCTATTTCGTGCCCTCGATGTCAAAGTTAGGATGTCGAAGTTTCAATTTCGTGCTCTTGATGTCGAGCTCTCGATGTCGGACTTTCAATGTCGCTTTCTTGAACTGGAACATCGATTTCGCCCCTCGATGTCGGTCTTCGGTTGGTTTTACTATGGTCTTTCGACGTCGGACTTCCAAGTACGACTTTGGATGTCCAAATTTCGATGTCCGACTTTAGATGTCCGACTTTGGATGTCCGAATTTGGATGTCACACTTTGAATGTCTTAATTTGGATGTCTGAATTTTTACATACTTTTGATGTCCGACATGGAAGCCGACTTTGGATCTCTCGCTTTGGATGTCCGTCTTTCGATAACAAATTTTCGATGTCGAAGTTTGGGTGTCGAAGTTTTGATGTCGAAATTGTGATGTCGAAGTTTCGATGTATAAGTTTCGATGTCGAAAGTGCTATTTGGTGCTCTTGATGTCGAACTTTCGATGTCATCGTTTCGATTTCGAATTTTCAAAGTCCAAATTTCGATGTCGAAGTTGCTATGTCAAAGTTTCGATGTCATGCTCTCGAAGTCGGACTTTCGATGTCGGACACTCGACCTCGGAACATTGATGTCCGACTCCCGACGTCGGGCTTTCGATTACGGTCTTTCGATGTATGACTTTTGATGTCGGTATTTCGATGTCGGATTTTTGAGTCCTACTTTCGATGTTCGACTTTGCATGTCCCAATTTGGATGTGACTTTTGATGTCCGACTTTGAATGTCCGACTTTTGAAGACGACTTTAGATGTCTGACTTTGGATGTCCGACTTTCGATGTCGCAGCTTCGACATTGGACCTTCGATGTCGGATCTTGGATATCGGGCCTTGGATGTCGGGCCTTGATTGTCGGACCTTAGATGTCGGAACCTGGATGTCGGCATTTCAAAATCGGAACTTCGATGTCTAAACTTCGATGTCTAAACTTCGATGTCATAGTTTCGACGTGTTTCGGTGTTCGAGTTACGATTTCAAAGTTTCGATGACGAAATTTCCATGTCAAGGTTTCGATGTCGAAGTTTCCATGTCGAAGTATCGATGTCGAAATTTCCTTGTCGAAGTCTCGATGTCATGCTCTCAAAGTCGAACTTTCTATATCGGACACTCGATCTCGGAACATCGATGTCGGACTCTCGATGTCGGAATCACGATATTGGTCTTTCGATGGCGGTCTTTCGATGTCGGTATTTCGATGTCGGACTTTCAAGTCCGACTTTCGTGTTCCGACTTTCAATGTCCGACCTACGATGCCCGACTTTCGATATCCGACATTGGATGTCAGGATTTGGATGTCCGAATTTGGATGTCCGACCTTTGATGTCCGACTGTAGATGTCCGACTACTGAAGCCAAATTTGGATGTCTGACTTTAGCTGCCTTACTTTCTATGTTGGAGTTTTGATATCGGGCTTCGATGCCGGACTTTCGATGCCGGACCTTCGATGTCAGACCTTCGATGTTGGACCTTCGACGTCGTACCTTGGATGTTGGGGCTTGTGTGTTGGTTTTGGATGTCGGGTCTTGGATGTCGGGCCTTGGATGTCGGATTTTAGATGTCGGGATTTCGATGCCTAAGTTTCGATGTCGAAGTTTCTATCTAGAAATTTCGATGTCTGAAGAAATTTCCATGTCAAAGTTTCGATGTCGAAGTTTCGATGTTGCAGTTTCAATGCCGAAGTTTCCATGTCGAGGTTACGATGTCAAAGTTTCCATGTCGAAGTCTCGATGTCGTTCTCTTCATGTCGTGCTCTCGGTGTCGAACCGTTAGTATCGGACTCTCGACTTCGGAACGTCGATGTCGGACTTGGGAAACGGACTCTCGATGTCCGATTTTAAACGTCCGCCTTTGAGGTCCGACTTTCCATGTCGCAGCTTCGATGTCGGGCTTCGATGCCGGAGCTTCGACTTCGGACCTTCAAAGTCTGACCTTGGATGTCCGACCTTGGATGTCGGACTTTAGATGTCTGATCTTGGATGACGAAATTTCGATGTCGGATATTCGATGTCTAAACTTCGATGTTAAAGCTTTGATATTGAAGTTTCAATGTCGAAGTTTCGAGTCGTTGTTTGGATGTCAAATTTTCAGTGCCGAAGATTTGATTTTTAATTTTCAATGCCGAAGTTTCGATGTCGAAGTTTCGATTCCGAAATTTCGATGTCGAAGTTTCGTTATCGTTGTTACAATGTCAAATTTACGATGCTGAAGTATCAATGTCATACTTTCGATGTCGAAATTAATATGTCGAAGTTTCGATGACGTGCTCTCGTTGTCGAGCTCTCGATGTTGTGCTCTAGATGTCGGACTTTCGATGTCTGTCTTTTGGCTGTCTGACTTTCGATATCGAAGCTTCGATGTTGGGCTTCTATGCCTTAAATTCGATGTCGGACCTTCAACGTATGACCTTGGATGTCGGATCTTGATGTCGAGCTTTATAGCTCGGACCTTAGGTGTCGAAATTTCGATTTCAAAGAATCGATGTCGAAGTTTTGATCCCGAAATTTCGATGTCGAAGTATCGTTATCGTTGTTACGATGTCAAATTTACGATGTCGAAGTATCAATGTCGAACTTTCGATGTTGACATTACGATGTCTAACTTTCTAGGACGTGCTCTCGTTGTCGAGCTCTCAATGCCGCACTTTCGATGTCGGACTCACGATCTCAGAACACCGATGTCGGGCTTTGTTAGCTGACTTTGGATGTCCGAGTTCAGATGTCTGTCTTTGGATGTCAGACTTTCGATATCGGAGCTCCGATGTTGCGCTTCTATGCCGAAAATTCGATGTCGGACCTTCATGTCGGGCTTTATAGCTCGGACCTTAGGTGTCGAAATTTCGATGTCGAAGTTTTGATGTTGAAATTTCGATGTCGAGGTTTCTTCGACGTTGTCTCGATTACATATTTTCCATGCCGTAATTTCGATGTTAAATTTAAGATGTCGAAAATTCGATGTCGAAATTTTGATGTCGAACTTAAGATATCGAAATTACGATGTAAAGGGTTTGATATAGAAGTTAAAGCCCAGCTCTCGAAGTCGAGCTCTCAAAGTCGTGCTCTCGATGTTGGAATTTCGATGTCGGACTCTCGACCTCGGAACATCAATGTCGGACTTGGGAAGCCAACTTTGGATGTCCGATTTTAGACATCTGCCTTTGGAGGACCGAATTTCGATGTCGGAGCTTCGATGTTGGGCTTCTATGTCGTAAATTCGACGTCGGAGCTTGGATGTCCGATCTTGATGTCGGGCTTTGTAGGTCGGACCTTAAATGTCGAAGTTTCGATGTCAAAGTTTCAATTTTGAAATTTCGATGTCGAAGTTTCTTTGCCGTTGTTTCGATGACAATTTTTCGATGCTGTAATTCCGATGTCGAATTTTCGATGTCGATCTTTCGATATTCAAATATTGATGTAAAGGTTACGATGTCCAAGTTTCAAAGTCCAGCCCTGGAATACGAGCTCTCGATGTCGTGCTCTGGATGGCGGAATTTCGATGTCGGACTCTCGATCTCGGAACATCGTTGTCGGACTTGGGAAGCCGACTTTGGATGTCCAATTTTAGACGTTTGCCTTTGGAGGACCGACTTTCAATGTCGGAACTTCGATGTTGGGCTTCTATGTCGTAAATTCGACGTCGGACCTTCAACGTCTGACCTTCGATGTCCGACCTTGGATGTCGGAGCTTGGATGTCCGATCTTGATGTCGGGCTTTGTAGGTTAGACCAGAGATGTTAAAATTTCGATGTCGAACTTTCGATACCGAAATTTGGATGTAAAGGTTTCGATGTCGAAGTTTCAAAGTCTAGCCCTCGAAGTCGGCCTCTCGATGTGCTGCTCTCAATGTCGGAAAATCGATGACGGACTCTCGATCTGGGAACATCGATGTCGGACTTGGGAAGCCGACCTTGGATGTCCGATTTTAGACGTCTGCCTTTGGAGGTCTGACTTTCGATGTCGGAGCTTCGATGTTAGGCTTCTATGTCGGAAATTCGATGTCAAGCCTTCAACGTCTGACCTTAGATGTCCTTAGTTGGAGCTTGGATGTCGGATCTTGATGTCGGGCTTTGTAGGTCGGACCTTAGATGTCGAAATTTCGATGTCGAAGTTTCTATGTTGAAATTTCGATTTCTAAGTTTTGTTGTCGTTGTTTTGATGACATATCTTCGATGCCGAAATTACGATGTAGAATTTTCGATGTCGAACTTTCGATGTTGAACTTTCGATGTCAAGGTTTCGTTGTCAAAGTTTTTAGGTCTAGCTCTCGAAGTGGAGCTCTCGATCTTGTGCTCTCGATGTCGGAATTTCGATGTCGGACTCTCGATGTCGGGCTTTGGAAGACGACTTTGGATGTCCGACTTCAGATGTTTGTCTTTGGATGTCCGACTTTTGATGTCTGAGCTTCGATGTTGGGCTTCTATGTCGGAAACTCGATGTCGGACCTTCAACGTCTGACCTTGGATGTCCGACTTTGGATTTAGGAGCTTGGATGTCCGATCTTGATGTCAGGCTTTGTAATTTGGACCTTAGATATCGAAATTTCAATGTTGAAGTTTCGATGTCGAAGTCTCGATGTTGAAATTTGGATGTCGAAATTTCGTTGTTGTTTCGATGACATATCTTTGATGCCGCAATTTAGATGTGGATATCGAATTTCAATGTTGCCCTTTCAATATCGAAATTTCGATATAAAAATTTCGATGTCGATGTTTTTAAGTCTAGCTCTCGAAGTCGAGCTCTCAATGTCGGAATTTCGATGTTGAACTCTAGATTTCTGAACAGCGCTGTCGGACTTGGGAAGCTGACTTTGGATGTCCGATTTTAGACGTTCTCCTTTGGAGGTCCGACTTTCGATGTCGGAGCTTCGATGTTTGGCTTATATGTCAGAAATAAGATGTCGGAACTTCAGCGCCTGACCTTAGTTGTCCATCCTTGGATGTCGGAGCTTGGATGCCGGATCTTGATGTCGGGCTTTGTAGGTGGGACCTTCGAGGTCGAAATTTCGATGTCGAAGTTTCGGTGTTGAAGTTTCGAAGTCGAAGTTCCTTTGTAGTTGTTTTGATGACATATTTTTGATGCCGAAATAGCGATTTAGAATTAACGATGTCGAAATTTCGATGAAAAGGTTTCGATGTCGCATTTTTGAAGTCGAACTCTCGATTTCGTGCTCTCGATCTCGGAACATCGATGTCGGACTTGGGAAGCCGACATTGGATGTCCGCTTTAGAGGTCTGACTTTGGAGTTTGGACTTTCGATGTCGTAGCTTCGATGTCGGACTTCGATGTCGGAGCTTCGATGTCAGATCTTGAGCGTCTGATCTTGGATGTCCGACCTTGAATGTCGGATCTTGATGTCAGGCGTTGGATGTCGGGCCTTGGATGTGGGACCTTGGATGTAGGACCTTGGATGACGAAATTTCGATGTTGGAAATTCAATGTCTAAACTTCGATCTCAAAGTTTTGATATTGAAGTTTCAATGTAGATATTTCGATGTCGAAGTTTTGATGCCGTTGTATGGTTGTCAAATTTTCGATGTTTAATTTTCAATGTCGAAGTTTCTATGTTGAAGTTACGTTGTCGTAGTTAGGAAGTCAAACTTTCGATGTCGAAGTTTCGATGACGTGCTCTTGAAGTCGAGCTCTCGATGTCGTGCTCTCGATGTCAGAATTTCGATGTCGGACTGTCGATCTCGGAAGATCGATGTCGAGCTTTGGAAACAGACTTTGGATGTCCGACTTCAGAGGTCTGTCTTTGGATGTCCGACTTTCGATGTCGGAGCTTCGATGTTGGGCTTCTATGTTGGAAATTCGATGTCGGACCTTCAACGTCTGACCTTGGATGTTCGACCTTGGATGTCGGAGCTTGGATGTCCGATCTTGATGTCGGGCTTTGTAGGTTGGACTTTAGATGGCGAAATTTCGATGTCGAAGAAACGATGTTGAAATGTCGATGTCGAAGTTTCGTTGTCATTGTTTCGATGACATACTTTTGACGCAGTAATTTCAATATCGCATTTTCGATGTCGAATTTTCGATGTCGAACTTTCGAAATCGAAATTTAGATGTAAAGGTTACGATCTCGAAGTTTCAGAGTCTAGCTCTCGAAGTCGGGCTATCGATGTCGTGCTCTCGATGTTGGACTCTCGATCTCGGAACATCGATGTCGGACTTGGGAAGCCGACAATGGATGTCCGATTTTAGACGTCTGCCTTTGGAGGTCCGACTTTCGATGTCGGAGCCTCGATGTTGGGCTTCGATGTCTGTACTTTGATATCAAAGTATGGATGTCGAAATGTCGATGCATGAATTTCAATGTTGGAACTTCTATGTCGGAATTTCGAATTCTGCACTTCGATGTCGAAACTTCGGTGCTTAAACTTCGATGTCGAAGTTTGGATGTCTAAGTTTCGATGTTGAAATTTCGATGTGAAAGTTTCAATGTCCATTTTTCGATGTCTTAGTTTGGATGTGGTGCTATCGATGTCGAGCTCTCGAATTCATGGTTTCGATGTCGGACTCTCTTTTACGGACTCTTGATGTCGGACTCTCGATGTCGGTTTCTCGATGTCAGTCTTTCGATGTCTGTCATTCGATGTCGGTCTTTCAATGTCGGTCATTCGATGTCGGCCTTTCGATGTCGGTCTTTCGAGTCCGACTTTCGAATTCCGACTTTCAATGTCCGATTTTGATGTCCGACTTTCGATGACCGACTTTCGATGAACGACTTTCGATGTCCGATTTTCGATGTCTGACATTCGGTGTATAACTTTGGGTGTCCGACATTGGATGTCCGACATTTGAAGCCGACTTTGGATGTCCGACTTTCGAAGTCCGACTTTCGATGTCAGAGCTTCGATGTCGAAGTTTCCATGTCGGAGTTTCGATGTGGGAGCTTCGATGTTGGGCTTCCATGTCGGAAATTCGATGTCGGTCCTTCAACGTCTGACCTTGGATGTCCAAACTTGGATGTCGGAGCTTGGATGTCCGATCTTGATGTCGGGCTTTGTAGGTCGAAATTTCGAGGTCGAAGTTTCGATTTTGAAATTCCGATGTCATGGATTAGTTGTCGTTGTTTCGAAGACATATTTTCGATGCCGAAATTTCTATATCGAATTTTCGATGTCTACCATTCGATGTCGAACTTTCAATAATGAAATTTCGACGTAAAGATTTCGATGTCGAAGTTTCAAAGTGTAGCTCTCGAAGTCGAGCTCTCGATGTCGTGCTCTCGATGGCGGAATTTCGATGTCGGAATGTCGATCTCTGATCATCGATGTCGGACTTGGGAAGCCGACTTTGGATGTCCGATTTTAGACGTCTGCCTTTGGAGGTCCGACTTTCGATGTCGGAGCTTCCATGTTGGGCTTCTATGTCGGGAATTCGATGTCGGACCTTCTACGTCTGACCTTAGATGTTCCAACTTGGATGTCGGAGCTTGGATGTCGGATCTTAATGTCGGGCTCTGTAGGTCGGACCTTAGAAGTCGAAATTTCTCTGTCGAAGTTTCGGTGTTTTTATTTCGATGTCGAAGTTTCGTTGTCGTTCCGATGAAGTATTTTCGATGCAGAAATTGCGATGTAGAATTTTTGATGTTCGAACTTTCGTCGTCGTACTTTTGATATCGAAATTTCGATGAAAAAGTTTCGATGGCTAAGTTTCGAAGCCGAGCTCTCGATATCGTGCTCTGGATGTCGGAGTTTCGATGTCGGACTCTCGATCTCGGAAAATCGATGTCGGACTTTGGAAGCCAACTTTGGATGTCCGATTTTAGACGTCTGCCTTGGAGGTCCGACTTTCGATGTCGCAGCTTCGATGTCGGGCTTCGATGTTGGATCTCCGATGTCGGACCTTCAACGTCTGACCTTGGGTGTCCGACCTTGGATGTCGGAATTTGATGTCAGTCCTTGGATGTCGGGCCTTGGATGTCGGATCTTGGATGACGCAATTTCGATGTCGGAAATTCGATGTCAAAGTTTTGATATTGTGGTTTCCATGACGAAGTTTCGATCTCTAAGTTTCAATGTCGTTGTTTGGACGTCAAATTTTCGATGTCGAAGTTTTTATGTTTAATTTTCAATGCTGAAGTTTCAATGTCTTGTTTTGATGTGCATGTTTCGATGTCCAGTTTCGATCTCCAACACTCGATGTCGAAGTTTCGATGTCAAAGATTCATTGTTGAAGTTTTGATGTGTTCATTTAGATGTCGAATTTTCGATGTCGAATGTTCGATGACGAAGTTTCGATGTAGAACTTTCAATGTCGTGATTCCCATATCGACGTTTCGATATCGTGCTATATATGTCGAGCTCTCGATGTCGTATTCTCGATGTATGACTTTCGATCTCGGAACATCGATGTCGGACTCTTGATGTCGGACACACGATTGCTATCTTTTGATGTCGGACTTTCGAGTCCGATGTTCGATGTCCGACTTTCGATGGTCTACTTTGGATGTCCAACTTTGGATGTTCCACTTTGAGTGTCCGAATTTGGATGTCCAAATTTGGATGTCCGACTTTTGATGCCCGACTTTGGAAGCCGACTTTGGATGTCCGATGTTAGATGTCTGACTTTGGATGTCCGACTTTCGATTTCGGAACTTCGATATTGGGATTCGATGTCTTACCTTGGATGTAGGACTTAGATGTCGGATCTTGGATGTCGAACCTTGGATGTCGGAATTTCGAGGTCGGAGCTTCGATGTCTGTACTTTGATATCAAAGTATGGATGTCAAAATTTCGATGTCTAAGTAAAGATGACCAGGTTTCGAAGTTGAAGTTTCGTTGTCATAGTTTCGATGTAGAAGTTTCAATGTTGAAGTTTCGATTTCGTGCTCTCGATGTAGAGCTCTCATTGTCGTGCTCTCGAATTCGTGCTCTCGATGTCGGACTTTCGATACCGGACTCTCGATGTCGGACTCTCTATGTCGGACTCTCGATGTCGGACTGTCGGTGTCCGACTCTCGATTTCAGAGCATCGATGTCTGACTCTCGAAGTGGTACACACGATGTTGGTCTTTCGATGTCGGACTTTCAAGTGCGACTTTCGATGTCCGACTTTCGATGTCCGAATTTCGTTGTGCGTCTTTCGATGTCCGACTTTCGATGTCCGACTTTCGATGTCCGACTTTCGATGTCCGACTTTTGATGTCCTACTTTGTATGTCAGACTGTGGATGTCCGACTTTGGATGTCCGACTCTAGATGTCCGACTTTTGATGTCCTACTTTGTATGTCAGACTTTGGAAGCCGACTTTGGATGTCCGACTCTAGATGTCCGAAATTCGATGTCGGACCTTCGATGTCAGACCTTCGATGTCGAACCTTCGACGTCGGACCTTGGATGTCCGACCTTGGATGTTGGATCTTGGATGTCGGGCCTTAGATGTCGGATCTTGTATATCTGAATTTCGATGTCGGAACTTCGATGCCGAAACTTCGATGCCGCAACTTCGACGTCGGAATTTCGATATTGGAACTTCTATGTCGGAATTTCGATGTCTGAACTTCGATGTCGGAACTTCGGTGCTTGAACTTCGATGTTGAAGTTTCGATTTCAAAGTTTCAATGTCAATTTTTCGATGTCTAAGTTTGGATGTGGTGCTCTCGATGTCGAGCTCTCGAATTCATGGTTTCGATGTTGGACTCTCTTTTTCGGACTCTCGATGTCGGACTCTTGATGTCGGACTCTCGATGTCGCACTCTTGATATCGGAACATCGATGTCGGTTTCTCGATGTCAGTCTTTCGATGTCGGTCATTCGATGTCGGTCTTTCGATGTCGGTCTTTGGAGTCCGACTTTCGATTTCCGACTTTCAATGTCCGATTTTCGATGTCCGACTTCGAATGACCGACTTTCGATTTCCGACTTTCAATGTCCGATTTTCGATGTTCGACTTCGAATGACCGACTTTCGATGAACGATTTTCGATGACCGACTTTCGAATGACCGACTTTCGATGAACGACTTTCGATGTCCGACGTTCGGTGTCCAACGTTGGGTGTCCGACGTTGGATGTCCGACTTTTGAAGCCGACTTTGGATGTCCGACTTTCGAAGTCCGACTTTCGATGTCGGAGCTTCGATGTCGAAGTTTCCATATCGGAGTTGAACTCCCGATGTCGAATTTCTGGATTTGAACTCCCGATGTCGAATTTCCCGATGTCGATCCTCCCATGTGGAATCTCCGATGTCGAGCCTCCGATGTCGATGTAATGATGAACTTCAAATGCCGAGGTACTGATGTTGAACCTTCGGTGGTGAAAATTTTCGTTTTCGAACTTTCGATGTCGTATTTTCTAAGTGTAATTTTCACTTTCTGATTTTGATTTAAATTTTGACCCCGATTTTTAAGTTCTCTAGTAGTAAGTAAAAATTCGACGTCGACATTTCATCGGAAGTTACCTGAATAAAAAGAAAATTTTTAATATCTCTATTGCGTATAGTAATGGAGAGGAAGTACTGTATTCCACCCTAAAATAAGATGTCAAGATTTCAACGGATATATGTTTTGAGGCCCCTGAATAAAAAAAAAAAAACATTTTTAGAAAAAGGTTCATGTGTGTGTGTGTGTGTGTGTGTGTGTGTGTGTGTGTGTGTGTGTGTGTGTGTGTGTGTGTCTGTGTCAATCTGTGGACAGCATAACTCAAAAGCGAAAAGTCGTTTAATGTCCTTTTTACTTTCCCTAATACGTATTGTAAGTAGAGGAAGTACTGTATTCCACCCAAAAATTCGATCTAAAAGAAGAGTATTTATAAAAAAAGATCCGTGTCTGTGTGTGTGTGTGTGTGTGTGTGTGCGCGCGCGAGTGTGTGTGTGCGCGTGTGTGTGTGTGTGTGCGCGCGCGCCTGTGGACAGCATAACTCATAAACGAAAAGTCAGTTAAAAACCGAAGTTGATACTTAAGTTTAATGTCTTTTAAAGATGCGACACGAAGATTTTGAAGAAAATTCCTAAATTACCCTTAGATGGAACATTTTTCGAAAATTTTTATTTTGCCGAAAATGGCTCTAACGATTTTAATTAAAATGCCTTGTTTGAGATATTTTTATGGCAACTGAAATGTATGTTTTGAATTTTCTGGCTATAGCCTATGTAGTCCTGTTTACTCTTAATTACTTTTGCCTAAGTGGTAAACCGTAAGAGATAAACTAAATCTTAGGTTACTATACAAAAATGTAGATCTCCCTGAAACCCACAATTTATGTCCAAATAAATGTTTTTGAATAGCGAACCGTTTCGGAGATGTTCCTTGTTTGTGGGAGTTTTCCAACACAAACGGAAGATCGTTATTCATTTTGTTATATTCTAGCCGTGCGGAATCTCAAAGCTTTAACAAGAAATGGGGACTGCCTCTGCGGTCGAGTGAGCTGTATTCTGTCTGGGTTCGACTCCCGGCTGGGGCTGGACATTTTTCTTTGATCACAATAATTTCCTATCCTCTACAGAGTGTAAATCTGGGAGCGTATGTGTGTTTAATATTAAAAATGATACGAATCAACGTTAAGAAACCCTGCACTTGAGCGAGTAATAAAACAATCAGTTATTTCTCAAGCGGGGCTATACAAACAGTAAATACAATTAAAAGAATAGGCATTTGTGAGCATAGATTATAGAAGGTTGAGTAGACAAACTCGAACGAATTCTATATTCTGTACTCTCTGATCCTATCTCAATTAGATAGCCATTAGTCTGATGAGTTGGCAGCTCTGGTTAAGTTGGTATCCGAAATGGCTATAAAGCTTTTAAAGGTGTCGTCTGTCTAATAAATAAGAATCAGGGAATATAATATGACCTGGAATTTGAAGTCTTTGCCGCGTAAATAAGTTTAGAACTCAATACCCACAAAGGGTTAAAGGTTACTATAGTAAGATTGTGTTTGTAATGAAACAGTTTTACTGAACGGAGCTTCTGGATTCAGGTTTTATCTTCACAGTTTAGGTTAGGTACCTTGGGATCTCAAGATAATTGCAATTTGCTTGTTATCCCAGTCTCCTGCTAAATGTAGTAATAGTATTCCTCTGTGATAAAGCGTATGAAAACATTCTTTTCCCAATCATTTATCATCAGATATCGAAATAAATGTGAAGACGGGACCTTAATGGCGAAAGCTTTAAAAAGTGAAACAGAGTTTGAACACTATGTAAGTATGAGACATTCACGTCGAATGGCATTGCTGTTTGTACATAAGTTAATGATAGTGAAAGGTTATATGTGTTATTGCCAGTTGGCTTTACCACAGGCTGCACAGCTCATTTAATCTCTCCCATTTATATTCACTGTGCTGTGACATAGGCTCTCCTCGACTAAATCTATGAAGTAGAATATATAAATAATTCTGTTAAATTCACTGATTGCAATGAAGTATTTCCAAATATAGCATAAGCTCAGCTGGCCACTGTGTGAGTGCAATGAGTACTATTTGAAACAATTTGAAACTTACACAAAATCCTGTCCATCAGGTTCAAATAAAACATAGCAGACTGGTACAGTATTGATGTTTTATATGTATGTATATAGGATTAATTATATATATTATAAATATGGTATAATTCTATGCATGTTTCAGTTAGATTGGTTATAAATTAATCATACTGTCATCTATTTTATGATCATGACTTTATTTACGTGAACTTTGCAAGTATAGCTTTACCAAATTAAAATGGAAACTTTAATTATCTCACTGTCCCTTCTTTGGTCTCAGCTCTTTTCTCTTCACACTTTTCTGTTCTACATTGTATACTGTAATGAGAGGAATCTTACGGTGTGAGCAGGAAGTCCTATCAGTCAGGCATTTGTGGGCCAACTGTATACAGATACCTGTTGAAAGTTAGTGTCTTTTAACTGTTAAAAGACTGGGGGAAATACAGCGGAGATAATTGCAAACTTTAAAGAGAATTGCAAGTTGTAGTTATGGGGTATGTTTTGGATAGTGCCACTTAATTCCTGTAGAACATTGCATTTCTACCCTTCAAAGTTTAACTAAAATAGGAACCTAAATGAGGAAATGATTTTCGATGTTTTTAGTACCAGATGGTTCAAGAACCTGTAATTCCTAACTTCCCAGTAGGTAGCTCTTCCTACCTCCAGCTGTTATAAAATGCAAAGCTACACAATGCTGCCAGCATATGAGTAGCATACAGTGCCAAAGGACTCATTTACTGTATCAAGGGATTCAGGGTCCTAAGCTGCAAAGCATAGCCAAGGAATTGAATGTCTTAAGCCGTCAAGCATAGCTGAGGGATGCTTTAATAAGAAGAGGAGTGAAGCGATTGTGTCCTTGGCTCAAGTATAAAGTAATGATAAAGATAGCTGTTGGATCAGTATACAATAAATCCCAATAAATCATACAAACTTCAGTTCTCATTAATGCTGGCAATCCACATTGTACATGATCACTAGTGAGGGAAAATGGCTGTTTGTTGTCATTTAACAATCATTTTGCTATAAAAGAAAACATTCCAAAATGGAAGGGTGGGTGGGTTTCAGGCTCTAGAAGAGGCATCAGCTCCATATGACAACTAGGTCCTTCCATTTCAATTCTATCCCAGTTTTTTCTCGGGCCTCTGATAGAACCAAGTCAAATCAAAATATTAAATCTTATTCAACAAAGCATAAATCTGCTAGCACAGCTCTTCTGTAATTGGTAAATGCATAGTAATGTAACATGAAGGCAGAGATGAGCTATTAGTTGTAAAACTTATAAGGATATATAGTTGTTTATTAAGCAAAATATTTAGTAGTGGATGCTATGCATAGCTTCAGAAAAGTGTCCTATCAATGTATATTGTATTCTAATATACATGCATATTTAAGCTTTAATGTGTTTAGGGTCAGTCTTTCCTGTGTTCCTGTTTGTGCATGTATAGATTGTTTAGAGCTGTAATTCAGCACAATTTGCTTGCATGAACAAATAGAATCAGCCGATCTTGCCTATTTTGCTATGTATGTTAGATGCTTAAGTATTGTTTACAGCAGAAATGTTATTTTTTTATTAGATTTTAATACCCATTCTTACTACTACAGGCAGTGGACATGATATGTGAAACAGAATTATATTTGAAAAAAGAATTTTTAAAGAAGAAAATAATCCAACCCTAAGTTTAAGGTGCCTTCCCAGTATTTGAGAGCTATGAGGACTAAGGAAAATATGGAAGAAAACCTCAGTCAAAGTGTTCCTGGCAGGATTTGAACTGCAAACCTCCTAAATGCAAGCCTCATACGTTACTGTGGAGCCTCTGGCTCAGTGAGAATGAAAATACTGCTGAAATATTGCTTGGAGGCTTATATATAGCTGAACACCTTTCTAGAATCTCTTGGGTGAATTTATAAGATAACGTTCCCAGACTTCTTTTAAACATAACATTTTTTGGAAAAAACTATTCTGCTCAGAAAGCTGTTTTTCAAACACATTGTTTCAAAGACTAGAATTTTATTTCCATTCTTCCCAGATCTCAGTGCCTTGGAGCACGTAGATCTTAGCACCAATTACCTAAACATGTTTATTGCATAGAGTACCAAGTTCTGAATGTTTATTTTTCTTACATTTTAAAAAATACAGGCAGAAGTCTGTAGACTTGAGGAGTACGTGAAGATTGGTTTCACTTGGGGTTCATATTGTCGGGATCACATCAGCACTGCTGGTGTGCTGCAATTTCATCCTGCAGTATCTTCTATTACTGACATGGGGCTGCCAGTTTTAAGCAGACTTAAAAACCAATCGGCCTGGGTTGGGTTTGAACCTGCACCAGTAGGCCAGTTTTACTGGAGAAGAGTTCTCTGCAGATACTTGACTTACAAGTTATTTGACTACAGCATCTAAGCCATGTTACATGTTAACGTAATTTGACTAATGACAACAGAAATCCCTAGTTAGCAATGTCTGCTCATTAAGGTACACTTCCTCACAAACAAATAATTGTTGTGACATATGTAACGACATTAGTATCATTGCTAATAGTACTTGGTTTGGTTATTTTCTTTATGGTTGCAAGATTGATCGTAGTAAATTAGACAAATGAATCTACATGAATAATGACTTGACACTTCAACACATGCATGTACACATGTAGGTTCTATGTTTCTGTGCTGTTTGTAAAATTATCCTGCTTTTGAACCACATGCATTGTCTTACATACGTAAATATTGGCAAGTCATAATGGCAATAATTGTAGGTGAATCATAATTCAGCATGTGCCACTGCTCAGGACGTGTTGTGTCTTAATGATCTGAAATTTGCCGAGCATTTGATATTGATATGTTATCATTCATTTGCTCTGATTATTATGTTAATTGGTAGTTTTGGGACCTTTGTTTAAGTTGATGTACTTATGTTTTGATATTTCAAAGTTAAAATGTTGTTTAATGTTTAAATTGAGCTGTCTGTATGCTATCGGAATAAAAGTGGAGCGACCTATGTAGGGAAACATTTTTTGCTTCTGTTTATGTTCATTATAGCCTATAATTAAAGGCTGGTTCACAACCACCTGGTAACGGTAACCAGAATGGGTAACAAGGCAGCACTCAACATTTTAGTGCACAACAACTTGATAACAAAATGGGAATGCATATTATCAATCAGCATATCAATAGCAAAGTGGCAGTCAATATTGCACATTGGGAATTAATTTGTTTCTAACTGACCAATAATATTTCTTCTAGCTTGCAATTAGGGAGAACTCTAGCGGGTGTTTCATGACACTGCCACCTGGAGTAATTCCTACAGCAAAAAGTCTAATATGCCCAGTATGAATCTAATGTACCATGCCCTATAAAACAAAAAATGAGAAAATTAAAACTTTGCCAAGTCTTTTTTCCCATTCCCAGAACCTGGGAAAGCTTCCCATTGGTTGTGAACACTCCCGTTTGAATACATGTATTTCAACTTTCTCATTTTGGTTATTATTGCTGTTACTGGTGGTTCTGATGAACCAGCTGTACTTTGCCATTTTTTATTAATAGGTGTAACTTGTTGCATGTTACTGCAGAAATTTGATGTCTATTTATGGCTCTGTGAGGCCCTAATTATACAGAGCAGTTCTTTTATGGCCCAGCCCAGATCACGTGTATACACTGTGTAATAGTAATAGTAACATACACAGTAAGTAGCTGCATTGCTGGCATTCCTGATATGGTTCTAATTTGTGAAGAATAGTCACTCTGTAGAGCTTCAATTTTAAACATGTAGCAACTGTATGAACAGAGATATCTGGAACACCCACTTACTGTGCAACGTATCTTAGAGACCTCTTTAGAGTGTGTTGAAATGATGCACCAATTTCTTCCTTGAATAGAACATGTCGTCTTTTTTGCTTCTTAGATTTAGCAATCACATTGTCCTAAACTTATTAACCAGATATCTGACAGTATATCTATTTGAAACTGAAATACCAGCAAATGCCTTCTGAAACACACTTGTCTACATGATGGGGGTTTACATGCTACATAAAAGTTATTTGTTCAGACATGAATTTTTTGATAGCCATTTCAGCAGACTAATTAGGCAAGAACAGCAGCAATAATAAGAATGTAACTAAGACTAACCCCTAGTGCAACAGCCCTTCGTGGGTCAAGGCTTACCACCGGGCTGCTGCGTCCTCCACCTCTGCCCACTACAGACATCGTGAGTGGGGTGCAGAAAAGGAGGGTGGGATGTGGTCATCACCCCAAGCCCTCCTGGCCAGTTATGTGGCCTTCGTGACCTGGGGTTGCTACTTCGTTATCAAGCAGCTCCTCAATTGGCCCCTCTAGGACCTAACAAGGCTGAGTGCACCCCATGCCAGACCTACCTGCATGGGAAACGTCCCCACGGTGTTACTGGAGGTTGAGCCCAGGTCCTCCACATCAGAGGCAGGCAGACTACCACTGTGTTACCGAGGCGATCCAATAATAAGAATACTCTAAAGTAAAGTAATTTATGCACAATACAGATGTTTGAATTAGCTTTTACTTTTTAGATGCACGATAACAAACTTGTCTTTACGAGACAAACAGAAGGCTGCTGCAGTTGACATTCACAGCCTTGAGCAAGTCATTCATTGGTAAAGAGCTAGTGGAACGATACAGAGGTCATTGCAGTTGCAAGCAAATAAAAATTGTGGCTAGGTTACAAAATATCCATTCTGTATTTCTGTGTGGTATCATGTGAGGTGTTCAGGATTTTGTAAGGTGTTTTTTAATTAATTGCTGTACTATGATCTAAGTATATTCACATGAGATGCAAGTTCAATGGATTCACATTTATTATGTTGCAAAAAAGTGGTCCCATAAAACTTATAAGGTTTGAATTTCCAAAAGAATGCAATAAAGAATCCATAATATACTTTAACTTCTACCAAAATACTCCACAAATGATAGTCAAACTGCATGTCTTCCCACTGAAGTATTATAGAACATTTTATCACCTTGTAGTAAACATAGAAAAATTAGTTGAGGTATGTTCTTCAGATAAAATTTGTGCATGTTAATGGGAGTCAGACTTAATGATGTCTGTTGTACAGAATGATGTATTAATCATGTCTTTTATATTTTTAGCCATACTAATGTAACTTAAACTTCATAAAACATACTGTACCAGTATATAATATTCATACCAATAAAATTCACTGCTGCATGCCATAAGAAGAATCATGGTTAGAAAATTTAACACACAAGTTTATTTCTTAATTGTTAAAGAACAAACAAAACTTATATCACTGTTGTACTAACCCTTTCAACTTTTCTTTCTTGTTGGTTAATTTCTTTTCTTGATGACTTATGTGATGCAAAAAATGAAAGAGAATAAAAGTGAAATCACCAAATCAAGATTGTAAACGTTCGTCTCGGAAAAAATATTTGTTGTTACATTGTCTTTTAACATAGATGTTTTAGAGGGCTTATATGAGGAACGGTTTCAGTTGTTTTGGGGCAAAGTTTGCAACTTAACCCAAGAGAATTTAAAGAGATAAGTGTTGCAGAGTCTGGCTAACCACATCAAAAGAACTGTAACTTTAAATACTATAGCGCTGGCTCATCACATGCTAATCGTGTGCTTATGTAAGCATTGTCAGTATGATTCGCCTTATTTCTCCATGTGTGGGACTCTCCATGAACGTGTTGCCAATACCCTAAAAATCACGCTATATACCCCTGTTTAGATCAGCGCCCTGAAAATATTATGCTATAAAGCAAATTTCATGCTTCCTCAATATCCCAATCCTCATAATACACATAACAAAAGCAAAATATTCCAAATCAAGTCCTTAAAACACGACTATACTTATCAATGTGTTTTAGAAGTGTAACAATTCTTTTTTTTTCCAATGCCAATGAATGAAATATTAGTAAAATGAAAATACTTCAATAATTTTAATGATGCATTCTCAACTTTTCACAATGAAAGTACAGTAGAAGCCTGAAATAGTGCAGTCCGAAATACTGCAGATTCGGATTTAATGCCAGGAAAAGTATGTCCCCTGGAAATATATCTACTCCTTATTTCTTTACTTTTATTTTTGAAAGTTGAGTTTAAAATTTTCTTCAAAGAGTGTTACTGGAATATACTTTTCACCACCCATAGCACTTACCTTGGCCGCTACAGTCCTAGCGTTGACCTTGGCCACCGCATCTAAGAATTTTTCAAAGTAACGAGACATGCACATGGAAGAAGACGTTCTGCATGTTAGTGAAGTGATAAGTAGCAGAAACAGGATGATTCTTTGTGTGGAGGAGCAAAATGATGAGCAGTGTCATCTCCATCTTGCTATAATCAAACAATATGCGCAGAAAAGAAATTTTGTGAGCTATGGTGCCAAACAAAACTTATTGATTTCTTTAAGACAATGCAAAATTAGGTTAGTGTAAAAGGGGTACAGTGTAATTGTATTGTATAAATTAAGATCAGTTGCAAGATTGGAATACACTCCTAGCATAACTGCATTTAAAAGTGGTTTACTTTACTGTATATTATATACTTTACAATATACTGTAATTTATTATTGCACGAATGTTTCCCACCACCTCTGTGGGATTGATTTTTGACACTTCTAAGCTCACATTTTGATGTGCTGTAGAATTGTTATAATATGGGGCTAAAGCATGTACCCCAACAATCGCATTATTTCGGGATTCTAATGTATCTCAATTTCCATTCTTGTCGTAAGTAGTGTGCACTTCATGACTAGCTTAATTCATGAGCATTGGCTGTTAAAATATCCCTTGTACCATAATTATAATTAGGTTGATCCAGAAGCTACTATTCAATTTCTCTCTTAAATGCACTGTTGACCAACTGTAACATTGTAACAAATGTAGCCTCTATTCTGTCCCTAAATGGTCAAATTTATAATTATGAACAATGGTGCAAATACATTCAGACATCATTTACTCTACAGAAACACTTCACTTGATTTTCCAAAATATTGCTAGAATGCAGGAGTGGCCAGTTTTTGAGGATATTGCTGTTTTTAGAAAAGGAACATTTATTGGCTGCCATACATTATTTCTCCATAATGCTTAGAAGTGTTACCTAAACATGACACACCTTCAGAAAAATGTATTTTTAACAATGCTAAGAACTGATTTTGGCTTTTTAAACATGCTTTTAAGGCAAAAGAGGAGTATTTTTGATAAAAATGCATCAAAAATAAGAAATGTCCAAAGTTGATATTGACCTGTGTTTTATTCTCCAACAGAAGGTCCCTTTTCATTTTTTGCATCACAAATATGTATTCAGCATGCTTCATTTGGCTCAGTAATTTGCTTCACTTTGAGAAATACCTTAGTTTATGTTGACAAGAAAAGGGTCCAATATGTTGTTACACAGATTACATTCATTTGTTGTGCATTTGATAGTGGAGTATATAACATAATCATATTTATTCAGACTTAGCCAGCTTTTAAATCATTAACATCATTGGTCATCAGTTTGTTTTCTGGAAGAGTTGATATGCTGGAAAGTATGTCTTGAGTAGACTACAAACTGAAGAAACTTTCAAGAACTTATGCCACCAGAACTAAAGATTTGCAGTTCCATTAAAACAACCAGTCCATTCTGACAGCTAGGTGCAGACGGATGCTTGAAAGTGTTTCCATGGCAAGGAATGCTTCTCCTAATCAGTAGTCCATTTATACACTGCAGTCCTCACATTACCTCACCGTAAAGCTGTTTTGATGCTGCCTTCCTTGTGGCCATACTATCTATCAGGTACCTGTGTCTTTCCCAAGTGTTTGCAAATGTGTAGTAGTTTATTATTTATCTTTTAGAATATGACATGACTTGTGACATCTAGAATATATGTTGTGTAGTGTGTACTGTAAAGTGTTTGTAGCTGTTCTTTATTTGCCAGGCATACAGCTCAGCAAGGGAGGAGCTGCAACCCAGCGCACATTGGTTGCAGCCAGACGGTAGTTATCAGAGTGGACTTATTTTAATGGAACTGTAGATGCCATAGTAACTTGACATCAAAGCTTTATCTATCCTTGCTAATGGTAGAACTTCCCATTGTTGAACCATTATCTTCTTTCCACATACTTGCTAATAACAGCACAAAGAAGAGGTTGTTGCTGGTCTGAAATAAACTTAAAAATATGTGTATGGTTTTGAATCTAGTAGGCAAATTAGACTCTTGTTAGAACTTTATGGTGCAGTAGAATCCCAGTAACTTAACTCTCGATACCTTAACACTCTGTGTAACTTGACTACTTATTTTTTATTTTAATGTTTTTATTTTTTATAGTTGAAGTTTACAATAATAAGTTTTACAATCCACATTCAGTATAAACAGTATAGGTAAAGTTTAAGAGGTAGAACTGGAACTTAAAAATTCAATGCCACAACTGGGATTTGAACCACAGACCTTCCGCTTGCCGGGCGGACGCTTGTGTGTTTAAAAACACCAACAATAAGTTTGTTGGCATAAATAAATAATAGTATAGGTAAATTTTAATTAGTGTATGTATACAACCTGCCGCGTTCTTGCCTATTGTTCATCGATACTAGTAAGAACATAAGCAGCCACTAGACTATTGCCACTGAATCAAAAGCTTGCCGCTAATAATGTGGATATATAGCAAAAACACGTTTTTGGAAGGTTTGAATGTTAATAAACAGTATGTATTACATATTTCTGGTTACAGCACAACTTACTGTTAGCGTTCTGTTGTGTTTGTGCCAGTGAAAGTATCAAGTGAGAAGAAAAGACACATTAACGTGGCAATGGAAATTAAATTGGATACATTAAAGAGATCAAAGGTACACATACAAATTAATACATAATACATTTTATGATATGTTAATCTTGTGTATTTCCTATATTGTGCAGTTATGCAATTTGCATTTTTTATTGGTTGTGCATAACAGATCCCTTATTTTGTAAAACTAGACATTTCAGTAACTTGACACACTTTCAGTCCACATTAGGTCGAGTTATCGGGATTCTAATGTACCATAGTAATTCAAATTTTGTAGCTTTAGTTGTTTACAATGCACAACACAATCAAAATAATTTCATTCGGTTTTCTACTGCAAATGGACCTCTTTCATGTAAACTAATGTGTGCTTTGTTGCTTTAGCATATTTTATCCCATTATACTAACATGCTTTAACAAATAGAATATTGATGCCCTTTCTGTGTTATGTTTTTAACCCATGTCACAGCATAGGTTGCGGGCCTTCTCCTATCCTGTTTCATATTCTGACTTCTATGAATAAACTCACTGTGAAAGTGTTTCCACATTGGACAGGAAGATGGCAGGAGTGGCTCTGATGAACACTCGGATGGCAGTAAGGAAGTTTCAAGTGATTCTGAAGAATTCATAAACCCAGCTGAGGTCGTCTCTGTAAATCTGGAGGTGAAAGAAATGTGTGAAGCTAGTGAAAGACCTCAACTTCCTCAATGGGAGGCTGAGTTAAGAGAAATACATTGCTCTGATAATACCTGTTTAGCAGACACAGGAGTGAGCCACAATGGTGCAACGCTTCAGAAAATTCGCATAAAGAAGAAAAAGACTCCTGTGACCAAACCTTTGGAGGATGCAGGGGGCTTGCATTTAGAAGAGTTGAAGACCAGGAAGGAACAAATAGCAAGTATGCATCCATCACTATCTCCTTCGGTCTGTAAGGATAAGCTGGGACGACATGAGTGCATCTTTTGTCACAAGTCGTTCCGTGACCGCTATCACTTAGCACGTCATCAGTCAGTTCATTCTGGTCAAAGAGCACCTGACTGTTCTGACTGCAAGAAGCCCCTTGATAGCTGTGGTTGTGCTCCATTTCTAGATCACTATGCTACTTTTAAGCAACATGAGTGTGAATTGTGCCATAAGTTATTTCGTGACAAATATCACTTGCGGCGACATGAACTAGTACATACAAAGGAGAAGCCATTTCAATGTAGCCTTTGTGATAAGGCATATAGTCGCAAGGATAAGCTCACACAGCATTACGTTATGCATGGTCACTAGCATAGGGGGCGACACAGGTGCACTTTATGCCATAAGCCATTCTGGGATAAATATCACTTACAGAGACATCAGACAGTCCATAAACAACAAAAAGTAATGTGATGCAGTGCACCAGTGATATATGTGCTGCTTAAAGGTAGAATGTACAAAGAGCGAGTTTAGTAAAATGCAATGGTACCATGATTATTTAATGAGGCCTTTGTAACTTCCCCTTCTTTCCCTCTCTTTACCCCTTTCCAATGACAACAGTATTCAAACTACAGGCTGGACATGGTATGTCGGCATGAAAGGGAAATATTGATTATTTTTGACAGCTTGCTAAATCGTTACTAAACTGTTACTTGATTCACAGCATATCATATTCATCAGAAATTACACGTGGCCAGATTATTGGTCTATGGCAAATTGGTAACAGAGTTTGATAAATTTCAGAAACTACAAATTCACAAGTATAATTAAATTTTAATGCCATCCAAGAAAGGCGGTTTATTGCATTTGTATTAGAAGAAAATCTTTCATTTGAAAGCAGAAACTATTATTATATAACGTAATAGACAAACATGCTTAAAGGTATTTCAATACTAATTTTAATTCCAGCATAAACAGGGAGAATTTATAGAAGGATTAAACATTTTTATATTTTTCAGTATAATATTGTAATGTATTTGCTGTAAAGCTTTACAAGTTTTTGTGATTATAAGCACAAAATTAAAGCTTTTCTTATAACACAGAAGCGTTAAACCCAATAAATGCTGCTTATTTCAAGTAACATTTGCAACCTTTTCTATAATAGGCATAAGTTCTATAATAAGACTTCAAAATAAATCTGAAGAAAATTAAAGCGCTGCTTTTCTATGATGCCAGGTGTAACTACCCATCTCTGTCTCTGACCTTTCCTTGTTCTCATTACAGCGCCAAGCCTCATGCCCCATGTTGCAAAGATGCTAGCAGTGATTGAACACAGTTATATCTCGTCCCTTGCAAAACCCTGTAAGGTGATAAGAAACTGAGAGATGTTTCCATATAGTGTATATTACTAAATTCGTTTTGTGTACATCATTTTTTGAGAATATAATGCCCCCAAAAAGGCATATTGAAATTTAATTACAAATAGATTTGGGATTGGTTTAGCATGTAAAATATATTTTTGAAATCAAGACTGCAATTGCTGTTTTCAAAATCTTATGTATTTCTTTTATGTGACAGAATAAACTAAATATAGTATCTAGATTTTTTAATAAAGGAGATGTATAAAATTCTATGTGAGTTTATTGTTGAAGTTAATTAGTTTAATAGCAAAGAAAAACATAAAATTAAATGTTAGATATTATAAACATGTAAACTGACTTTTGAAAGCTAATTTTTAATTTCAATGGTTATCACCACACCATTGTTACAAGCTTACTTCTTTTAGGCTTATCAGAATGCATCCAGATCAAAACTCTTGAAAAATGGGTGAAACGTCTCATCTTATTATGTTGATGCAGTTGAGTGCTAGCTTTCTGTGCCCAATGTCACAGGTTCAATCTAGCCCACAACAATAGCAAAGTATGATTACCTGTGGATTTACTTAAAGGGGAACAAAACACAAAAATGAATATTTCATTCGCCACATCAGTTTTATTTGTTGTCAAGAATAAATAGCAATGCAGGCAGTTTGACCATCCCAAGGCAAGTGGTTCTCGTGCTACTCGCAGTTGTTGATATGACTTGTGATGCCAGTTATTCCACTGAACTCAAACAAGACATCTGGAGACTTATTGAATTTCCATGTACTGGCAGTGCGCGGATGGATTTAAAGACATGAGAGGTGTTTGGTATTTCACTTGCACAGTGATAACGATATCACGTAGGGAGAAAAATGATTTTTGTGTTTCGTTCCCCTTTTAAATAATAAATATTTTGTTTAACAACATTATCAATTTCTTGCATCATATTAGCACTGCTGGTGTGTTGGAATTTCCTGTCGCAGGATTTGTTTTAGATGCCACTAAATTTACTGACATGGGGTGTTATTTTTAAGCACACTTAAAAACCATTGGTCTGGGCTGGGTTTTGACCTGCAAACTCAAAATCAGTAGGTCAGCTCCTAACCAACTGAGCCACCCTTACCAACAGTAGATTTAATTGCATATGAAAGAACACATGTAAGACAAACTTCCAGCATAACAGAGATGCAGATATAACCAGCAGTAAAGTTATTTGCAGAGTCAGTTCACCGTTCTTGACCAGTGCTACAGGTTACTGAATGCCCATGACATTGTGACATGTTTACTTTTACTAATAAAATTATTTTTTTATATAGTGTCAGACATTCATTGCCATAAATAAGGCAGTGATAAAAATGCAAGCATATTGTAAAGCTCCTGTATGTTAAGTGAACTCGCTGAGTTCCATAGACATTCTCAGTATACCAGGTGGAAGGTACTGCTTCGGCCATACATTAACCAGGGATTCTACATGGTGAGTGTAACAAATACGTCCAATACAATTATTGTCAGTAAAAAACCGTTTCGCTGAAAAAAAGGTTACATCAAATATTTGGAGCCATCTAGCTTTTTGACACATGGATATAAATGGTTTATTATTTCAGTAACTAATGCTCAAATATTGTGTGGATAGTACTGTATTGCCTTTTTATCTTAATTTGAATGAATTTTGTCACAATTTAATATTAACCTCTTCAGGGATATGGACGTGAAATCACGTCCATTTAAAATGACGGATGAGCGATATGAGCGTGTATACATGTCCTGTGCGTTTAAGCATTTAACCCTTATTTATCCCTTATCCAACTCAACTTATTTTAATTTTCCCTTTATGAAACATTTTAGTAAAGTCTATATACTTTATTGGCTTACCTTAATATATTCTTTCTGCAGTGATTTACCTCAAAACAGCGATAAACACACAAGAGTACCTACATCTCTACATTCGCGAATTCCCTTCTTGCGGCACATGAAACACTTTCGAGATGGGCGGGACTTCTGTGCTGTTGGTGGTATCCTTTTAGGATAATGTTTTCCTTGAAGTCTGAGGGGTGCAGGGGTTTTGGATTTTCAACCCTCAACGTGGTATTATTCAATTAGGCTGTGAGCTATTGATAGACGGACGTCAAGGTAGGTCATTGTCCTGTGTGGGTTTAGACCTCTCCAAATTACCAAACAATTGTATATGGTTATATCCAGTTGGTGCAAAAATACCTTTTTATACCACTTCTCCCTTCAGCTACAAGCAGGAAAGTATATGTATGTATTTCAAAGAAGAAAGAAACAGAGTCTACTAAGTTACGAAACTCGTGTAAGCAAAAGTTGCAATGTGCCTCTATTCTGATGACTCAAAAGACCACACATACAGTAGTGCTTTATTACACAGTATGCTGACGCATAAGCCACACATACAATGGGTCGGCTACTGTTTCCTTCAGAGAACTTATATTAGATGCTTTCGACAGAGCAAAGTTGACTTTTCACCACAGTGAAACAAAATAGTGCCATTTTAACGTTTTGTAAATACAACTCAACTTTGCTCGATGACGTACATTTATACTGCATATAACGAATTTTATACCATTTTTTGTTTCATTAAAATAACTTAATATTTACACAAAGTACAGCTGTGTATATACGAAGCACTTTAAATGCCCTGCGCTGGATATTGGATAGCAGTTCTCGGCTCGTGGATGTTTTAAATGGCCATCGCTCAAGAGGTTAAAGTATAGTTGAATTTCTAAGGGAGATTTGGCAATGTCATGTTAACATTAAATTGTGACTAAGTTCTTCCAATTAAGGTAGAAATGCATTACAGCATTGTTCACAGAATGTCTGTACGACAGTGAAATAATAAACCATTTATTCCGTTCATCAGGAAGCTAGATGGTTCCAAATATCTGACATAAATTATTTTTTTCAACGAAATGGTTCCTTATTGACAATAATTGTATCGGACATATTTGTTATACTCATCATGTAGAATCCCTGGTTAATGTATGGCCGAAGCAGCACCTCCCTATATGGCCATGTGGTTGGCAGTCCAGTATGCAAATCATCTTCCAGATGGACCAATCTCCTCCTTTGTGTACACTTCTGTACTTTTATTGTAGAAACTGCTAATTCACACAAGTATTTGTCATGTGTTTATGAAGCACTACAAACTTTTGAGAATCCTGAAGGAATTGTCTGTTCATAGTACTTGAACTAGTGTTAGTGTTATTTCTATCATGTGATCCCAAAACTCGAGCAAATCAGGAATTTCCTTATGATAAAATTGAAATAAAATTATTTGGTAAACTAATTACAATTTTCTCACATTCTAAACACTTGATTTTATTTTTAAAGTGTGAAGGGAAATTCAAGTTCGTTTGGAAGAATGAATTTAGCAAGATTCACCGAAATCACAAATACTGGAAGTTGATGACAGTGTTGTTGGAATCACATTTAAATAGGACTGAGTCAATGTCTGGGTGATAATGGAGGAAAGCTAGCCTCTGACACATTTTCCAGGGAATTTTAAAAAGTGAGTGTTAATTAGTGTTATTAATCGATTCAAATCCTATTTTAAGGTTCACCGTATTTCTGTTTTGAAAAGTACAATGCTCTTGATTGCATTTAATTCAACCAATCATAACTTATAAATGGTGTGAAATTATTGTTAGCACCAAGCTAACAATAGCCTTGGCTGCTGATGGGAGAACAAAAAAACTTACGAACCAGCTGCAGTGTTTTGCCTGTTTTGAGTTACCCCAGAGATAGAAATCGCAAGGTGTTAGGTCGGGAACCAAGAGGGTCACAAAACTCTACTAATAATTCTGTCTTGAAACACACTTTCAATAGTTCTCATCAAAAGATTAGCCATATAAGCTATTGCAGATCCTTGTTGAAAAAAGGCAAAATCATGCTCCTTGTCTTGTTAATTCTTATTAAAAAGGGCGTAAAATTGTATTCATTTATGTATGGACATCAACTATTGACTTGAAAAAAATTGGCCCTATAACTCAGAACCTAATATTGTTCATAATGACGAAAAAATTGTTGTGTGGTACGCCATTAGTGGAGAAAGGTTTCTTAGAGCTCCAATAAGTGATTTCTATCTTTGAGGTAACTTAAAACATGACGTATATAAGACAAACCTACACACCTTGGAAGAGTTAAAACAAAATATCTGTCTGTAGATTGCCAGCATTTCTCAATGTAAACTACAGCGAGTGATACTTTCCTAAAGAGGTGCCAAAAATGTATGGACAATGATGATGGCCAGTTTCCACATCTGCTTTCATAAAGTTGGTAAGTAAAGCCTTTAAGAGTAGTTTTAAAAATGGTGCATGGTTTCATCCGCACCTTTCTATGATAGTATCAAATGGCAACAAGTGCCAAGGATGTGGACAGGCAAAACACTATTTAGCTGGTTTTTAAGTTTTTTTGCTCTCTTGCTATAATATTACATGATAAGTTCTTGGCATGGGAAAGGATATCAACACTGTTACTAGACTCTGCCATCAGATTAATACGGTGAGTCAGGTTTCATCTACTTCAGAGCATTTGAACCTGGAAGCATTCCTTGGTTTATCCTTTACAGAAGGCCCCGAATTAATGATCCTGCATGCAAAGCATCATTGTTTTGTCTCTTATTACATTCTTTTGCCAGAAGATACTGCTGTAAAACTAAAATATACAGCTTATAAGGGAAGGTTACTGATTTTACTCGCACATTGGGAGAGTAATATTGGCCTTAAGTAAACATATTTTCTGAGGGTTTTGACCTTGGCTCTTAGATGTTATTAGCCAGCTGAAGGTATTGGGTAAGATGCCAGCACTATAAGACAAGATATTTATTCACCAAAAGAGTTACAAAGATTCAAAGGCTTTGTTATTACATTTTTGTAGTATACAACTTACAATTAGTATGAACAATTCAACAGAAACTTAAAACTAGTTTAGGAAAAAGGAGTAAACATGAATTCATTGATACTGTAGAAGAGGTGACTTATGAGATGTTTTTTAACTTTTTGTTTAAGCTGTTTCTGATTTAAGAATTACCACTTACCAAGTAGCTTGTTGTAAAGAGATAATCCTTGGTGTGAGTACTTTGAAGACAGATTTTATTACTTTGGTGATTGAGATGCAAGTTTTATTTTCCCCTGGTATTATGGGAATGGTGATCAGAATTTCTGCTAAAATACGATAGATTCTTGTGAATGAAAACAACAATCTCAAAAATGTTGTTGTTTTCTAGTGCCTTGCATCTGGCAATGAAGCCAATAGCATTCGTGCTTTCCAATACTTTTGAACTGTAGTTTCTTCTGATCTTAATGCTTCACAGGTCTTTAAGTGGTCTTCATTCAAAAATGTAAATACAAATTAATGTAGTTCAGTCAATAGAGCACCTGCCTGCTATGCAAGGGGTCCCGGGTTCAATTCTTAGCTGAAAGGGTGGGAATTTTTCTTTAACAAAGTTTATTCCCCATCCTTCCTAGAGTCTGGAAATATGAATGTGTGTGTGAATTTAATGTAATAAGTCAATCTAAGGTTGTGGAAACCCAAAGAGTAAAAAAAGAACACCATTAAGTGAGTGAACATCATAGCTATTGAGCAATTGTTGCCTATATGACCTTCGATGTTAAAGGCAGCATATAAATGGAACATTAAAAGAAAAGTTAATGGTAGTAGACATAATTCTCTAAACACTGGTTTAGTTGGTGAAGTTATAGAAATACATACTTTTCATGATGCGTCTTTGCAGCATGAATATATCTAATGATTTGAAGATCCACAAAATTTTATGGCATAAGAATATATTATCTGATATTTATAATAAACATAGTTTTCAACGCTGCAATAACCAGGATTCAAGATGCAATTTTGTTTTCTTTCTCCTAGTAGTTATGAAATGACCTGATCAAATCTATATACTACTTAGATTACAGCTCATATGGGCCTTAAGTCTCTTTATGGCTTCCATTTATATCTGTCTTTCGCTAACTCCTTCCAGTGATAACAGTTCATTTGTTATTTCAGTACCTGTTTGTTCCTTTTCATTAGAATTCCTTTGGTTTTTAGTAACTAATATAATGATAACAATGGAGTTATAAAAAAATTTTCTCTAACTGAGAAGTGTTTCAGTTTTTGTAAAGACATAATACACATAACGAATTTAAAGTGTGGTAATATGACGTGGAAATGTAATACAAATGTGAAAGCTCACATATGTGATAAACTTGCTTCTATAATTAAAACAAAAGTTATTTTTCATCTTGTTCTCATTTGCTCAGAAGGTCCCCTTTCTACAAACCAGGAGACCCTGAAGATAATCTAAACAATTAGTAAAATATGCTTCTGAGCTAAGAGGCCGTGGTCCACTGGGCTCTTTGTTTAATTATAATCTAAACAGCATTAAAACCCACTTCTCTTTATGACTTTCATTTTTTCTGTCTTTCGCTAACTCTTTTCAGTTACTAATTTCAAACAAATTCAAGTCCATCTGTATACAATTCCTCCATTGGGTCCTTGATTTTTCTCTTGGTCTTATGGCTTTTGATATGTTTGTAAAAACACTACATTTTCCTTAGAGATTCCTTCTCAGCCTTTGAAATGTGATGTATATCCTCAAATCATGAGTTTTTTATAAAATGTTACAAGTCATTGTTATAGCTACTTCTCATATCTTCACAGTCCTGATTTCTCCTAAAGTCTCCATTCAAATCTTTCACGAAATGCTGCTCCACTCTGATTAAGTTCAATGTTAATAGTATATTATTCAAAGAGAGCATGGCCTCGCCGTAGCCGAGTGGTTAGACCATTCGCTTCTCACCAAAGTGGCCCGGGTTTGATCCTAGGCAACTGCATGTGGGATTTGTGGTGGACCAAGCAGCCCTGGGGTGGGTTTCCTCCGGCTTCTCCGGTTTCCCCCGCCATCTCATTCCACTGGTGCTCCATCTTTATTCCATGTATCATCAGTGTTGCCGCCTGCGGTGCTGTATGTAGTAAAAGTGGGCATTAAACACTAAAAAAAAAAAGCATAATGGCAGCAATTAAGATGCGAGTATATTTTTTGAAATGAGTGGTAGCGAGTTTCATAATATTCATACATTATGCTCTAGTTTCATATGGCTATTTATGCTCGACCATTTGCCTAAGTTCAAAACGTTTATAAAATGTTTTTAATATTCTATGCTGCATGTTGTCGTCACTGGTGCCTGACATTTTAACTGTTTATTTTATTGTATATATGAGAAATAATAGTAGCTTTTATTGTTACATTGGTCTTGACACAATGATGCAGAGCATATATTGCTAAAAGCTTTAAAAGAGTAGACTTTCAAAAACAAGAAGACATTGAATTTATTAGAATGTTATTTACAATATTAACACCAATTATTAAATAAAGTTTTATTCTATATGCACTTTCAGCTGTGTGGGAATGTGTGTAGATGCTGAAGTATTAATTACTAAATGTGGATATTTTGATTGGTAGCTAACAGTGTCATGGCGAACAGGTGCACATTTGATTGGTCGATTAGCAATGTCATTATGAACTGGTACAACTTCGATTGGTGGATAGCAATATGAAGAGATAGATTCAATGAGATTGATTACAGTGATATATAAGCTCTACATAATGGCATGGTCAATAAAATATGTTTGTCTGATAACTTACTGATTAAATTGTCTGAGAAATGATTTGTTAATTAGTGCAAATGATGGGATGAAATATTAAATAAGCCATATTTTCTTTTCTATTTTCTGAGAATAAATGACATTTAACTTCATATTGCATGTGTGATAAGAGAAGAAAAAATTCAATTTGCCCAGGATGCTCACTGAACCAAACAAATAGTATAATGCTCAAATATAGTTAACTTATAAACTGTTGAACTTTTAAAGACCAGTTTTGGAATAAGCACCAATAACAAAAACCTTCAGACAAATATCTTCTATTTCTGACCTAGATTACCTTCCCAAATCAGTGAAATCAGTAACCCTCCAGCTGTGACCATCTCTTGCACGCTTAAATGTATGGTATGAGCTTCAATAGCGCTCCAATCACACTGTAAGTTATTTCATTGTCACACAACCAAAACTGATACTTAATATAAGTTTTAAAGGTGGATAATATCTAGCTCTTAAGAATATCATATATACCTTCATATTTAACTGGTTATGGTTCATATTGTTAATTTACAGTTCTTATTCATAGACAAATAGTAAAACAAATGATGAATTTAGAAGCAAAAAAATGTATTTATAAGTACATCCTGTGATAAGCTTGTGTTTTTATGGCAATAACATTGTTAAGAGCTGAATCTTTTGGTGCTTTAAAATTTGGTATATGTGTTACATGTGAAGTGTGTTATAGTTATGCTTCATTGCAGAAATTCTTAAGCAAGTCCATAATCATTAACATGTTGGTGTAAACTGGATGTAACAATGTATTTTTATGTTGTATGTCATGGTAATTGTTGCAGTTGTGTAACTTAAAGATTTTTATTTAAAGTTTATTGCTTTATCCCAAGAGACACTGCTATATGTACCCAAAAATGGATATCCTGTTTTGGTTCCCATGAATATAAAATATAATTGTAATAATTTTTAAAAAGGTTCATCTTTTAACAAAAAATTGTTATTTGTATGATATTACAAACACTTAATATGCCTATATGTTTTTACCTGTTGGTGGAAAGTGCCATATAAAACCAGATTAAAACAACTTATGTGACTGAATGCTTTGTTTGGTTTTAGATCAAAATGTTGTGGCAGTGAAAGTTAATGAAATTTTCTATTCAATTTATTTTGCATCAATAATTCATTAGCTCAAATTATTAAGAATATTGAATACATGTTTACAATGCTGCCCCTGTGGTCGGTGAACCTTCAGAGAACCTCATTCCACCAAGCGGTGATTGGCCCATTTGTTAGATGGAGTATCCATGCATCACCTCATGATGGTAGGGTGACGTTGAGGATTGTAATGGAATGAGGGGGACCTACAGCTTACACCGAGATCTGTGAATCACATTAGGTTTTAGGAATATTTTGCAAGAATTAGATGTAAAGACCTGCTAGGGGGGTTACTTAAAAAAAATCCCTCTATAGCTAGGACCCTCAGCATGAGAGCTGCGAATGAAACCAGTAAACTATCCTGGCATTCTCAAATGGTACATTAAGAGAAATTAATTATTTTAATGAAAAAAAAAATCTAATGTGCTTTCACTCGCATGACTTCCTCTACCAATTAACTTGTACCCCTGTATATTATATTCAGGTGCATCCAAATGAACAGATGGACAGGTTTTAAACTAACTGGATATGTTAATTGCCATAATTGTGCTTATTGAGTCAATAAATCCTCATGAGATGAGCTCAGTATTCCAGGTACAGTAAAACCTTGTTCTAAATCAATAAGGTGAGTCGATTAATAACACTACACAACACTTATAATTTACCAGAACATGTTTCAGAGAGACTGACTTTCCTCCATTATCAACCAGACATTGACTGGTTCTCCCTGGTGTGGATGGTGATGTTTTCTCTGAGGTCTCCTCTGGTGGTGGTTCAAGGAACTTGCTGAGGGTATCTTTCTCAGGGATGTTGAAATTGAATACTCTGGTTCTATTTTTCAAAATGAAGATTTATTCCTACATGGACATCTCGTTTTCCCGTTACGTGTTTGAAGAGTTTCAGTTCTGACTTTATGTTGTGGTTTTTTGTCCAAAAGTGAGTGCCAACTGCTGATTTTTCCAACTGTTCGTGTTTTATGCTTCTAAAGTGTTCCTTGGATCTTATTTCTAAATTTCTTGTGATTTTTTCTATATACACTTTATTAGAGTCACTGCATTCAATTTGGTATATACCAGATTTGTTATTGGGTGGGATGTCATCTTTGATGTTTGAGTTCAGTAGATCTTTTATGGAGTAGTGGTTCACTGGTGCTAGCTGAATGTTCTGTTCTTTGAAAACTGAAAAACTGTGGTGGTCTTGGTCCATTTCCTCTTGCAGATCACATAGAGGACAGAGTGGTGAAGAATATATCCCAATTCTGTTCAAATGTTTTGCCAGACAATCATGTCCTGTAATCAACCTGAAGGTTGCAACTGCCGTTTTTCGAGGATACTGAGGAATTACTGTTTGAATGATAGCAAGAATATAACTTAAGTACATATATATGTCAAATATTTGCTTTGATTCAGTGTACGGTTCCTGAATAAATTGTACAATAAATTATGGTAATACGTACTGTACTGTAAAATGCTACTTTTTGTGTTTAAGAAAGATTTAGTAGTGTGTTGCACGGCACTGACATGGTATGTCACCAGCTGTAAATTGCACCAGAAGAAAGCATTGACCTATTTCCCTACCTGTCACTACACCTCCCTAAATCTCAGTTTTCCTGCTGTTTTCAAACGGCACATATCATTAAATTTGTTGTGTGTGTTTCAACCAGATTGTTTTTGTGTCTTAGTGTTTGGGAGTGTAATTCAGTTTATAAGTTTAAAATGACATCAAAGGGGAAGAAGGTCATGGGTTCAATGGATAAAAAGTTGGATGCTGTTAATAGAATTAAGGAGAAACATTGAAAAAAATAGCTGCTCAATTGAGAGTTGGAACTTCAACAGAGTCTAACTGGAAGAAGCAAAGAAAAGACATTGAAAATTTTTGTTGTAAACTGATATGTAAAGACAGTTTGAAAGGCAGAAGAACGACAAAAAAAAAAAAAAAAAAAAAAAAAAAAAAAAAAAAAAAAAAAAAAAAAAAAAAAAAACAAGAAATGAAATATTAGATGACACACTATTCATATTATAGAGTGCTCAGCGAGAATGTGGTTTGTTTTGTTTATTACCCATATAACCCAGATTATCTGGATTCGATTTACTGCATTGCCTTTGGTCCCATTTAGTCCAGATAAACGAGGTATTACTGTATGTATTAATGTCAGAGGAATTTCAATCCTGGATTAATAGGACCTTATTTTTTTAAGGTATAGTTACCTCAGCAGCTTATTTAGAGATGTTGCAGAACTTTGCAGTATCTGAGCTGGAAAGCAACCACATTCAGAATTTAATTTAACAACATGGAGCTCCACCTCACTTTGGGTTGAGCATTCACAGCTTTTTGAATAACACATTCATAGAGTGGACTGGGTGCTGTGGGACCTTTGATTGGCCATCGTGATCTTGTGATTTGATGCCATGTGATTTTAGTCTATGGTGATTATGAATATGTTGTTTTTTGTATAACCAAGAAATTTAGATAACCTGAGAATGTCTATTAAAAATCCATTTCATACCATCAATGAAGATAATTGGACAATCTTTTTTTCTCCTGATTGTGCAAAGAGCATGAAATTTCAAAGCCATGACATAGTGTGTCTTTAAACATGTGATTGTCCTTTATTTACTGTATCCTACAGTATAGTGTGTAAATGTGAACCAAAAGTTTTATCTGAATTAACAAGAAGGGATAGAAGGTTAAGCTTTCGTAAGAATACTTTGTAGAAGAGTGAATTGAGAAAGTCATGTGAGTGGAGCACATCAGATTTTTTTTTTCTTTTTCATGTTCAGCAAAGAGAACAGAATTTCAAAGCCCTCGCATAGTAAGAGGGTTTTTTTTTTTTTTTTTAATTAAAGGAAACTCTTCTGTACAATTAGGTACAATATGGTTGAGCTAAGCTATACACAGAACAACATGAAACGTGTAATTGGGGTGCCATCCAGCGATAGTCCCAACAATATAACACAGAAATAGGGAAAAACAGTTACAGAAAAAGCATTTGTATAGAACTAGATGTTCATTCGCAAATCAGAATGCCAACGGCACTTCAGTCTTCGTCGTAGAGGTTCAGGAGGAAGATAAATATGGCGGAGCAGAGGATTGTCATGGCGCAGACAGGATTGATGCAGTCTTCTGTAGCAGATGCGGAGGATACACATCACCTCCGGTAGAGCTAAATCAGCATGCAGCGTAGAGTTGCGCACGTACCAGGGAGCGCCTGTCATGAGGCGTAGAAAACGATTCTGCGTACGCTGGATCCTCAGGATCTGCGATGGAGCTGCAGAACCCCAAATGGCACAGCTATACTGCCACATGGGTCGAATTAGGGAAGTATATACCAGGCGCTTGTACCGCAAAGGCAAGGGCGAGGAACCAGACACAAGATGGACTTCGCGGATACGGTGACGAATCCTCTGCACTAGACTACAGAGATGGGGACCCCATGTTAGCCGGCTGTCCAAGATAAGGCCAAGGTATCTTATGGAAGTCGCTGTGGGTATCTCCGTCCCATTCAGGTAAAGGGGATGATGGGTCACGTTCTTTTTGTAAGTGAACTTCACAACTCTGGACTTATGAGCGTCACCCTCCAACGTTGACACCAGGATTGAATTTGATTACAGAATCAGTAAGAGAGTGTGATAAGATTTGTATTCTTCTTGTGTAGTATAGCCCATGCTTTAATGCCCTCCCTCATTCCACTGCCTTTTAGAGTGCCAACTGGTTGCAACAGTGTTTTATGCCTTTTACTTTGGTCGCTCTGAGGTGTAACACAAACAGAATCTTTCAACACTGAATGCACAACTATAACCGACTTGGCAACAGCAATTCTTCAACTATGAGTATATTGAGAGGACCCTCTCTATTGTGTTCATGTCATAAGCAGCTGAAGAAGGCTGAGGGACAGATTTACAGCTATAAACTGGAATGTGGTCTTAAAGGGATGGGCATTACTATACCTGCAGCAAAATGAGTAATGAAGTTTTAGCTCTATTAACAAGAAGTGGATAGAAGAAGGATCTTTGGTAAGGATAATTTGTAGAAGAATGAATAGCGAAAGTTATGTAAGAGCGACACATCAGAATTTTTTCTTGCATTATTTGTTTCCCAGAGAGTGGTTAGTTATTGATAGTTTACATTAAGAAGTTTGGTTTTTAAAGGAGAAACCCAAAAACTACCAATATAGGAATGCATAATTAATGTACCACTAATTTTACTAATTCCATTGTATGACACATGTTGATCTAAAACCTTTATACTCACCAGTCTCTTTCCCCAGTTATTTTCTTGTTTGCTTATTCACTTTTCCAGTGCCTTTACACGTAACAATTTCGTCATTCCATCATAAACAATATATTCTTTGAGTTACTGAGATTACAATGCAGCTCACAATAAGCATATAGGATAATATATATCGCTATATATATATGGAAGATAATATATATCGCTTGGGGGTATTATTATAGAAACTTGGGATACCAGATAGTAGCATGCTTATAGGTTTAAACCAGGGGTCGGCAAAACTGTACCAGCTGATGGTGTGACGTAAATCACATTCAGGAGTAAACACATACATAACCTTCTGTCAGCCCTCCCACCTTCTATCACCACCCATTCAAACATAAACAACTTGTGTACACCTCATGGATACAACATGATTCTTTTGAAATACCGAAAATGCGAAAAGGTAACCTTCCCATTCCAAGATAAGTGGGAAGAAAAAATTTTTACTGCACTATGGACAAGAATGTGAAAGGTCTGTTGTATTCAAAAGTTTTGATTTGTGTTTACAAGTCAAACATTAAACAACATCATCACGAACATTCAGAAAGATCACAAGCAAGTCACACATAGGAAATGTTAAGAATATAAAGACGAAAGAATATAAAACTTATCTGTAAATGTAATCATAACGTTTAAATATTCACTGAAGCTTATAGTCAAGTGAAGAGCTGGATTAGAAAGTACACTAATTAAAATGAAACCTTAAAAGTCATTGTGTAAAATCACAATTAGAAAAAATAAAACTGATTTAGATTTTAATAATGGTTTAGATTTATTTATGCAAGATTTCTGCCTGCCCATTCATTTGCTGCATGCATTAGTGCTATGTTTGGCTCAACATATATATCAGCAATTTTTTTTTACACTGAAGATTGTAAAATCTAAAAGCAGATCGCAAATTGACAGATGAAAACCTACGTGCTCTGTTCATTATTTGTGAATTAACATTAGCTGTATGTGAAACTATTATGCTCTAGATGAAATAAAGAATAAATTAATGAAAATTAAATGTTAAAGCCCTCTTACTCCGTATATATGTATTAGGCATGTATAAAATCAAATGTGTGTTAGAGAAGTTCCTTTATGCCACTGCAGCAACTTTCAAACCCTGCTCCTTTGAACCATGTGCATGCCAGGTTGCTTTTTGTGAGGTCACCATGTGTGCATTTGCAATGACCAGTTTGCCGACTCTTGGTTTCAACCATACTTTTACAATTACTTGAACCCCTTTCTCCTAGATTTGGCTCTTGAAACTTCATCAGGAATATGGCTGGGAACATAGAGCATGACTAAGAAAGAAATATATTAATTAAAACATGGCATATAAAATATTCACTCAATTGATAGTGCTTCCTTTTGAGTTGTGTTGCAATGTATTTTATGAGAGTTACATGTCTTAATTTCTCCTTACAAGCTTGTACTAGTATCTAAGGCCTTTGGGTTTTATGTTTGTGATATAACTGTTTCTAACACACATTGTTCTCAAAAAATTATATATTCAGATTCTCAGAATAATGAAGCTTTTCAACTTGATCCTCCTGACAAAGTAATGCTTTCTGCTTGCAAGTGGTGATAGAGTAGTGATTGAATAATCTGAATTGTATTATTAAGCTTTTAAATATTCATGGTCTCACTTATAAGGGTGCCAGTTAAATTTTAAGGTTCATGGTAGCTGGGCTCTAAAATGAAGATTAAAATGTTATAAAAAATTCTTGAGAAATTTATTTACTGTTTATGAATTTTGTATACCTGTATTAAAGATTTCCTCTTTAATGTACATAAATGTTGAAATGTAACAAAGGGACTTACATATATTTATAGAATATAAATTGTGTTGTATCTAAAATATGTTGAAGGAAAGTGTTAACAGTTATAGTTGGGAGCACATACAAAAGCGAGTGATTGCAGATTGCACAGTAGCATTAGTCTGAGTCACATGATCTTCCAGTGCGTGAGTGAGAATGAAACAAAAACAATGTACCTTCAGTGTCAGTTGCTTTTCCAAACCTATTGTGTGTGCTCTTGACTCTAAGTGGATTAAAATTAATGTAATATTTGGGTAAACATTTTATATTTATGTTGTACTTAAATATAGTTCGGTTTAAAAGTTATATAACATGTTAATAGTGAAGTCTAATAGTTAGAAAATTATGTGAATCCAGTAAACAGCAGTTAAATAATTTACTTGGAAGATAATTTCCATTTTCTTTAGAGACCATGCCTAAAATGTTTTAAAAAAATAAGAGTTGTAAAAAAGACAGTATAATGACATAAGACACAACAAAAATAGTTCTATTTACACTTGACAGGAAGATGTTGAATGTATTGTTAAAGCACGAATGTGAAAATAAAGTAAACAGATGATTCTCTAAATTTATTGAATTATATGTAGGAGTTGCCCACAATTGAGGAGCGTTTTTTCAAAACTCAATTGATGCAAAATTTTATGAAATTAAGTTATATATAGTATCAGCATAATTTTTAGGAAGGAGAATTGAATGATTAACATAGTTGTGACTGCCTCTGTAGCACAGTTGATAGCGTGCTTGCCTCTGGCACGGAGGACCCGGGTTCAATCCCCGGTACCAGCATGGGGATTTTATCCCCTCTTGGAGGTCTGGCACGGGGTGCACTCAGCCTCTTTAACTCCCGGGGAGGGGGGGTCATTTGAGGAGCTACTTGATGGAGAAGTAGTGGCCCAGGTCGCGAAGGCCGCATAACTGGCCGGGAGGGCTCGGAGTACTGACCACGTCCCACCGTATAGTACTGCACCCCACCAATGACGCCTGTAGTGGGAAGAGGTGGGGGACGCAGCGGCTGGGTGGCAAGCCTTGCCCCTTCATTGTCTGTGGCGCTAGGGGTTTATAGTTGCTGTGCTAACCAATTAGTATTGCCAATAAATAGAAAAAAAGGTTTTTCTCAGAAACACATTTTGTGCAATTATCGAGTTTTGAAAAAATGCTTCTCAATTATCAGTGTAAATAATACAAGGTGTCTACTGATAATGCAATATGCTTGATTTTATTTACACTCTTAATATACCAAAATCATGCTGGAATTCATTATTACATACTGGAAAAATTGGATGAAACATCTATATAAGATTGCTTTATTTCAGATTCAGTTTTCTTGTCCAAATTGCTTCTGATTCATTTGTTGGTGTTGTTAGCTAATGCTGGATTTCTGACAATGAAGTCATTAATCCTCTTGCTCTCCAATATTTTTCACTGATATTTGGGGTGCTAGAAGTGGCCGGGCATATTTGAAGGTGGTCTTGGTCTATTTCCTCTTGCAGATTACATAGAGGACAGAGTGGTGAAGAATGTATTCCAATTCTGTTCAAATGTTTTGCCAAACAATTATGTCCTGTAATCAACCTGAAGGTTGTAACTGCCATTTTTCGAGGATACTCAGGAATTACTGCTGATTTATTTGTATTCTTCTTGCAAGCAATTATGACATTGAGGACAAAACAGTTGCTGAATATTTTCACACAAGTAATTTTGTTATGAAATGTGTGAAGCCTTATGGTATATTGTTTGCATTACAAATTCTTAATCAGTGGCTGAACCATTTCTGGAGAATTCAGGCTGTAGAGCTGGTGATATACTTGTAAATATCATTTGTGTTCTCAAAATTTATTTTTGCAACAGGAAAAATAACAGTAATAGTAAACTGTCAGCCACCTTTAAATTTTGTGGCTACCATAGTGATTTAATAAATTTCTTCCGTTAAAGGTCCAAAAAGAGTCAATGTTGCTTTCTAGTGCCTTGCATCTGGCAATGAAGCCATTAGCATTCGTGCTTTCCAATAGTTTTGAACTGTAGTTTCTTCTGATCTTAATGTTTCACAGGTCTTCAAGTGGTCTTCATTCATTTCTGCTGGATCGTTACACAGGACACATATTGGTGAGGCTGAGATACCTATTCTGTAGAGATGACTTGCTAAGCAGTCATGATTTGTCAATAGTCGGAAGGCTGCAACCGCTGTTTTCCTTGGTCTCTGGGGGATTATATCTGGGTTGGAAAGTAGTGTAATCCATTTTTTATCTTTGGCATTTGTTTCTATTTCTTGTAGGTATGAATGAGAAAATTATTTAATGATAAAGTGTTTTATTGAGGAATATGAGAAATTGAATTTAGACTTTTGTTTTATTGTTGTGCCTTTCTTTGCAAGTGAGTCTGCAGCTTCGTTCCCTATGACTCCACAGTGTGCTGGAATCCATTGGAGATGAACAGTCTTATTAATTTTTTGGAGTTGTGTTAACATTTTGTAGCATTCTCTAATTTTTGTTGACTTCTTTGTAGTATTTGAACATATTCCCTGAATTGCAGCTTTAGAATCCGAAAGAATTACTGCCTTGTTAAATTTATTTAAGGGAAGATTTAATAATTGTCGGAGAGCAATGTGTATAGCCTCTATTTCTCCATCATAATCTGTTGTGTCTCTGCCAATAGAATGATAAAAGGAAAAATGTGAACACGTAACTCCAGCTCCAGTAAGGTTTTCCTTGGAGGATCCATCAGTATATATGTGCAGCCATTCTTCTGTGGGATACCTACATTGATTGTTTCCAGAGCTAGAAGTTTTTGTATTTCTTTTGGTGTGTCTGATTTACTTATTTCCCCTATTAATTCCAAATTGAAGGTAGGTTGCAATAATTCCAATGGATTTTCTCTTTGTTAGGAATGTTCAATTTGGATTTAATCTGTGTTACCTTTTCTAGGAAACTACTATGAGTTTTAAGGATTGAAGGAGAGAGGTTCTCTTCTGTCCATTTAGAGTTTGGCAGTCGTAACATTTGCTCGTGTTGGAGCAATGCTTGTTCTTCTATTTTTGTTGTTATTGATGGGGTCCGTGTTAAAGGCAAGCATGGCATCAATAGGTGTGGATTTAACTGCTCCAGTGATTAGGCAAAGACCCTGATTTTGTATTTGTTCAAGTTTATTGATGTTAGAATTTGCTGCTGCTATTAAAGCTTCAGAACAGTACAAGAGGTTTGGTTTAACATACATTTTGTATGTTGTGTTAAGGACTCTCCTTGAGCAGCCCCATTTAGCACCAGCTAACCTTTTCAGGATTTGCAGTTTCTTTTCAACCTTTGTTGAGATGTTTGTTATATGTTTTTTCCAAGTTAGCTTTCTGTCGAAAGTGATGCCTAAGTATTTGGCATCATCAACTGCTTTGAGTGGTTTACCATTATAATTTATGTTAATATTAACTGGTTTGTATTTTAGTGTAAATAATTCATAATTTGTTTTTTCCACATTGATAGTCATGAGGTTTTTGGAGCTCCATTCATGTACTTTGTTTAGGGCTGTTTCTATTCTGTCTTTAATTAATTCAGGTTTTTTTTGGAGAGCCTGAAGTCCAAATGACTACATCGTCAGCAAATAAAGCAATTTTGGTTTCTAAAGTTTTTATTATTGATGGAAGGTCATTTATATATATGTTAAAGAGTGTTGTGCTCAGAACAGCACCTTGTGGGAGTCCTCGGTGTGTTTGTTTATATTTGGAAATGTATGTATCATATTTTGTGGCACATAATCTTTGTGAAATAAACTGAGTTATCCATTTCAGCATGTTACTTTTCACACCTATTGATTGCAACTTCTCAATTAATTTGTTTCTCCAGACTGAGTTATATGCTGATTTAAAATCAATGAATACTGCTAAGGTATCCTCCTTTCTATTGAAAGCTTCCTTGATGTCTTGGCTTAGTAGGAGTACATTTTCACTTGTACTATGATTCTGTCTGAAGCCGGTCTGTGAACTATTAATTAAGTTGTAATATTCTAGGAACCAGTTAAGTCTAGATGCCACCATTCTTTCCATCACTTTTGCAATAACACTGGTCAAAGATATTGGTCTGAAACTATTAATGTTGTTTGAAGGTTTGTTTTTCTTTAAAATCGGGATGATAATGGCTTTTTTCCAGTCGGAAGGTACAGTCATTCTACAACACGTGTTATACAGTTTAAGTAGGATTTCTTTTCCTTTCCTGCCAAGGTGTTTAATAAACTCTGGGTGGATCTTGTCAGGTCCTGGAGATTTTTTGTTCTGTAATTGTTCTATTGCTAAATCCAGTTCTGTTTCGTTAAAATCCTGAATAAAGATATAATTTCGTATACCTTTTGGCTTATTAGTTTCTCTGATAGTTTTTTGGATAGCCTTATCTTGTTTTTTATATGCTTGGGGTATTCTTTGTGACTGAGCATAAAACTTGTTAAGGGATTCTGCTGTTTCCCTATCTGTAGTTAAGCTTTTGTTATTATGTTTTAATGGTTCAGTTGTATTTTTTGATAATTTTGTTTTATTAAGGAATTTGTATATTTTATTTCCATCTTTCCTATAGTCCATATGTTCTACAAAATTTGTGAAACTGGCCCTCTGTGCTGTAATTAATTCTTTCTTAAAAATGGCTGCTTTTCTTCTCCAGTTTTGTACATCTTCTGGATACTTGGTTCTTTCGGCTTTGACTCTTGCTATATTTCTTTCGTGTTTTAACTTAGATAAAGATGGAGACCAAAAGTAGCTATATTTCTTTAACTTTCCTTTGGGTATATGTGTTTTGGCTGCTGTCAATAATATTTCACAAATTTTTTTATTCATTTCATCTGTTGACTTGAACTCTGATTCTAACAGTATATTACACTTCCCTTCTATCTCATTTTGGAAACTGGACCAATCTGCTTTTTTAAAATTCCAAGAAGTTTTAATTTTTGGTTTGTTACTTTTATTTATTAGACCTCTTATGGAGTTTATGGTGATTCTGTGGCCTGAACCTGGGTCTTCTATTATTTCTCTTTTTGTATTGTCAATTATGTCAGATGACACCATCAGAAGATCAGGATTTGTACCTGAACCATTATAATGAAGGTAAGTGGGTGGATCATTTGGATTAAATATTAATTCCATTGTTGATGAGTTTAATAGGTCTTCTATGACTCTTCCTGCTGAATTTATATCTCTGTAGCCCCACCTAGGGGAGTGTGCATTAAAATCACCTATTAAAATACTTTTGGGTTCTATGGGAATAGAATTTAGATCTAGTGTATTGTCTGGAGGATTGTAGATACTGTAAATTCTATAGTGGTAGTTACTTTTCCATACTTCAATTTTAACTATTTCTGATTTATCTTGTTCTTCCATTGTTTTTTGCATTTGGATAGTAGCTTTCATATTTCTTTTAATTCCTGTAAGAATACCACTTGCTATTTGACGAGCCTTTGGAAGTATATGTGTAGTGTACTGATCCATTTCAAAGTATATTTCCTGTTCTTCTGATATATTGGCTTCTTGTACTGTGAAGACATCTATATCTTGGTCTTTTAATATTTTCATTAGCTCTTGTTTTTTAGGCTGGGACATGCCTCCTGCATTCCATTGTAGAATTCTTAAAGTATTGGAATTGTGATGAAATTTGCCTAAAGATGTCCCCACCCGGAGATCCGATTGGGGGACAGTTTTAACTCCGGAATATTTATCTTTAGGACTCATATTCATGTATGTGGCTTTCATGTAACTGTTTTCTTAACGGGCACCAGTTTTACAATGTGGCAGTTACATCACCCGACTTAAACCCCCATTTTGCAAGGGGGACCACACCTATCGTTGGTCAACGGGTCCATCGGACCTAGCCGGGAGGACTAAATAGGTGGTATTTAGATCCACCGACCTTCCCCTCATGTGCCTCTGAGGGACGCTGTTGTGCTGTGATAGGCCAGCACATATGTAAATGACATTTCCTCCATTTTAGATGAAACAGTTATACCGCTGTGATTCGGTCAAAAGTAACAACTGAACAAAAGTGTCCCCTTCTTGTCACCAGTTACTACCTTGTTTAACTGGGGTTCTTTCTGAACTGCCCACTCAATCACTGAAGTAGCATCTTGCAATGGTAGCTGGGAGTGACATGATACTCTGGTTTCAGTAATCTAAAAGCTCAATCACAAGAAAACTGTGTGAGATCCATAGAAGGTAACAAAACATAAACTGGTTCCAGGTACAGAGGGTTAGTTGCATTTGTTGAACCATGACAAAGGAATAGTACATGAAGCAGAATAAGAACAAGGTGATCATGATGTGGCATGAATATTATCTATTATTTTCAGAGCTTTACAGTTTTATTTTTCTGTCTCATAAAATGACCTCTACATCATTACCTTTCCTAAATGGGCTGTGACATCCTTTGTATACAGTATAACCTCGTTAATATGAATCCCAAGGAAACAAAAAATCAAGAATTTATATTAAAAAAAGTGTGTTGTAAGTGAAAAACACAGATTTTAAAATGTACACATATACAGTAATGTGCAATACACTACAGTATCAAGCACTTTACCTTACTGTAAACTTATAAAGTGAGTATAAAAGAAAGGGTGCTCACAAATTACACTATTTTCTTGGAAAAAATATGTACAAATGAAATTGAATGTCTCTTTTGGAAGAGTTACAGCCAACCACCAGAACAACTGAAGTCTTCACTGCCTATACTTTTGGCAATCTCATTTGTTTTTGAGTAAATCATAGGGCCACTTGAAGGTATGCTAGATGCATGCATATGATTGAATCATTCTAGCAGTAACATTTTAGTGTCTTCATAGTTAGCGATACAAAGTTGTTTAGATTTGTTTATGGAACCTGATACAGCAGCATTAATGATTTTTTTCTCGATTCTTAATTATTGTAGATAAAGTAGATTTGGGAATATCAAACTGCTCTGTAATTGGTGTTTTCTTTGTATCACAGTCCACTTTATCTAGAACCTTAAGCTTCACCTGCATATTTAGAACTGTGTGTTTCCTCTTTGCCACATTTCATGTGCTATCTGTTGTAGGTATTTATTCAGTGATTTGGCTATGATTAAAAATACCTGGCATCAAATACATTTTTAAATGGTGATGCACACATTGTTGAATTTATTTAAATTTACCATACACATAGGCCAGATGGTGAGTCTGTCAGGAACAAGAGACAAAGAAATACGAAGAAGATGGAAACTAGCATGAGTAAATTTTGGGCCTTGAAATTCATTCTCCAAAACAAGCATATCAGGCAAACTATCAGGTTGGAAACCCTACAAACTTGCATCTTTCCCCCTTACTATATGACTGGATGCTAACACAAAAAGTTTGATTTTCTTAGAAGTGGCTTTAATGATTTTGATTAAAATGCCCTATGTTTAAGATATTTCAAATGCATATTTGGAATTTTCTGGCTATAGCCCATGTAGTCCTGTTTACCCTTGATGACTTTTGCGTAACTGATAAACCGTAAGAGAGACAAATCTTACTGTACAAAAAATGTCAATCACGTTAAAACTCTCAATTTATGTCCAAATAAATTTTTTTGTGAAGTGAACCATTTTGGCAATATTCCTTGTTATTTGTGCGAGTTTTGCAATACTTATACTTTTTTGAAATGGATGGTCATTATTCACTTTCTCAATTCTTGGCCATACAAAGAGAATGGAATTTCAAAGCCTTCATATGGCGACCAGCTTTAAAAGATATTTCACAGTGCTCTAGGCAGCGGTTTGCCTCTTCTACACCCCTTTTTCTTTACTTCCAACATAACACTAATGATTCATATGATTTTACAACTGAAATTAAGAGAAATTAGCAGCAATTAAACATAGTGCGAATAACAATGGTGGTAAGTTGGTAACTTAACCAACAGTAAGGTTTGCGAGGAAGTTAACAAAATTTGGGTTATGCTTAGTGGAAAATTCCTCCTATCCCCTTCATTCCTCTAAAGCCATGAACTGGTGGACAGACAGTAGTAAGGGTTGTAGTTGTCCGAGTAGCACCTTACATCTGCATTGCTTCTTGCATGTTTGTGTATTTACAGAGCTATATTTTGTAACTCAAGCTAGAATTATTTATATTTTGTGTTTTGTGTAGTTCTCTTCCTTATACTAACGATGTCATGCGTGGAAGAAAGAACTATAAAGGCCATTATTTGGTTGCTTGGGAAGACTGCATCGTACCCTGATCTTGCACTATGGATTCAATCTGTAGCAGGAAATCCCAACTATTTATGCTGTGCTTGGTGCGGATCTGGTCCGATTAATTTGAAATCCATGGGTATATCTGCTCTCCGGAGCCACGCTAAAAGGAAAAAACACCAGAGCTATACGAAAAGCCGTGGAGCTCCTTGTAGCATTTCAACATTTATGCCATCTGCCTCAGACATGATACATGATGAAGGTAAGTTTTAACTTTTTATATACCGTAGTTGTATAATCAGCATGCAGTAGCGTGATATACAAAGTTTGAAGGGAATTTCTGTTATCAGGTGGCTTGCACACGACTCTCTTGAAATCAAATGTAATCCCTAAATTTTGGAAAATATATTTTTGATATAATTAAGGAAAATGAAGCTATTAACAGTGAAGCAACAAGATTCTAAAGTAAGAACAAATTAGAAACTAAAAACTTCACTTATCTTAGTAATATTGCAGGTTCATTTTGCAACATTACTAAGATAAATGAAGTTTTTAGTTTCTAATTTGTTCTTACTTTAGAATATTTTTGATATTTCACAGGTTGATTTTATTTTCATACTTATCCTGGGCTTCTGAATTCAGAAAGCAGAGCAGTATTATCACATGAACACATGCATCCTCCATATTTTTTCCTCGTATTTCATGAGCGTGTTCTTGTTAACATTGTGCATCAACCATGATAGACTATCTGTGCTCATTGACAAAAAAATAGTGTTTATTAACACTTTGATCATTTTAATTTGATTTTGTGAATTTGTAAAGTAATGTGTTAGCAAATGTGAACACAGGCATCCTTCAAGGGCTTAAGAAATTTTGACAACGAAACTATACTTAGAGCAAAGCTACATACATTAATTAGAATGCGTGACTATGAGTTCATAAACATGAAGTTGTATTTATAAATCTTGTGCAGTTTATCAAAACCACATGCATATTTATATATTTAAAAAAAGAAAGCTTCAAATTGCTGTCTGTAATGCATCACAGGCTGTGAGAGCACAACAGCATGTAAAAAGGAAACCTACTGAGAGAGCAAGAAAATTCTGAACTGGCTGTGCAGTGTTTTGCCTGTCTGCATTCTCTGCGCTTTTTGCCATGTGCCACTATCATAGAAAGGTGTAAATGAAACCATACAACATTTTTAAAACTACATTTAAAGGCTTTACTTACCAACTTAATGAAAGGAGATGCTGAAACTGGCCATCGTCATTGTTCATACATACATTTAATGCACCTCTTTGAGAAACTATCCATCATTTGCCATAGTTCACGTTGACAAATGCTGGCAATTTCATAGTGGATATTTTGTTTTAATTCTTCCAGGGTGTGTGGGTTTGTCTTTTATACTTTATATTTTAAGTTATCCCAGAGATAGAAATTGCAGGTGGTTGGGTTGGGGGACTGCCTCTACTAATAATTCTGTCCTGAAACACTTTGTTGTTCCCATTGAAAGATTGAACATATGAATTGTTGCAGAGTCTTGCTGAAAAAAAGTCGAAATTATGCTCCCTGTCTATTAATTCTCTAAAAACGGGGGCAAAGTTATGTTCACATATGTACAGGCATCAACTGTTGACTTGAAAAAAAATTGGTCCTATAACTCTTTCTCTGCTAATGGCGCACCGTACACCAATTTCTTCGACATGAAGAGTTACTTCATAAACAATATTAGGTTTCTCAGAGCTCCAAAAAGGATCTCGTTCCATAAAGTTGGCAAGTAAAACCTTTAAAAGTAGTTTTAAGAATGTTGTATGGTTTCATCCACACCTTTCATGATAGCATCAGACAGTAACAAGTACCAAGGACACATACAGGCAAGACACCATACAGCCAGTTCCAAATTTTTTCATTCTCTCTATATGCGAGGTGCTGCTTGGAGCAACTGAGAAATCTAACACCATGCGAGCAGGAAAGAAGGTTCACTGTAAATCTTGCACAAGAACTTCAATCTCGTCTTCCACACAATGTGAAAGTAACTAAAATGACAAATATGTTTGCTGTAGAGAAAACTTTGAAAGTATTAAAACCTCATTTAATGATATTAGCTAGATTTTAAAGACATTGACTCCTTAATAACTCAGTGGAGAAACATAACACTCACTGAATGGGAAAATACAAGAATGGAATCAGGAATGAAAAATTCAATGCCATAGCTAGGATTTGAACCATGGATCTTCCACTTATCAAGTGGCTGCTTAATGGTTAAAGCAGCCGCTCGATAAGGCAAAGATCCATGGTTCAAATGAATTTTTCAGTCCTGATTCCACCTCTTAAACTATAGGTGAATGTTAATTTGTGTATGTATACAACCTACCACTTGGTTTATGATTGAGTTCACGTTTGTATTTATAAGACCTAAGGAGTGTCAGGTTATGTTTCCAACTTCCATGTACTACTTAAATATCATGGACCATGCATAGTTAAGTACAGCATCTGCTCGCATTATCAGCAGTGTCTTATTTTAAGTAAATTGTCAATTTGCATGATGTCACTTTCAAGATTCTAGCAATATCATTTCCCACTTAAAAAAGTACAGATGTATGTGGTAAGCTAAACTTTCAATTACATATTTCTGGTTCTAGTGCTGCTTTCAAGATTTCTGTCTTACTGTTAGTGTTGTGTTTGTGCCAGTAAAAATGATGAATGAGTAGAAAAGTCAGGTTAATTTTTCTGCTTCCCATATTGTGCTAGAACATGCATTTATGTAATTTACAGTACCATATTATGAATTGCGAATAACAGACTCTTATTCTGTAAAACTTGACATTTTGGTAACTTGACACATTCTCAGTTCACATTAGGTCAAGTTATCAGGATTTTACTGTAGTGCCATTAGAGGCACATTAAAATCCTTATGTGGAGTTGCCACATTGGAAACATTTACATTTTAAACTGAAGGAAAATCCTTATGTGGATAATGTGCTCAGTTAGGGCTTTTACCACCACTATATGAAAAAGGCGGGTGGAGCTGCAAATCACAAGACTCTCAAGTGCACAGCAGCAACTTGCTTTTAGCAGTGTAGATCTTAGTCTACAAGAGTTCTGTTTCCAGCATGTTGTTGTCATCAGACTTTTAATTTGAGTACCCTTTTTGAAGCTGTGTATTTCTACTTCTAATACACAAATAATGGATTCAAGAAGCTCACTTTTGGAGAGAAGACTTGTGCTTTTACTCTGTTAGAGGTACTTCTTGTAGCCGCTGATCTAAGATTTCAAGACAAGCTATTTATGTCCTAAAAAAAGCAGCAGCACCTTTGCCACATGGCACCACACCAAAACGAAAAAATGTGCTCAGGTGGAAAAAGAAAGTCTTCATCAACGACTGATGACCTAAAACATGAAGTGATGGCTAATCCATGGATTACAGCCACAGGATTAAAGAAGAATCGCCCAAACCTGCTCAGCAATGTTGCAATCTGGACTGTTAAGCATCAGTTTCAAAAAGACTTACGCTTACCAATTTGGTGTGTTGCAAAGAAGCTTCTTCCTACTAAAGCTATGAAGAGAAAAGAGTAAATTTCTGCTAAACATATGAGCACTGGACATCAGAGGACTGGTATGAAGTAAAGTTTTTTGATGAAAGCACTTTGAAATTGCTCAGAGGAAAGTTCAAAAAGGTGAGAAGGCCAAAAAGTTAGTCACGGTATGATCCAAAGTTTACCATCAAAACTGAAAGTGTGATGCTATGGGTTGCTTTTAGTGGTAATTATAGTAGAGGTGGCTTGTACTTTTTCCCTAAGAATGCCATAATGAAAGGAAGTAACTATTTAGAAGTGTTGAAAAAGCATTTAATCATATTTTGACCAATTCATCAGTGTCAGTACTTTATGCATGATGGTGCTTCTGCCTATAGAACAAGATGGTTCAGAGGTTCCTGAAAGACAATAAATAGCATACCTGTACCTCCAAGGCCTGGTAACTCCCCTACCCTAAATCTGATAGAAAATGGTTGGGATCAAATGAAAGATAAAATAGAAGAGCTGCAACCTTCAAATATTGAGCGGCAGAAGATGTTGAAAAAAATATTGGTGGAAATGGACAAAACTATTTTGAAAATCTAGCAGACTCGATGCCTAGGAGACTCATGAAAGTGATATAAGTCAAAGAAAATATGACCAAATACTAATTGAATGGAGATGTTAAAAACAAAACCATGTACAGCTTTCCACTGTGGTGACTAATTGTAGATAATGGAAAGTTGACCTAACACTCATACACTATGGGACTTAATAACATCATGCAAGTAATCATAAGGATTCCTGTTGCGAGTTTATCTGAATGAGTGACAACATTTTTACAAGATTTGCTGCCTGTTTGAGAGTAGAATGTCAAAGTAGGACAGTGACCCTTTTTGCTCTTAAGTAATCTCTGAAAGGGAGAAATGAGGGGGAGACACAATCGGCGACCAGATCTGGTGGATGATGTTCTCAAGAATGGACAGAGTCTGTAATGGAATGCATCTGGACACTGGCTAGTCCTGTTCATAAATCCTAAGCTCCCTGGGGGCCCTTATGGTCCATGGGGTGCATTAGCAGTCCAATCTACAGAGAAAAAGCTTTCTACAGCACATATCGACCACTACAACAAACTGAATGCCATCGCCTGGTCCCGAAACATGTTAGGAAATGATAGGGACAGGAAATTCATTATAGAGGAGGAATTACCCTAACATTTACATACCAACCCAGGTAAACCACAAAAACATTAATGGGCAAAGAGGCTGGCTAACAGGAATGAAACCCTGGACCTCCCAAATACAAGGCTTATACATACTGTGAGCCATCTCATTCGATTGGCTGGAACTTGACCTCCAATGCTCCCTCGTGCACCATGACTGGTATTCCTAGTTGCTCTCAATTGTGATTATTTATTTGAATTGACTAATGATGATGACAACGATGATGACAACAACAATAACAATAATGATGACAATGATATGGCAATGGCAATGATAATTAGAGTTGTTAAAATTTGTGACTTCCAAATCCCATTGCATAGCATTTAGGTGCCTAATATAGGGACATTCAATCTAGGGTATGCATAACCGCAGGGGTATGCGAAGCTTCTTAGGGGGTGTGTAAGATTTAAAATATGCATACAATCTGTATGTTTCCTGGATGATCACAAATAATGAAAAGTATTCAGCCAGAGAGATTTGAATTGCCCTCTGTCCAAGAATCTGTTTTGTTCACTCTACTGGTCTACCCAACATGCATGGGTAGATTTTACAGCTGTGCTCCCTAATCATTTGTATTCTATGTTTCAAATGCTGACAACAGTGACTCCAAATGTACTTTATGGACTGATTTATAATTGTGCTCAGGGGTGCACAGAGAAAAAAGGTTGATTACCACTGACCAAATGCATATGCGATACTTAAATACTATTGAAGAAAAATACTACCATGTAATATAGCATGCAAAGTATTGAGGATTGTGAGCAAAGACAGTAAGAGCATCATAATATATGAGTATGGAAAAGCTTATGTGATATCTAACTTCAGAATATATGCTGGCAGCAGAAATTCCCACATAAAAGTTCTGAATTCCCTGGAAGTTCACAGTCCCACATAATTTGATGGTTAAGGGAGAAGAAGATAAAATCATATAAAATGGTAAACTTAAGTCCTCTATTATAATATTTTATTCCCATGCATTCTGATCAGTGGCATAGATAAGTTTTTCTTTTCTGGTTTGTAATTAAAGAGCCTATATCAGCAGTGTTGAGCCTCATGCATATAACACAATACATGCAGTTGTTTTGGAAGATTTTCAATTGCTCCGTGGACTAGAGCAATAAGGTCCTCCACTGACATTATAGTAGTGCCATACATCATACTCTTTATATAACTCCACAGAAAATAATCAAGTTGTGTCAGATTTGGCAACCATGCTGGCCATGGAACTGATCCATCTCTAGCAATCCATCAATTTGGATATGCAGCGTTGAGGTGGTTCCACACATTTACATCAAAGTTTACTGGAGCTCATGTTGGCCATTTCCGCAGCTCTGTATTGGTACATGTCACACAGCTATTAAAACGTTACTTACTGAAAACTACACAAGTAACGCAGTAGGATGCCCACCAAGGACTCTATGGAGGAATGTAAGGCTCAGGTTGCTCATCTGCAGTTCACAAATGGCAAAAGGGTTGCATACCTTCAGTAATAAGATACCAAAATAAATCTTAGCAAATTGTCACAATAGTTTGTTCTCAAACTTTGATGCTCTCCAGCATCCAAACTGTGCATTTCGGGACAGGGGCTCCTTCTTGAAGACCAATCAGCTTGCCATCCTGTACAACACACTAAGCATTGTCAGTAATTTTTGGGACACCTTAATTTTACAGTATTCACTCTTTTGGGTTATTCCTTTTTGCAATTATTTTTTTTCTTTGCAATATATATTTTTGAGGATGTCCAGATCGCCTGGAACTCCCTTATCTACGCCACTGATTCTGACATATTCCTTTTATGGGGGCCTCAGCTTTTATTTTCATACATTTAGATGTATTGTGTATTACAGGTAACTAGAATAACTTAAGCATATGTAGGTTATTGTTCTTTCACATAGGATTAGGTTTTATTTGGAGAGCATTCAAGGGAAGTCAAGAGGTTGAAGTTCGAATTACAAACACAATTATAATAATTCTTTATCCAGGTAAATTTCAACATAGTGTGGAACAAATGTATTTCTCAGATTTTTAACAAACATAAATCTCAGTGAAGCAAATACATGCTTTATTTTTTATAGGCAAAAGAAACATGGTTGAATATAATAATATGATGTGATAACATCTGGAATAATCATCGATGCAAGGATATCAACTGAAATTAATGATTACTCTCTTCTTTCTTCAATTCTTTGTAATTATTAGCTTTCCACAGCCTTTGATTTCATTTTCTAATCTATCTCACTTAGACAAGAATCACCTAATAAGGTTACATTTTGTTACCTCCTGACATGTAAATGATTAACAAAAAGAATGTTTCATGTTTGCATTCAAAAAGTCACAACAATGGATTACAGTTCTTTGGTCAGAAACATAAATCTATTTTATCTATAATATATCTGTGGTTAAAAATGTAATTACAAATACTGTTAGACAGCCATTTAGACAAAGTGATGCCATTTTGAGGGGATTATACAGTGCAAATGCAGAATACTGAAGTACAAATTCTTGTTACACATGAAAAAGTGACATGCAGCATAGGAAGTACATTTTCCCAACATTACAAATTAATATTAACCTTCAGCAAGATACAAAGAACTTTTAAAAAAATAAGTTCTTTTAACTCGTACTTTATATCCCTTATTGTAAACAAATGGCTACTACCTCCTTCAAATGCATTCTAATTTTCCAGTAAATGCCTCTCTTAAAAAGTACCATAATTTTACACATCTTATTGTAAAAATTGTTTTTTGGAATTTCCAGAAACTTTATTACCATGTGTAATTGTGTCCTCTCTTAATTCAGTTACAATAATACTGTAATTCTACTGTGAAATAAGTGAACCCTTAAGCAAGAAAAATACATATTTGTCAGACAAGTGCTACTATAGTTTCCATATATCTGGGCAATCAATGATATTTTATTGTTCAAATACGTGGGTCACTGCAAAAGTTTTGAGATAGACTAAGAACAATTTTGTTTTTAAATTATTCTGAATTTTGCACTTTCTGAAAGTACTCATTGCCACATTGTATACACTTTTGCATTCACTGAAACCATTTCTGGAAGCACTCCTGCCATATATTTTCTTTGATGGTTGCAAGCTCCCCTTCATATGTGGTAACATCTTCAGGGGTTGAAAATCTCTTTCAAAGTATGCAACTTTTAATCATCAGGAACAGAAAAAGATCACATATGGTCAGGTCAGGTAGATGAATTATAAATTTCACCTCTGTAGCCTCCAGGAATTGAATGGTGATGTTGGCTGTGTGTGCGGATGCATTGTCATGATGGAGAACAATTCCTTGCAGTCCCATGTGTGGTAACTGTTCTTGAAGCTTGACAAACATTTTTGGCAAGCATACTGTGATGTACAATTAGTGGTGACCATGCTTTGGTCCTCCAGAGAAATGGTTGTCACAAGACTATCCTATAGGAAAAATGAGACCACTATTTTCTTGTATACGGCACTTCACTTCTGTCAATGGGTTGTCATCAGAAAAGATCCACAGTGTGATTGCCACTTGGTCTTTGGATCAAACTAATAAATCTGGGTTTCATCATCTGTGACGATTTCAGAAACTCATCTGGAGTCCCTTCCGTCAGATTTTGTCACCACTTTCTCACAATATTCAACACTGGCATGTTTTTGTTTTTCTGCATAATTGTGAGGCACTCATCGGGATGTGACCTTCCTCAGATGAAGGAATTCATGAAGGATTTTCAAAACTGCTGGCAAACCAATCTACAATGCTGCGATGTTTTTCACAGTCACTGCCAATACAGGACACATGCTTCTCTCCTCATCTTTCAAGGACATGAAATTCCTGAAAAACTGGAGCATGGGAAGGAGCAATGTCCCAAACAGCCTGGTGCAAATCTTCAAGGCTTTGGCACTGGTTTTACCCACTTTTAAGATCGCAGAAAATCATTAAGTGAAAACTTTCTTCTCAGCTTCATTGGATACCTGCACGCTGTGGTTTGTTCATTCTTGCACTGTGGAAATAGTGGGAGAGTCACTATCTGATACCAGTTTACATGCAAAGAATGGGGCTATCCCATCCTGCATTCAATTCAAGTGGATCAACTTTCATTTTCTCACATACTCAAAACTTTCGTAGTGACCTCGTACAAACAAACTGTGTAGACAAACTTTGGAAGGTAGAATTAAAACTGAAAAATTCAATGCCATAGCTGGGATTTGAAACACAGATCTTCTGTTCTAGTACAACTGCTCTTATACACTGCGTTACCATGGCAATATGTCAGCAGTGGTTAAGAGGAGCGGAGGATCTGTGTTTCAAATCCCGGCTATGGCATTGAATTTTTAAGTTCTGATTCTACCTTTCAAAGCTTTACCATGTTCATAGTTCCTCGTAGTAAAAGACTTAAGTATGCACCAGCAAATCTCTTCTTTGTCTTAACCGCTTCTGTTGAAAATTGGTTATACAAGAGGTCTAAAGTACTAAGAATTAACCATAGTTAGTATGGTGATTCAAACTCACCCCTATTTGCTCTGTACATTGAAATCTATGTTAATAAATGTAAAACAAAGAAATGTAAAACTGACAGTATGAAATTCATGAAGATAAGGAGAACTAAGCCATATGCATATTAAGCTGTCAGAACTGATATTTTGTTTTAGATAATTTCAGAGCTCAGATGCTATTTTTTCAAATTATCTAATTATTAGCTCTTTCAATCATGTGATATGTGAGGTGTTTAGTATCAAATGCTGCCAAATCCTTTCACATTTTTTGGATAATTGCAAAAAATGCCCAGAATAAACCATTATTCAAAGTAAAATGTTAAATGAGTCATTTAACATGAAATTTTAGAATATAAAGTAGGTACTTCAGGAATTTGGTTTTTTAAATATTTCAGAAATAAATTTGAGGAAAATTGGATGTGTTGGGGTTTGATGCCAAAATTGGGTTTAGTGATTTCTGAAACTGAAGAAGGAAAGTTTTGAAATGATGGGTAACATTAAAAGAGGTTCTATTACCTGATAATATAAAAATAATTTTTTCATGAATTCAGTTATCTAAAACGTTAGTTTTAATATCTAATAAAAGCAGGTGTTGCTTACTTACAAAACACATCAGGAACCACTGTTAAAAGTATTACTCCCAGGTTTATACTTTTCTTTCATTTTAAATTATATCTGGGTCTATTTCTTCCCCATGAACTACTTAATTTTCATTTATTTCAATTCAAGGTCCCAAACCTTGTTGGTTTCCTAAAGCAGAATAAAGCTGAAGCAACTCATTGTTCCTCTATTCTTCCCCAAAATGTTTTGATAGTTATTTTAATACATCATGCACAGAGGCAGAGGAACAGTTTGTGTCTAATGTGAGTCATGATTAGATTAATCTTAGTGGCAAATTTAGCCCTACAAAATGAATATCAATAAAAAAAACTTCACCTTTAATGACGTTTCTTCTTTTTAAACTTAAACATTTATGGGTTATATTTAAAAATGCTTATTCCAAAGCTTCTTAAGCAGTGCTTCAATTGCAGATTTCCAATAGTGATCGGGAATATTAGGTACTTTGAATACTGTTTTCTTCCGCTCTTCCTGTCTTTTCTTTTTTTTGAATCTATTACTCCCATCTACAAAACATGTACGGTACGGTAACCACTGTTTTGTTCATTCTTGCACTGTGGAAATAGTGGGAGAGAGTCACTATCTGATACCAGTTTACATGCAAAGATGCAGTTTACTACTGCAAGAAACTTTTTTAACTTTTTATAGCAAAACAGGTATTTTATCACTGTGCTATTGAAGTGTTATCAAAATCCACAGACATTAGGGCCACTATATATTTTATTGAGTCTGCGCTATCCTTTACCACAGATTTAATGACATTGCAGTGAGAATTCACACTTAAAGTTGTAAAGAAACACAATTTCTTGTGCTAAGCTTATAGGTTTGAAAACGCAGGGCATAGGGTATGCCTCTTAAGAGTGGGAATAGGTTTATAGCTATTTAGAAAAAATATTAAACCATTTATGAGTTGTAATAGAATTACCTATTCTCTGTAGCTTTAACTCAATGAAGGAAGAAATTATGTATGACTTACAGTATTAAGGATGCCTATTTTAAGGTAATGCAACAGTGAAAAGGCATATTCCTTTGTAAGTTTTTCTAGTTGTTCACCATAACACCCAACTCCCCCAAAATTTATAGGTATATAAAATGTATATGTTATAAAAGAATAAATTTTTAGAGCTTTATCTCTGACACCTTTTCAAACATTAACTTTTAAATAACATAAGGGAGAATTTGTTTATACGCAACTAATGATGCAGACAGTGAAATTCTTCACCTAGTACGTCACTGTGTGCATAGTGATTTCCCTCCTTCCCTTCTCATTTTCTGTTTGCAACATGCAAGCAAGCATACAGCAGTGTTTCAACCAGTGGATTCCATAATAGTGGCTGGATGTTCAGGGAGGAATAGGCTCTTTCATATTTTGTAGCATACAAAGATACTACAATTTACTGTTTAAAACCCTTTATGTATGAACAATAAGAGTAAAGCATTTGATCTTGTTCAATCATTTAATGCATTTTAACAAATATTCTTCACTTTCCAAAACTAAGAATCATATTATGCCACTGCTCTAAAAGAGGAGTAGCTACGTTACATCATGACAAGAGTCCCCTCTCCCCTCAGTGATCCTCCCGCTTGGGATGTTATATGTGGCTCGTCCATACCTGCATAGGTAAAAGGACAGTAATATTTATTTCATTGTGAGCCAGAAATTATTTCTATCATCTCTTCATTTTTAACAATGTTAAACATTTTTGAATTAATATGTTTCTATTTTTGACATTTTCTTTTGTTCTGCTATTGTTGTGCAACATAATAAAATTAAGATAAACTGTTCATTTGATTTTTTGACAGTTATAGCTATGTATAAAATGTTATACGTGTCTTATAAAAGGACAAAATATTATATTTATGTTATATCTTTTATTAGATATATATAAAGCAACTATAAATAGTACTTTCAAATTTTATAGGCACTGTTTACATCATGCTCTTCCTATATTTTAATTTGTTAGGCAGATTAATCTTTATCATGTACCAATATAATGCTTTTCATTTGTTTATTGGTTTAATCATTTGATAAGTATTGTACCGAGGGATTAAGTATGTGGAGCATAATTTACGAAGTGTTACTCTTACATGTGTATTATTTATCAAGGATGGTTTTTGTATCAGAGGACAAATAAAATCATGTCAATAACTTGTATTTCTTATGTTTAATCTTATTTTATGTTATCTGAAAAATCTTTGAAGAATGAAAAATTTGAAACATGGATAAAGCATAAATGGTCTGCATATGCAAATATCTACAGAATGGCATATAACTGCTTTATATTGAAAATTTTGAGTCTGAAAATGTAGGGATGTATTAAGTGTGAGATATGTCATCAAGTTTTATGAAAATTACAACAAAACAGGTAACATTTTTGAAATCTTTAAAATATGTGTACATCATTTGCAATACTACTCTGAATAATTTTCTGTATTTCTTTGTAAGTGTCAAATGCAGTATGTTTTATAAGATTAGAAACAAAAGTAATGATTTTTAAGGGACATTGCTACTTAGTATACATCTTAGCATGAGTGTTGGCAGACTTTTTTTCAGAGCGGGCGGCCGTGTTGGAAGTTTGCAATCAAACAATACTGATTCATTATTCTGTTGTCAAAAGTTGCGGTTTGTTGCGGATAACCACATTAATTTGTGCTGAATAAAAATTGCTCTTTACATCAAAATTAAAATAATAGTTTTATAGTCAATAATTGACTGCACATTAAATTCATGAATTTCCAAGATGGGCTGCACCTCCCCTTGCTTCCCCCCCTCCCCCTGCTCCTTCATGACACCCATGCATCTTAGGCAGAAATTGTAATTACATGACATGCAATTAGTCTTTTAAAGTTGCTTGTTTTTAATACCAAAGCAAATGACAAAATCATATAAGTTTTTCTATCTAGTGACCATATATAACTATGTGGCATTTTTATTTTATGTTTCATAATCAAACATCTTATTTATCTTTTGTAAGGCACATATCACCAATCTCATCATGCTTCTTTTGCATATCATTTTGGTAAAAATTAGAGCTTATATTAAAAAAAATTGTTTTTAATTATATGATAAACATTAAAAGTTTATTTCTTAGCAATTCTATTTTTTGGCTCAAGAGAAACATAAATCTGAAAGTTTGTTTATGAAAATTATGATATGGGGAGCTTTTTATGAAATAGCTAATTTGTACTTAAAAATACATAATTAAGAAACTTCTAGACATACATATATCCGTCAAACTTTGAAGAAACACTTCTTTATGCATACTTATGTGATTAGAATTTCAGCAAGATTTGGTCTAGGAATTTAGACCAATTTAGATCAATTTGCAAATTGATCCCCTAAACTTTTGGATTTATATCTTCCTTTCTGTAGGAAGTATGAGCACCCAGGTAATGAGTTGGCCCTTTAATATTCCTCATAGCTATTTCAAAGATATTTTAGACTAAACATTTTCCCCTAATTGTTGACTTCAGTCATAAGAATTCTGGCTATTTTCTTGATTTTCATTAAGTAAAATGTTCCCTAGAAGTGTCATGGGTGTTGCTCTGGGCAAGATAGTTCAGGCTACCATCTCCAAGCTTCCTTCTCAACTTCATGTACCAACTCCAATTAAAAGGGCTGCTCTTCAGGGCGATTTGAATTAGGGCATAAGAGGGCAGTTTGATAAGTCCATGCCTTTGACGAGAAATTGCAGATGAATTGCAACCTTCTTGTTGGCACCAAAGTCATACACCTATTCTGTGTATAATTTTAGGAATTCATCATCATCTGTTTCTTAGAGCATCGTTGGGAACCTGTAAAAGATCTAGTTTTGTGTTGCTTCACAGAAAATGGAGAAAAATCAATTTCATATTCAAAAAAAGCATTATTTTATGGATGATAAGACATAGAAGGAAACAGAAGAGATGCTGAAAAGTTATTTTGGGAACTGCTCCATCACATGGCATGGTTCACAGAATTTCAATGTGACTGTTCGAGTACCAGAGGTATCGAGCACACAGGACACTGATGTCACAACAGAAGAAGTGGTGAACAAAGGTCTGATATGATGGAAGGCAGACAAGTGAAAATACATGAGAGCCAAGATCCTACACATCTCAAATGCATTAATATTTGGGTATGAAAGAGCTGTCAGCAACATGGGTGCCATAACTGCTCACAGTTGACAGCAAGCAGAATTGTGTGAACATTTGAAGATGTTGCATGTAATTTAAATGAGTTTTTGTGACAGTTCATGAAACCTGGATTCATTTCTGTCACTCTGAAATAAAGCAGCAATCCAAGCAAAGGATTTCCTTTGCAAACATGCTCCAAAGAGAGCAAAAGCTGTTTTGTTAGTAGGAAAAATCATGACAGCCATCTTTTGGGATTCCCAAGGCACGATATTCATCCTCTGCCTTGATTAGGGCAAAATGATCACAGATTCATATACTACAGTACTGAAACAATTTCTCAAGGAACTGTTTAAGAAAAGACCCTATCTAATGAGGAATAAGGTTCTCTTTCACCAGGATAATGTACCTGCACACACGTCTGACCTCGCCATTGCAAAATTCATGCAATTGAGCCACAGACTGCTAACTCATCCACCCTATTTTCCAGATTTGGTTCCAAACTACTCCTTTCTATTTGCAAACCTCAATAATCAGTAGGAATAAATTCACAAATCATATTTTATGGAAGAGTTAAAAGAATTGGAGAAACGTTAAGCAAGGTGTATAGAGGTTAAAATGAGACTAAGTGGATAGATATAAAGTTGATTTTTTTGAAAAAATATATTATCTTCTTTAAAAAGTAACAGACTTATCAAACTGCCCTCATATTACATAAGGAATTAACCGATGCTTGCTACCTTTTGACCATATTTTATTAACACTCAATTCTAACGTTCCCTAATGACAGATGACTTTTACATAGACATTACCTTCAAGAGTTCTTGGTTATGTGGTTTTTTAAAATAGTTTCAAAATCCAGGAAGTTAATGGGCACTACACTTTTAAATTTATATCAATTCCTCAAAAATTTAGTTACTGCTCTGTGCTTTAACAGAACTTATTTCGTAATGAAAGATGAAATTAAGAATTAGTTGTATGAAGAGATATCACTGCAAAGTCATCAAGCACTAATCAGTTAACCTAGTCCCTGCATTCTACTACACATTACTTGAAGCTAACAATAGGCGATAGCTATAAATTTAGACAACTTATTTAGAGAGTAGCATCATTTCCAAGAAAAATATGTAGGTCTCTTACTTCTGCACAAGAATGCCTAGAATTAAGAAGGATTGTCAGCTTAAAGAATTTCAAGATTAACCCAAACATTAATTTGGTCCCCTGTGAGAAGACAGAATTGCTAAACATACAGTTTTGGAGTTTTAAGAGTGCTAAAATATGATATGGTACTTTTTAAGATATACACTAAGTGATGAAAGCAAGACAGCAATATTTGGGACAGTGGTTATAGTAATCTATAAAGAAACAAACATTCATGTAGGTACACCCACACACACCACAGAAAGTACATTTCTGACATAGATATGTATATACACAATATTCTGTTATCATGCACAACACTTCACATCTTTGCTCTGTTTCGAGGGACGGATATAGACGTTGGTTGGTCAAATATTATACATTCACCACAAATGTGCCATAAATTGCCGAAGGATTAAGATCCATTCTAGTATAAATACTCACATAATTAAAGCTTTTCACCTTTAAATTCAGCCATTACGTGTAAGTCAGATCAATAAGCATTCAGAATATATCTAAATAAAGGTATTTCCAAACATTACATATAAAAAGGAGAAAGTGGTAATATCCTCCTCTCTAAACAATATACGAGCCAGTAAATTCAGGGCCTAGAATGTATGTAAGTACTATACAGCTACTCCCATTGGAGGAGAGAAAGTTGCCGTTAGATATTGTGACTAAGCCCTCTTTTGCCCTCCCAATCCATGGTTAGTTTGTATGCTCTCCAGTTCCAGCCCACATATGAATGGTTGGGGAAACAGTGGTGTTCACAGCTAACAAGCAGAACCCATATCGGGACACTTGTGGAAGTTATTGGATCTCTCCTTCCTCTGGACTGTACTGTGCCTTTCTGAGGGTTCATATGGGTATAATGGTTATCATGTACTAAGGTTCAGTACTATCTATGTGATGAATCCTGTTTTATGGTTCAGCGAGAGGGGGAGAGCGAGGCAAGCCGTGTGTTTGACACTACAGTGAATGACAGGAAGAGATAAGCTAATTTGCATTGTTAATTGCAGCCCTATGCACAAGGAAAAACTGAAGAGTGACTGGAAGAAAACTAAAGTCACAATGTAAAGCTAAGATTCTCCTCTCTGTGTCTCTTTAAATTAAATTTTAGGTAGGATGAAAGAAACTCTTTCCTACTAAATAGATTGTGGTGGAATCAGATTATTTAATCTATAGTTATAGTTCCATTGTTACAATCTTTTAACAGCATGATGTAATATGAAATTTAATGTCTACATTTTAAATATACAGCAAATATGTTAAGTGATATTTTCTAAGGTTTAGACTTCCATTTGCAACATATTGGTTCTGATAAAAATATATATATATGATACTTTTGTTATTAATAGTAGCAAAGGGAAACACAGATATTGGAAATAACATTCTTATTACATTAAAGGTTATGTGGATGCTTGAATGGTTCTATCTTCCTTCGGCAAGTTTACAAATATGTAACATTTAGGTTACAGCTAGAGTGCTAGGTTATGACAACAGTATTTAAAACTTATTCCAATGCAGCTGCAATTTGTCTTACATTGGGCAAATATCAGGTTCTAGGAAACAGCACCAGCTAACATTGGCATTGTGAACTGTTTAACAAGAACATAAAGAACAACGTCAGTAACAGCAACAATGTTTTTGTGAACATTCTTCCTTTTAATAAACATGTGCAGTACAAAAGTAGTAGACTTTTGCATATTGTGCTTGCACTAAACAAATTCCAAGCTTTCGTTTGAATCTAATCCATTCTAATGTGTACACCTACATCACAGTCCTGTCACTGTGTTTAATAAGTCCATGTATGAAGTTGTTTATCCTGCTTAAACCATTATACATATAATGCACTCCAAATGTTTTACACCACTAGGACACAACTTGAGCCACAATAAAGCATATTTAAACACTGCAGAATGTGCCAAGGAAGATTACATATCAACAATAACTTACAACTGTAAGGAAGCTAGTTCATTTTAAGCAATCACATACATAGAAGCAGGGGCTCATTTCTAGTCATTACTGACATTTTGTTACATAAGCATTGCATAGTTACATTAGAAATAGGAAATATAGCAAGAAGTTCTACAGTTATTCATAAAACCTGTGGAGGAACAGAATAGGCATCATTCATAAATTAAACATAAGTACACAGAATTGGGTAATTGTGAGTTATCATCTCTCATTTAAGCCATAAATAATAATGTTGCATTGGTAGGAATACATATTTCAAATCCCATCTTGAACTCAATTATTTCTTGATGAAGTGTTCACATGAAACATTTCACTGATAAATAAGATCAACATATTCTGTGCATGAAATATTTTTGTGCTAAGTTTCACATGTTGTCATTCAATAAAACATCACACAGTACATGAAACTTTTGCTATTTAATAAATGTCCAATAAAATAACTGTTTTCTGAAATTTAGCAGCAAGTAGGTATAGACGAAGTTAATGATTCGTCTTGTTGATTTATTATGCAGACTTACAGGATATTCAGAAAGTTTTCATAACAAATACTTAAGACTTGAACATGCCATTTTTAATACATGTCTATAAACATACTCCTGGGATAAAGATACAACAGTTTAAATGTAAGTATACAAGCATCATGTTTCTGATGGGTACATTTTTTGATGAAGCCCATATCATGTAACATGATCTAAGTGGTGAATAAACATAAACATTCAAACTGCAGATTCATGAATAAATATGGCTTAAAGAAAATTATGCATTTGCTCACTTTGCTGTTGTTTCAAATCAATGTTTAACTATGTACCTACATAGAAATTTTCCTGTGAGATTACATTCAAAGTGTGGTACATAAGAGATTCAGCAGATATCTACCAGGTGTGTCTGAATTAGTGGAACAGAATTTGATTTAGAAGTGCACTCCTCAGCACTACCTTTGCCTTATATAGGAAATGTTTCCTTTCTTTTTCTTTCACTATTAAATAGGCAGCATACCTTGAATTTTTGTTGCCGTGCTTAAAATGTTCCTAAATGCAATATGCAGTCCAATTCCATTTCATTTTGCTCTAAGCTGTGATGGTGCATATATTTACTGATGTAATGCATTAAACAAGATGATGGATAAATTTTAAATTGGCAAATCTTTTAGTGGTGGTGTTTAAGGGCCCATCGACAACTAGGTCATTAACACACAAATGTTTTAAATTGTACCTCTACTGTGCTTTTCAAATGGGAAGGAGTGCCTCCAGGTCAGCAACCAATCAGAGTCCTGCTGAGTTGTCATATTGCTTTCCCCTTAAGTGGGGCTTGACATGTGCCAAGACAATAGTAGGACAGTGTGCGAGAGAGAAGGAAATATGTAAAGAGTAGGGGTAATGAGCTTGCAACGCTGTGCACGTAAACATATCTCATTGGCTGTAGATCAGAACTCTTCCCATTTGAAAAGCACAGTAGTTACACAGTGGTTCATAGATTGACCAGACTGCCCCACAGTGGCATCGTACGGAGCAAGGCACCCTCCGCCAGAGTTACATGTAAATGACCAGCAAGTCATGGATATGGAATGTGAATTACTGTACTAACTTACATTAGGCTTACCTGCATCACAACAGATACTGAAATTGATGACCTTTAATGTGAACATATTCCCTATATCTCGAAAAACAAATCCCCATATAATTCATGAAGTTTTTCACCATGCTGCAAAAGTTGGGGTTTGGTGCATAGTGAATGCATGTAGAATTATTGGTCCCATATTTTATGACATGTTTATGTAAATTTTTTTCAGCAGCCAACAAGAAATTAAAGATTGTATGGTTGGTTTCACCAGGATTCAGCTATAGCGCACACTGCATGAATTGGAAAATGTGTATGGTGACAGAATAATTAGTCGAGGATCGTGGCCACCTCATTCCACTGACCTATCTCCACATGATTTTTATTTATGGGGAATGTTAAAGAATAAAATATAAGCATCAAATTCACATATTTTGCAAGAATTGAAGGACTAAATCATGAGAGAAATACAGGCAATTGTCAGCATGAACTTTTGCGAGTAAACCAGAATTGTTTTTGGAGGTATAGGGAATGTGTTCTTGTTGAAGGTCATCAATTTCAATATCTCTTATGATGCAGATAAGCTTAGTGTAAGTTAGTACAGTAATTAATGTTCTGTATCCACGACTTGCTGATTGTTTATATGCCACTGTGGCGGAGGATGTGTGGTCCTCACCCGGCCTGGTGCTGCCGTGAGGTGTCTGGCCGATCTACGAATGCATTATATTTCATTCAAATTTTGCTCCAACATGTTTTCTTACATGGAAATGTTGGTAGACATTGTGTTGCTGCAATATTGTCAGTCCCTTGTTTTTCAATTAGCCCTATTCAGCAGTGTGTTAAGGCAGTTCTCATTTATGCTGAATTGAAAAGTGTCACAGATAGGCTAAGAAGATTCGGGAAATATTCCACATGTGTTCCTCAAGGAACATAATACTTTGATTAACAATAAAATTTTAAGATGAAAGCAGTTTGTTGAAAGGGAAATGATCTCGGACACCAATTGTTTACTCTCCAGAACACATTGCAGCACTGTGTATTGCCATGCAATGAAGGTCAAATAAGTTAATCCAACAGGCAGCAAAGGAAATGGGAATACCTTGTCATTCTGTACAAAGAAGCAGGGCTTGCTACTAAACCAAGTGAAATAAAATGTAATACTTCTTCCTAACTCTAATTTTGAAAAATCTTATTGTCCGTCATTACTGCTTCATGATTAGATATCTGTCATTCTTAATGCTAGGTCTAAAGTGATCCCAAAAAATGTACTCCAAATTTGTTTGTATAATAAGTTTATTTTAAAAGTGTATTTTGTTTAAGAATAAATGTATTGTATATTTATAGGATAACAAAATACTAAAGTAAATATTTTAAACATCACCTTGATTTACTTGTCAAGAATAAATAACAAGATACATATGTCCCAGCATCCGAAGGTCAATGGTTTTGCTACAGTATTTTCCTCAATAGGACATCATCAGATCACATATTTTTAATGGCTGGGCAATGAGATCAACACATTGATATATGTGAGGTACTTCCAATGACAAGCAAGATCCCTGTGTGAATTTAACCTCAAAAAGGCATACCTCTATCTTTTTTTCTCTCTAAGTAATTTAAATTCTTCATGAAGTTTATTGATAATTAAGTTTCATAAAACTGTTCTGCGAGAGAGAATTAACTTAATTATTTACACAAGGGGGTTCTTTATATCTTTTAATCTTTAAAATAATATAATTGTTAAACTTGGTATATATCAAAATTATGCTTAATGACACCTTGATTAAATGAAAAGCTTAGAATCTTGAAAAATCAATATACCTTAATTCTGGAGTAACATAAGTATAAGATGTCTCCCAGACATCACGTCACTAGTAGTGTGAAACTTTGCCACATCACCAGCTAAGGGTTAAAGTACTTAATTCCAATTTCTTTCTCGAACAATTTTTTTTTATTTAAAATGAATGTATTACTACAATAACACATTGTTTTAACATGCAACATTGTGTCTTTAATGTTATGAGAAATAGTTTTGACTTCATTTCTGTATAAACATATACCTTCAAAAATAAAAATAGAGTTGTCCAAGCAACAATGAAACATTTCTACTATAGCTTCATTTAAGTGTGTGTTAAAGGACTCTTCTTATTCATCTTTGCCATTAATTTGTAAGAAGCTGAAGTATCAGATTTGTAAAAAATTTCATTCAGTTTTTTCTGATCTACTTCATTATTTTGTACTGTTTTGGGATCAAAAAATATCTATTTCCTTATAATTTCAGTTCCTATGAGCTCATATTACAGTTATTTTACCATCTACCATTCTGAATTCTCTTTTGCTATTGTTACCATCACTAATTACATCAGTCTTATCCTAAATAACACTATTATCACATATCTTAAAAACCATACTTTTATAAACTCTAACCTCATATTATTTTGTTTTGAAATTTGCTGTGGGAAAAAGATGGTAAACATTCATCTGTTTGGAAATATTTTTAATTTTTTAATTTGTCCTAATAAAGAAACATTTCCTTTTATTTTGTTTCACTTTTCATGTCTCAGGTAGATTTAGGCACTGTGCACAGTTGGTTGGTGTCAGCAGATGATCCAGATGCTTAATGTTGGAAAGATTTTCTTAGCCCTAGTAGATGGCAACTTTCTCTGAGCCACCTGAGGTGTGTTGAGATGTCCGCAATTCTGCTAGAAAGCAGCCCTCCAATTGACTGGGTCATCAAGCTTGAAATCGTTAAGACTTTTGCATGTCTCTGTTGGTTGGTCTCCTACAGCTACAGGCTCCTGTAAATTTTTCACCTCATCCTTCCTCCTGAGGGTGTAATGCACAGTAGATTCATGTTGGATCTAGGTGCAAGGTGTGTCCTTTGTTTCCTGGTCATGGTCAGAGTGTAGACATATAATAGGAACCGAGCAGGATGACTCAGATGGTAATGTCTGTGGCCTGTGTTTGGGAGGTAACAGGTTCGATCCCCATGTCCATGCACTCTAATATGGGTTTTTCCATGGTTTCCTCATGTCACTTAGGTGAACGCTGAAGTTTGTTAATCTCTTCTCCATGGATTCCTTTACCTTCATTTCTCATCCCTCCCTTGTCATCTTTCAAGTTTGGTTGACTGTGTGGTATGTTCTGGCAAATTTGAACAGATGGCACAGTTGCTTGCCTCTAGAACCTATTCCCCGGTCCTCCCTGGAAATTGCTGCCTGGGCCGCGAAGACCACCTCGTCACCCTCTCCCTGGGTAGAGAAAACACTTCGGTTGTGTGCCAGATGTCAATATCTGTAACTATTAGGGACTTCTTTGTATATCTGGGCTTCACTGTCTCCACTCTCTGACAAGTCTACAGTCTCACTTTGCCTCATCCCTTCCTCCTTAGGGGGTGATATCCTGCAAAAGATCCCAAGTCTGGCTTGCAGTGGATTGAGGTGTTCCCCTCCATTATTACACACACAGACACACGAAGCAAAGTTAATACATTAATTTAAACCAGGAGGCCATGGTCAATGTTACGAAAGTTTTGTTTTGTTAAGTGCTTTGCAGAGTTTGAGTTATTTAGTGTTAATTAACACATTTAATTGATATCACAAGTGATAGTATATTACACAACGTTTGTGTACAAACATATACATATAGTATTTAAGAAATTTCTACTAAATTGGAGAGGATAGAAGCCTCTTTTCTTCCATGGCTGCTGAGTACAGGAGTCAAACCATGGATGTTAACACAAATGTTTTTAATTCTAGGTTAACCACTAATGAAGATACGTCTCCTTACATAAATATGCCTGAATGGCAATGTGCTCGCGATAAGAAGCGTGAATTAATCCACAATCCACAAGCTCAATCTAAGATAAATACAGCACAGCCGGTATCTATTCATAATAGCTTCCAGGCTTTAGAGAACAACACTGAGGACTTTACAGAGGATTTAAATGGCACCCAGACATCTTTCGAAGTACCCGTGGTACAAAAACCACCACCAATTTTTATCTCTGATGTATTTTATGTTCCACAATTTATTAGTTGCCTCAAAGAACACATTATTGAGTTAGACTTTTCATATAAGATGCACAGAGATGCAATCAAACTGCTACCAAACACTGTGGATACCTACATAACTCTAGTTAGGCTACTAGACAGCAATTTATCATACTTACCAACTGAAATAGGAAAGAGCTTTTAGAGTGGTTCTTTGTAACATAGCTTGCCACTAATAATGTGGATACATAGTACAACACTTGTTAGGAAGGTTTGAAGATTTATTGCTTTACCCAGTATGTACATGGTAAGCTGAACCTTCAGTTATATGTCTTGTTACAATACCATTTGTTAGATCTAAGGCTTACTCTTAGTGTTGAGTTGTGTTTGTGCTAGTAAAAATGTTGAACTAGAAGAAAAGATGGCAAATTAACATCACAATGGAAATTAAATAGGATGGTTGCAGCAACTGGACAAGGGGAACACATTAATATGTAATAAACATTATGATGTTATACTTTTCTGTTTCCTATATTGTACTAAGAACTAAGCCCCGGCACAACAGCCCATGAAGAGCCAAGCCTTACCATCCAGCCGCTGCATCCCCCTCCTCGGCCCACTACAGGCATCATTGGTGGGGTGCAGTACTGGAGGGTGGTACATGGTCAGCATCCTGATCCCTTCGGCCAGTTATGCGGTCTTCACGACCTGGGACCGCTACTTTTCCATCAAGTAGCTCCTCAATTGATCCCCCGGGACTGGTACCGGGGATCGAACCTGGGTCCTCCATGCCAGAGGCAAGCACACTACCAACTGCGCTACAGAGGCAGTTCTATATTGTACTAGAACACGCATTTAGCAACATTATGTTATGAGTTATGAATAATAGACCCCTTATTCTGTGAAACTTGAAATTTCGGTAACTTGATATCCTCTTGGTACACATTAGGTCGAGTTATCAGGATTCTACTGTATCATCTAAAATTTACCTTGCTGTAAATTATCGAAGTCTATTGAATTTGTTGCAGGCAGCACAAAAAATCTCAGTCCAAGATTTTGTTATTCGTGGTGAAAAATCTTACTTATATGCATCTCTAATTTTAGCTTTTAATTTATAGAAATACTAACCATTATTTCAAAATAGATGAAACATAATGTTTCAAGGTGTGCATTTAGTTTATTTAAGCAATGTGCATCAGATTATAAAATGTTTTCAATATAGTGTCCCTTGCAGTTCTTAAGCTGTAAGCATTTATGGTGCACTCTTTATTATAGTGTTCCATAATGTCATCATGGGCATTGCAAAGGGGGAGAGGGGGAGGCTGCAGCAGTCAATTAATTATAGACTATTGTTTTAATTTTGATGTAAAGGACAATTTAGCAGAAATTAATATGCTTAACCGCAAAAAATACTACAGCTCATACCTTTCACAGGTTTTATTAACAGAATAATGAATTAATATGGTTTCATTGCTAACTTTCAACATGCTGCCCCTCCCTGAAAAAAAGTCTGCCAAAGCCCATGCTCATACACCAAATTACCTAAGAAATTAAAAATTGATTATAGAAAACAATGCTGTTCTAACAAAGGAAGTGATTAGGCAAATGCATTTAATTTATAAATTTGCTCCATAAGTTACCCACATATGAGAATTTCTGAATTATAAATCTTTGGTGGGGAGCAATAAGTTGATATGTGAGAAATACAATTATGTCGCACATCAGCGTCTGTATGTTATTATTTTATTCACCAACCAGTTATCAATCAAGGTGTTCAGATAATTTTTAATCTTGAATTTATCAACTTTTGACAAGTTGAACATTACCATTAGGTACAGCTTATGGCTCCACAAAAATATAAGAGTTTTTTCTTTTGCAAAACTGATTATTGTTGTGTGATCAGAGGGAAAGCACAGTTAAGTTGTTATCTTCACTTGTTACAGATGAGCAAAACCTAGTACTAGAGGCTAGGGCATAGATGGGGAGAACTGACAAAATGTGTCATTTCCCTTACATCCTATTTTTAACACTGTCCATTCTGGTACACACCAGTTATATACCTACCCCAGAGAACCGGTCAGTCCCTCAAATTGTGTCAGTGGTGGAATCACGTTGCATAACAAGATAAAAAGATACTTCAAAGCCGAATGGGAACATAGTTACTTTTGTGTTGCTAGCAAAAATAAAACTTTGTGTTTGCTATGCCAAAAGAAAATGTACATAACGTAATCACAATCATGTATTCATAAAACCAATACATAATTTTCTATTTGGTTCCTCCACTGCACACCTTGAAGCTTACCATGTTTGTAAAGACAAGTAAATCTGTAAACAAAGAACCAGAAAAAAAAGGTGGTCTGCGTTTGGTGATGGGGTAAGTGAAGAGGGTAAATATTCAATTTCATTCCTGTCGCCCCTCTTCCCATGCCTGGGCTAGGGAATGGTAGGTAAAAGGTTGAATGAAAATCAAGCTAGTGCAAAGTCTTTCTTTAGAATTAGTAAATTTAAAGGTAGTTAATGTATGTGGCTTAAACTCTTACTTTACAGAATTTTCTTCTTTTCACTAAAGAACACATTTAATATTTTACTTTAGTTCTTGCAGTGCTGATGTTTTTTCTCTAAAAGTTCTCATTTACATCAGCTTGTTGGTTAAGCTGTTAGATCAGGGAATATACTAACATTAATTGTTTGCCCTGCATGCCAAGGCAGTGAACATTTTGAGTGCTTTCTGAGCCGTTAAGCTGGTACAACTCCTCTTGGAAGATCACATAAATTGTTGATAAAGTAAAACTATATTCATCACAAAAGATAAAATATCTGTATTTCTGTATCACTCTTGTAAGCCCCAGTTTTAAAAATTGCATTGCTTTATAAATAATGTTACTTACACTTTTTTGGACAAAGTCTAATGTTAATATTCACTATCTGAATTTTTGTATGCTCACTTTCTATAGGTTTCTTACTAAGAAGATCCCCAATTTGTTTTCACCATCATGAAGTTACCTGACAATTTTTAGAACAATGTTTTAATGAAATACTTCCTTACTGCATATTTTGTATAGTTTGCAAAATATTTAAGGTAAAACACCATCATGGCACTGAAGTTTGCTGGCTTTCTCTTTAAGATAGGAGACACATTACAGAATATAAATACTTTTATCTCTAAAGCAGCATGAATGAAAGGTTTATTTTTCTGTGACATCTAAAAGATACTGTAATCATTTTCCTTACTTTTTATCTTACTCTTCTACCTAGGGATACCAGATTATTTTATGGAAATGTTGGATACAATGGCTTAAAATGTAGCATATTCGACAAAGATGTAGGACATTATTGATACAAAAATAATGTAAACTTATAAATTAAATTCTATGTCTGTATACGTACCCATAGGAATATATTTCTTAAAATTCTTTGGACTCTAGATCAGGCATGGGCATGACAGGAGAGGTAGCCATTGAACTTGCCTTACTCACCCCACATTTTCTTGCTGAGTGACAACATTGTTTTGATACATCAAGCACAGTGGTAGCTTCATTCCACTGGCACAGTAATAATTTCTATGCTGTTATTATCTATTTTGTTTATATTACACATATTTTGCATACAATAATTTATTACAGCCACCTACTCTGGCTAGGCAAATTACATAATCTTTAAGTTTATAAACTTTCTTTGTCTTATGCATGTAATATTCTTATGCACCTTATGATTAACACACTAAATTATTTCTGTTTCACAATAAATAAAGCAGTAAAGCTCCATTGCTGTTTAGCCTTAAAAATATTTTAAAACTATTTTATCAACATAATAAGTTGTTTGGTTTTAAATTCAATATCTTAAATGCAAAATACAATAGCTTATATTAAATAAACTAATAAGAAACTAAACCCCTAAAAAAGTGGAACCATATTGTCCCTTTCATATGTTTACAAATATGAGTATTCAGAAAGTATCTTTTGAAATTGTAAATAAATACTTTAAGATCACGAAAGTTTGCTTCTGATCAAAATGGTGTTTGATATTGTAACACTTTATATTTACAAATTGAAATCTGCATATTGAACAGCAAACTTTCCTATTTTTGTAATGTACAACAAATTCTCTTTACCACTCTTCGTGAAAAGACATCATGATGAAGCCTTACTCACCATATTGAAAGAGGCAAACTGGAAGGCTGAACAGCAGTGAAGGGGAGGGATGGCTGGTGGAATGAGGCAAGAACATGTTTCAATTGGGTGGCCCTTTTGAGCTGATTTTGCCTATGCCTGATCTAGACTGACAGAACTGGTTTCAGCATTTCTGCTGATAAAGGAGTGGGGAAAGGAGATAGCACTTTCATACCTTCAGCATATGGTATTTAGCCCCTACCTTAAACACTTTTACCTCTAACACAGCAAATTTGTTAAGTTCTTTTTTAACCATTGTGATTTTTGTTCATTGTTTAATTTTCGTTACTTCAGATTTAACTAAACCCAATCAGTCAGAAAGGTATAAGGTGTGGATTTTGGTTAGATAATTGGAGTCAACTTAGGGATAAAACTATGGAAAAATGCAATTTTCAGGAAGTGGGGGAAGAATAAGGGGAATGAATAATATGCTTATGTGAGTTTTTTTTTCTAGATATCTACATCTTCCAATGTCCATGTCTAAATTTTAAACAAATTAGTGTGCAAACTTTGTTCAAAGACAGTTTGCCTGTTACAACACTTTTTTTGTCCCTGTTCTGAAAGAAACAGGCTACAAATAAACCTGTAACGACAACTGAATAAAAATATTTACACAAATGAAGTCTTAGCAGAGGATAAATCTGAGCCAAAGCAGAGCACTAAGCACAGACTTTCAAAGAAAAGAGAAAGTCAAGTTTTTCATGCTCTGCAAAATCATCCTCTGTATACAATTGACCTACAATTTCTATTTTTCATACAGGGAAACTGTTCAAACAAGAGCAATGGAAAGCTTAAGATGATCAGAGGCATATTCACTTCTTAAATAGTGTATGGAAGAAAACCAATCTTGCTTAATAATTGGCATTAAAGATGAGGTTTGCATGACCAGGACTGCAGAGAGACTCTAGCATCAGATCAACATTTTTTGCACAGAGAAGGGAGATTCTGGCCTACGGAAATGAACTATTATAAGAACCTGCTTTTAGGTGTTGTGCGAAAGGACTGTAAACTAGCTAAATGAGTCTAAAATCGCTTTTTGCTATATATATGTATTTGCTATTTATGTATTCTATGGTTATAAATATAGCAAAAAGGAATGCTATTCATGGCTGGGAATCAGAACATGTCTCCATTGAGAGAGTTCATTGGTTCTGTTCACTGAACATTAATTAGTTCTATAAAATCTCCAGTTTCTCAAGCACCGTGATTCCGCTCTTGGCAATGAGCAGGTTTATGGATAAAAACATTACTTAAAAACGTAGCAAAAATGCCAGCAGCGCTCTACCCGTTTGAGAACCTGTCTGATTAAATTTATTGTGCTAAAATAAACACCTCCGCTGCGAAGATGATCTCTAATTACAAAGTTTCGGTAACGAAACAGTCTACAAACAAACTTTAGGCCATATGACAATAAACTAAACAAATAACCCAGAACATTTAACAACTTGAGTGGGAATATTTGTGCTCGTATTGCCATTTCAGCAATAATAATAATGCTCAAAACATAAATGCACATAGTATAACTGAAATATCCTAAGCTTTCTAGTAATACTGACATCGCTACATGAAGCGCTAGTTAACAATTATACTTATATTTTACAATGGCAAATCCTTAATGGCAACGCAGTTGGGTACTTTCCAATGGTAGGCATGGAATATATGAGGAGGGAAAATACTTGAATTCGATTAAACATTACCTTATGTTTTTCAAAGGATATCACACTCAGAACAATTAAATCCATATACATCTTTAGCAAAGACACTTTGAAGTGTTCTAGTATCCAAAATGTTATTTGGAGAACTCACACATTTGAATTATATTTTTCTATAGTTTATGAGTTGTTCATTTTAATGCAACTTCAGAGTTCTACTTCAGTAGTTTGCAGTTGATATTTTGATAACAGTTTCACAGCACATATGAATTGTGGCATACATTTTGCAGTACAAATATTAAAATAAATCACACTCAAAAAGGACAGGTGGTGGTAGCAGGCAGACTTGTTGTAAATAACACTTTATGACCAACACGCCATTTCTCGTCCCTCGTTGGATTTTATAATGCCGTTGCTCATAAGTGTACACTTATGGGTGCAAGTGTCCAGATTCCCTTGAAGAATGCTGGAACCAATTGTAGGTTGCTGGAAGGGAAGTAGTACTGGTGAGAAGCATACCGTTCCCATTAAGACAGTTATAAGCTAGTGTAACAAACAAGATATCAAGTCATAAGAGTATTAACTAACAACAAACAACCAGAGGATACAAGAATGCTGAAATATGTTAGTGAGGATGTTGGGTGTGCTTACTTTTTAGGATTTTTTCCAGTTTCTGGTATAGCAAAATGAAAAATGGTAACACATAATGAGAACTTAAAGCATATTGGTTGTATAAATTCTGATGATCATAAGAACAGAAATGATATTTACCACAATGATGGCACACATATTATCAAGGGGGAGACTGTTACAAACACGTAAGTTCCTGGGTGCTCTGCCACATATAGAACCTGCTTAATACTAAAATGGGCAAAACTGAATTGGAGAAACAATTTTATTTTGCCTTCAGTGTGTCCACAAAAAGGATTTTGCTCATTTTGTTTTAAAGCATACTTATCATTCTGCATGCTCCTTTCTGTTGAGAACATAAATTATAACATTAAACATTTTGGGGTTTGTTACACTACGCTGCTCATTTTATGAGAACAGCGAGTGATAATTTTCAACATCAGGAAAGAGTTTAGTTCAAAGTTCTCAAAACCAACTGCATCCCAAATTTTGCATAGTGAGGTACTTTTCATACCCTTTAAGCTCATAGCTTAAAACAGTTGACCTTACAGGGACATCTCTTTCTGCAGAACGAAACACAGACAGCACCATTTCTCCCTTATCTAGTATCGATGACGTGGCCGAATCTCTAAGAGACACTGCAGTCATCATGAGCGTCTCTCATCTGTTGCTTCGCCTTACGGCTGGAGCGCCTGATGAGACTCCTGGAACGGGGCTTGGATCGACTCACTTCCAGCGAAGATCCTCCTTCGGCACCTGCAGAAGAACTGGCGGTCTCTACGGCAGGACTTCCTGTGCGGCGGCTTCCCTTACTCTTGCTACTGGCGCTTACATAAGCACTAGAGCGGCGCTTCAGGCCCCCGATATTATCTTCTCCCCCAGGAGGCAGGATCCGTGATAGTGTCACAAAGTTGCGGAAGATTTCCTTGATGTTGTAGTCGTCTTTGGCAGAGCATTCCATTACTTTCACCCTGCAATATAACACGGATAATTAGCTAACTTTACAAAGTACCTACTAATATTAAAATCCAATGGTTAAAAATACTGTTGTACATTGCTCAAAAATCAGAGGAACACATGTCTAAACCAAAGCCCAAAATAAAACAGTGAGGCAATGTAAATTTTGACAGTCAGACATGATTTGAAGTATTGTCTAAAGCTACATTGGAGTTCTAAAATGTGTTACTTCCTGTCTGAATAAATCAGTGAAGTTGAAAAAACATGCGGAAATCAAAGTAAATGCTGTTGAATTTATTGATTTGTTATGTTTAAAAAAAAAAGATTTTAATAGCAATCTATGATAGAAATTTTTATTTTGTTTTCTGAAGGTAACAGAGGAATGAGACATCGGTCGCAAAAGCAGTTGCGTGAATTGAAGATGGCCATTCAATTCGCTGTCTCCAGGATTCATGGCAGCACTTGTCATCCATAGGACGATAGGAGACGATACATAGAGAGAGGTGGGTTTAAAGGAGTCTCTGGCAAGGGCACAAGAAGAAGACAACAGAGTTACCAGGTAGATATCTTGTCATATAAGCTTTGTACATAAGCAAATCTACTGCAAGAGACCAACAAAATGACGTACAAACAACTGATAACGCTAGGATGCTAAAGGACTGACGCTTGCTGATTTTTCGGAATCGGAAACAGGACTGACGCTATTGATTCGTTATTGTCAGTTTTTCTACCAATCTTGTCTTAAAGTCCCAGATTGACGTGGGACCTGTGTGCCTATAGTGCGTCTTCTAATTTTTACTTTCTCTACTGGTAAGTAGGGGAAGTATTGTATTCCACCCAAAAATTCGATGTCGAGATTTCACCGGAAATATATGTTTTGAGGTCCCCTGAATAAAAAAAAAAGCATTTTTAGAAAAAGGTCCGTGTGTCTGTGTGTCAGTCAATCTGTCTGTCTGTGTGTCAGTCTGTGGACAGCATAACTCAAAAACGAAAAGTCGGTTGAAAACCAAAGTTGGTATTTAAGTTTAATGTCTTTCAAGAATGCGACACGAAGATTTTGAAGAAAATAGCCCCACCCTAAACTACCCTTTACATGGAAAATTTTTAGAAAATTTTGATTTTCTTGAAAATGGCTCTAACGATTTTGATTAAGATGTCATATGTTTGAGATGTTTTTATGACAAATGAAATGTATATCTTGAATTTTTTGGCTATAGCCCCTGTAGTCGTATTTACTCTGGACGACTTTTGCGTAACTGGTAAACCGTTAGATATAGATCAAATCATACTATACCAAAAATGTAGATCTTGCTAAAATACACAACCTATGTCTCAATGAATTTTCTTGTAGGGTTAACCATTTCGGAGATATTCCTTGTTATGCGTGTGAGTTTTGGGAAACTTAAAACTTTCGTGAAATGGATCATCGTTCATTTTTTTATATGGTAAGTGTGCAAAGAGAAGAAAATCTCAAAGCTTCAAAAGATGTGACTATCGCTCAAAGCCTTCTGTATTCTAACTTTCCCCTTGCGCCTACAAGGAAATAAGCAACAAGATTATATGTACAAACGTTTATCTCAACTAAGACGAAGAAGATATAGGAATAAGAATTTGTAAATTTGTACAAATAGTTTGTACAAGAGTAGAGAAAGTCATGTGAGTGCAGCACATCAGATTTTTCATAAAAGTCTTCTATTTCTTCTTCTGTGCTGGCCTTTGTGGGTGGCATACTTGGGCTATTGACACTGTTGTTTTCCCAAACCTAGTAACGCTATCGTTTCGTTTATTCCGATTATGCCCTTAATATTGTTCTTTATTCTGTTTGAGGTAATAAATCCAACTCCCTCTTGTCCTCTTTGAGTGGAGTGAATAAATATATCGCCGTTTTCTGTTTCTGTAATGCATGTGCCTTCTCTCTTTACTTCCCCTAAGCCTTACCTTTTCAAATGTTTTGAGCTTTCTAAAATAACACCTTCTTCAAAATATTAGCTATCGGCCATGTTAAAAATTGGTTACATTAATTAGGCGAGAATCTAATACATATACCAAGTCGGTTGGTACACTGTCTGAAAAGTATCCGACCTTATTTTTTTGTGTAAAAACCTGATGGATTTGAATAAAGCGCGCTTGCATGAGCCGACCTTAAACCTTCGTGCGCATGCGTGAATTTTTTCCCGCTTGTTGATTGCGTCAGATACTGGCAAGCAGAAATGTGAGTGACGTAGTGTGTACCATACCAATCTGGTGATGCCCATAGCAACATCACCAAAAGCCATTTGAATTTTCTGAATGGTTTCCACCTGGCTGTTGCCTTGCAATGAAAAATCGCCGCGAACACTACACCCTACTTCACGCAAATGCTACTTACCAGTAACTGACGATATAACAGGCGGGAAAAAATTCACGCATGCGCTCGTAGGTTTAAGATCGACTCATGCAAGCGCGCTTGATTCAAATCCATTAGGCTTTTGCACACAAAAATAAGGGGTTATTTTCGAACAGATTTCTAACCATTAGGTGAGCAGTGTAAATGTTAATTTTCGACTGTGTGAGTTTCTTGATAACATGAACATAATAACATCAGTGAAAGAAAGAATATGAAAACCTCCTTAAGTATGCCTTAAATTGTTGCATGGTCAGTCATAAATTGTGTCAGTATAACGGACGGCGTTCAATTCTTTTTTCGCATAAGAAACAGATGTTTTCCAATTTAATTGTAAATGTTGTAGCAGTATTAGCAAGTTTGTTAGCTCTCTCGTTTCCTTTTATACCCACATGTCCACAAATACAAACCAGATATATATGTAAACGTAACAGATACTGTACAGCTGTTAAATTCAGGAGATTTTGCTGCGCAAGCACACTATACAAAAACTATCCGGCCCTAACATTCCCCATTGCTTGGTGCTACAAGTTTATGTCCAATTTTATTTTACGCGATCTTTGAGCTGTGACGCACGTTTTATGAGCATTTTATGTCGCTGCCGACTTAGAAAAGTGTAACAGCTCTTGGAAACAACAAAGCAGGAAGGGATCAATCATCAGATGCCACGTGTATGCCCACAATAGAAAATGTAACTCCCAAATGACAAATATTGCCAAACCTTCCATTAGTAAACGAACAGTTTCTAAACTGTTTCCCTATGAAAGAGAACGCACAACTCTTCGATAATAAACAAAATAATGTAAAAAGAGCAATAATAATAATAATAATAATAATAATAATAATAATAATAATAATAATGATAATGATAATGATAATGATAATGATAATGATAATGATAATGATAATGATAATGATAATGATAATGATAATGATAATGATAATGATAATGATAATGATAATGATAATGATAATGATAATGATAATGATAATGATAATGATAATGATAATGATAATGGTGAGGGTAACGGTAACAATAGTAATACAAAGATAAATTGCTTTTGTTCCTTTACCAGAAGTCATCATATGTATTTTCTTGTTCTAAGAATCCCACAGTATGTGATACATTCAGTTTTCTACGAGTATATTTGTCAGTAGTAGATATATTGTGAGGTCGTCTACTCAGCGCGGTGGTAGCGCTACAGCTTACAAAGCGAAACATCCGAGTTCGATCCCCGGTTCTGGCGTGGGGCTTATCTCCCGTTACTCCACATCAATACGCGGCGAGTAGTGGAGCGCCAAAATAAGGACGACAATGAGCGCGGCATAACAAAGCGTTTCTAGACTGTTCACGAAACTTTCGACTGTCGGAAAGTTTGAGAAAAGGTAAATTTCGAGAGAAATCCGTGCTACATCATTCTTGCCTATATAGGCGAGTCGAGGCGGCGAGATTAACCAGTTATGATAGAGTCCTTAGGCAGTTAGCTAGTTTTAAGTGTGTGTGTAGTCAGTATTGACAGAATGTGTGCATCGTCAGAGACAGTTTGGACATTGAGTCGTCGCGTCGGGGTCGTTTGTTGTGTGAAGCAATTTGTGAGACAAAGAAAGACAGTGAGTACGTGTCAAGGTTACGATAAGACAGAACAGCTGTGAGATGCTAGGTCACGACGAATTGTAGATTGCGTTAACGATAAAACAAAACTGTTTTTGTGCTTTAGTTTTAGAAGAGAAATGAAGTGACACAAAATTGTCATTTGTCACAATATGTATAACCTCCTGACTTTATCCAGTTTTTACCTTCTCTATTATGTGTAGTAAGCAGGGGAAGCTTTTCATTCCACCCAAGAGTTCGACATCGAGATTTCACCAGAAAGAGGTGTTTTGACATCATCTGTATCTAAAAGAAACAGCATTTTTACTTTCAATACTACGTATAGTAAGTAGAAGTATTGTATTCGACTAAAAATCTCGATGTCGGGATTTCACCGGAAATATATGTTTTGAGGCCCCCTGAATCCAAAACAGCAGTTTTAGAAAAAGGTGTGTGTGTGTGTGTGTGTGTGTATGTGTGTGTGTGTGTGTGTGTGTGTGTGTGTGTGTGTGTGTGTGTGTGTGTCTTTGAACAACCCAAGAACGAAAAGTTGGTTAAAAACCAAAGTTGTTATTTTAAGTTTAATAAATAGCCTTCAGGAATGCGACACGAAAGTTTTGAAGAAAATTCCTCCACTTAAACTACCCTTTACATGGAAAATTTTGATGTTTTCAAAAATGACTAACGATTTTGATTAAAATGCCATAGGTTTAAGCTATTTTTATTGTAAATGAAATGCATATTTTGAACTTTCTGGCTATAGCCTACGTAGTCCTGTTTTACTCTTATGATTTTTTTTCATAACTGGTTAACCGTAAGAGATAAATCAAATCTTACTATACAAAAAATATAGAACTCGTTAAGAGACACAAATTGTGTCCAAGTGCATATTTTTGTGAAGTGATCCATTTCTGAGATATTCTTTGTTATTTGTGCGCGTTTCGCAATACTTCAACTTTTCTCAAATGGGAGGTCGTTATTAACCCTTTTCTCTCTTGACCGTGCAAAGAGAACGGAATTTCAAGGCTTTAAACGATTTGACTATCGCTCAAAGCCTACTGTATTCCCATATTCCCCTTGCACCTACAAGAAAATCAGCAGTAAGATAATTTCTGCAAATGTTTATCTCGACTTATATGAGATGATAGAGAAATAAGAGTTTTTAGGAATAGTTACTACTAGAGTAGAGAAAGTCATGTGACTACAACACATCAGATTTTTAGAATAAGTGTCCTTGCGCGCATGTTTGTGTGTTTGCCCATGTGTCTGTCTGGGAACAGCATAACTTAAAACTCTGGTGTGTTGCACTCACATGACTTTCTCTACTCTTGTATTAAACATTCTTACAAGCTCTTATTCCTATATCTTCTTCGTGTTAGAGATAAACATTTGCAGAAATTATCTTATTGCTTATTTCCCTTTATGTGCAAGGCGAATGGGGGAATACAGTAGACTTTGAGCGATAGTCAAATATTTTAAAGCTTTCAAACTCCGCTCTCTTTGCATGGTTAACATTTAACAATGAATAACGATGTTCCATTTGACAGAAGTTTAAGTTCTCCAAAACTCGCACAAACAACAAGGCATATCTCCAAAAATTATTCAGACATCAATTGTGTATTTTAGCAAGATCTAAATGTTTTGTATAGTAAGATTTAGTCTATCTCTTAGGGTTTACCAGTTATGCAAAAGTCACCCAGAGTAAATAGACTATATGGGCTATAACCAGAAAATTCAAGATGTACGTTTCATTTGTCATAAAAATATCTCAAACATATGGCACTTTAATCAAAATCGTTAGAGTAATTTTCAAGAAAATCAAAATTTTCGAAAAGTTTTCCATGTAAAGAGAAGTTTAGGGTGGAGTAATTTTCTTCAAAATCTTCGTGTCGCATCCTTGAAAGACGTTAACCTTAAATACCAACTTTGGTTTTTAACCGACTTTTCGTTTTTGAGTTATGCTGTCCACAGACTGACAGACATACACACACGAACTTTTTCTAAAAATGCTTTTTTTTTTATTCAGGGGACCTCAAAACATATATTTGCGGTGAAATCTCGATATCGAATTTTTGGATGGAATACAATACTTCCTCTACGTTACTATACGTAGAAGAGAAAGTAAACACGAGAAGTCAGTTAACGACAAATTTACTATTTAAGTTTAGCATCTTCCAAGTTATGATACAAAGATTTTCGAGGAAATATTTGGTTAAATCAGCTGAAGGAAGCCGTTTAGATACGGAAAAAATCTAAAATATTATTTACCATCACGGATGCATGAATTTCTACTTGTGAATCATCTTTAGGGCATTTTTTTGCTTCACGCCCAAATAGCTAACTTATTCACGAAGCACAGACATCACCAGTGAAAAAAAAAAAAAAAAAAAAAAAAAAAATGGGGTGCATAAATCCTTGCCAGCGTGAAACACCACATTCAGGAACTGGTGAGAGAGAATTTGCTTTCCGTGTTTGCTGTACCGTCCAGAGAATAAAAGCTGCTAAATTAAACATTCACACACATGCGAATTCCGGGAGTAACAGAGAAGTATAAAAGAAAAACAAACACACGGAATAACATGCACAGCGTGATGCTGCATTATCGGCTGCATTAGTGCATTTACCCGTCGTGTTCGAGATTTCTCGCCTCTCTATGCCTACTTTACCTCTTCGCTTCCACAACAATAATAAGAATACATTTTCGTAATTTAAATCGGCATTCTTCTTTTAGCAGTCTCCTCTTTGAGCTGAGTTCTTTTCAGTAAACATAATGCACTTCAAAAATGTGTAATTCGGTTAGAACAATTTGTCTGGTACGATCATTGATTATTTTATACAGAAATAATAGCAAATGCTGGATAAGTTATTGGTGTTTTATACGGGGTGTTAGGGGTACGAGTGCAGGGACTTTAGAGGTGACTTTTTGACGTTAAACTGAAACATAACTCACTCTTTTAGCATAGGGCTGACGAACGTTACTCCGCAGGTGAGAAGGGAGGAGCACCCCTTTAATAGGTAACTACAGTAGCACCCTTTAGCTAGAACCGGGTTTCGCTTTGTTTTCCCCACTTTTCCTCTTTCGTGGTCATGAAGGGAGAGGAAGTGGGGTAATGTGTTCACACCTGCTGAGTAACGTTCGTCAGCCCTGCTCTAGCATTTTGCTCTGTAGTGCACGGTTGCATAAATAAAAAATAAAATTGATCCAATGTTTGATTATCAATATGTCATCAAATAATTTTAAAGAACTTTTTCGTTTTTTCTAAAATGAGTTGTTTAGCCACAAAACCGTATTAAACCACTGAATTCCGGCGTGTATTTTAACTGTAAATGCTTTAAAACTTCAGTGTAGTTACAATTTCAGCATAGTCGTTGCACATGAAACTATGACATGGTCGCTACAGGAACAAGTACTGTTAAAATATGTGTACCAACCTAAGTTTGGGAAGTTCGCAGTAGACCCATTCTGAAACATCCTCAATTTTGACTTCTCTGTGGGATGTTGCTAGGTCCAATTTGTTGCCAGCCACTACAATTGGTATCTCCTGAAAGTCAGCTCGCTGTTCCCGAACTTCCTCAAAACAGCGCTTCAGGCTCTCGAAGGAAGGCGCTGATGTAACGGCGTACACCAAAAGGAAGGCGTGGGCCGTGGCGACGCTAAGGCGTCTCATGGCTGGGAACTCCATGTCTCCGGCGGTGTCCAGGATATCTACCTAAGAAACCCAAGAATTTGTTAAACACGTGTTAATAATGCTTCAACTTACTATACCAATAGTGAGTATTAACACTATGGACCACGGGTAATGGACTGACTGGCTTCAAGCGGAGGGGATTCCACACTGTGCGTATTCAGGGCAATAAAATTATGTGACCGACTCCTGGTAAGAAGGGAAGAGGTGAGAGCAACCTATGGGCGTGTTGGAACCCGGGCGGGGGCCATGAGCCAGCGTGAGTGAACCACAGGTAGATATGTTTTTACTTTCTGTACCGCTTTCATAAGGTAGGAAATATATTCCATTCCACCCAAAAATTCAACTGAGATTTCGTTGGAAACCACACTGTGAAGACCCAGTATACTTTTGACGATGCAAGGCAAGTATTTTAAAGGAACTACTCCAAACCGTTATTCATATCGTGGTAGTAATTTGTTTCATTTTACCAGATATAGTTATGTTTTGATTAGTGTCATATCTTTGGATAAACTGTAGGTGTCTGGCTTTTCTGTAAACGGATATGGCATTTTCTTCTTTCTCACGAAAGTTTCTGCAATTAACAACCAAAACACACACTAAAGCTTATAGTGGAAAATTGGAACTTAATGAGATATATTATCGTGCAATGAGACTGAAAAAATTCAGTGCCATAGCCGGGATTTGAACCGTGCATCTTCCGATCTCCGTTCGGTTGCTCTAACCACTGAGCTACCATAGCAATGTGTCGACACGACATTAAATTCTCCAACTGACCTGCACTTTTCGTGGCAAGCCGCAAAGAGATCTCAAATCTTAATTTCCGTTGATTGACCTTATAGTTGGTTAAACTCGAAGTTCGGGACGTGAGTCCTTACAATATGGTAAGTCGCCATTAGACTAGTTTATCTCATATACATTTGAGACTCCTTGTGTGGTTTACCGGGAAAAATGCGAGTTAGTTGGAGAATTTAATATCGTATCGGCACGTTGTCATGGAAGCTTAGCGGTTAGAGCAGCTGGACGGAGACCGGAAGATCCGTGGTTCAAATCCTGGTTATGACATTGAATTGGTCAGCCTCATTCTACCCCTTTTAACCTCGTGCTATACACGACTATTGTGTGGAAAAACAGAATCATATTTATGTCACTTTTTGTAGCATTCATATTTCCAAAATAATGCTTCTTGTTTGAATTTATCGTATATTAAGTACAAAATGTTGAAACATTGAGTACACTACTTTTTGTTTCTAATAAGTAATAACCGGGGAGCGGGATTTTAGTAAGAAATCCATCAATTTAACCGTGCTCCTACAACGAGAAGTGGAAGCGCCTTGCAGTGCTCTTGTAAACAAGTAGAGTGGAAGGCAGTTTAGCCCTTGCGCTACCTGTCGGCTCTACACTGCATGCTGGTATCATTCCTATGTTTACTTACTAAAATCCCGCTCCTTGGTAACAATATGTATCAACTGTCCTAATCTACTATATACTCTTTTGAAACAAAGCGTTAAAACTACCACTAGTAAGCATGTATTGTGATTAACGGTGGTAGACAGAAAATCTTTAATGAATAATTTACAAAATATATAAGAACTTGAACAATAAGTAGCTATATCTATATAAACGGTTGCACAAAAGTATTTTCTCCCAGGACGGAAAATAAACATAAAGGCCACGATCCGAAGTGGGTAGCATATATAAGGCTAAAGGGAATTTATGTTCTGAAATATTTCTTCACATGCTGTTTTCTAATTAGCCACAGGATGAGCAAATAACTCGCTAGAATTAGCATTGGTTTCCTCTGTACTGTGTCCATATTTACGATATCAGACTGATACATAACGTATTGTCCCTAGACAATAGGTACAAGAAAAATTTGTAATTGTTTTTCCTTGTATCACATCAGGCACTCAAGTCAAATATTAAAGCTACCATCAATGGGGGTATGTAACTGAAGTTTATCGGAGCTACAGGAACTTTCTAGAAAACATCTCTGCTGTTTGTTCCCTTGTTCGATGTTTCCTATAGGAGAGGTTGAGAGAAAGAAAGATACGGTAAAGACTGAGCAAACGGACAGGCGGATAAGCACATTTTCCAGAATGAACGCCATAATTATTGCAGAACGACAAACTGCTTTTACTAGAAGCACTAAAGGTGAATTTTCTGACATAACATAAAAATCCGAAAAAAAAAACTAGTTAAATCATGTTACAATGGGCGGTGCCGTGTCCTAGCGGTTAGACCGCTCACCTACCACCTAGGCGGCACTGGTTCGATCCCAGGGACCCGCAGATGGTATTCGTGGTGAACGAAGCGACGTCTGAACGAGTTTTCTCCAGTTTCTCCGGTTTTTACCGTTATTTATTCCACCAAATGCTCCATTATCATCTTTCCAATCATCCATTTTGCCCGCATCTCATATGATCCTCTTCCTCACTCTCATACCTGGTTCTGGACTGACCACCCGCTTCCAGGTCTTCACTCTGTTCGGTACATAGGTTCCTGTGCTCTCCAACAGGCATCTGACCCTAGGCACTAGCTTGTAAGTCCTATAAGGGGAGTGTAATCAGGTAAAGAAGAAGAAGAAGAATAGTCACTGTCATAACTCATGCAATTATGACACACGAAATATGGATAATTTCTGATCTCTACACACATGGTATGTACCAATTTGCTCCTTCCTTGTAACACAGTTGGCGTTCTTTGCACATATTCTCTTTCTCTTCTAACTTTCCGGGTTTTCGCTGCCTTTTCCTTTTCAGTGCGTGCAGTTTTCCTAGCTTTTTCTTTTATAAATTCTGAGCTTGTTATATTTTCAGATTTTCTGAATTTCCTTTCGATTCCTGTTTTATTTTTAATGTCCAGGAAAGGTTTTGGAGAAAAACTTAGCTGCTCGGAGTTTTTCGAGGGTGTAGAAGGTTGAGTCTGGTTGTGTTTTCCGCACCATTTTCATGTTTAATTGAACACGGAACTGAATTTAACTTCAATAAATATTATGCATATCATTATTTAGGTATGATCCACGTCTATAAGTGTTTCAAAAGTTGTATTGAATTAGTTGCGAGACGTAACACGCGCTGTCCTTATGCCCCGCTGTGCGATCAAACAGTAAATAACTCAGAAGTCAGGCTGCAGATATTTTTTCCCTAGTAAGCTTCGTCATCGATAGGTGGATCTCTGATGTCACCATGTGTGTGTCTAGATTTCTAGAGCATTGTCTTACGCCTTCGTATTACATAAAAACCTTGCAACTGATGGAATCTTAGAGTTAAAGTAACTAAATTGCAAATATTTCTTATATTTTTCGTTTCTGTTGCGGATTCTACATTTCCTTTAGGATAATTGCAGATCCTTTCCACAATATGTCGATACAGTTCTAATGTACACAACACTTCTCAATTCATAGTGATACCAAAATTGGTAAGAAAGTTATACTAAATATTCTTAGCAAGCGTCTGTTTGTCCTCATGTCCATTTGCCCCCTCCTTACCCTACAGGGGTTTGTTTAAAAAATAAAAATGAACTTAAGATATTGGTGCACAAAGTTTATATTTTATTTTAATAAAAAGAAAAGGAATTAATCAGTGATTTCGAACAAATGATTTAAAGTCTTATGATTCTTGTTTTTATGTTTACCTTTATGAAATGTTTGATTTGTTTCATGTCTTGCTGAAAAGAGAAGAAAACAGAAGAGATAAATATAAGTTTAAGGAATTAAGAAAGAAAAAAGGAAACATGTATTTAGAAAAATTACATGCGACCAAGGATGACAATATTGTAGACTCTATTCTATCGTAGAAGCCAGTATAACAGTGCAATACATTTCATATTTTGCCATTAATAATTGAAGTGGAATATGTGATACCTTAAGTGTGACAGGTCCAAGGTCGAACTCTCGATTATAGAGGTCTTCCACTGTGCTTCTGTACTTATCGGTGTAAGTGTTGAAGAGGAATCGTTTCACGATACAGCTTTTGCCAACTCCGGCTCCTCCTAGGAGCACCAGCCTTATGCGCTCGTGGTCACTCATTTTGCTTCACTCTGAAACAAAACAAAACGAATCCAATCAACCTAACGGGAATGAAAAAACAACTGCATCTAGGTTCGTTTCCCTACATCTGTTGTCTTCCCCGTCGTTTACCTTGGAAGGGAGAGGAAATACTGCATTCCACCCTAAAATTTCATACTGTGTTTTCAGAGGAAATGCAAGTTTAGAGGTCCTCTAAACCCAAAATATCAGAATAATCGTTCTGTAACCCAAAACACGAAAAGTCATATAAACACCAATCTTTATATGTTGTTAGTTGTTAGCTAATGCTGGATTTCTGACAATGAAGTCATTAATCCTCTTGCTCTACAACATTTTTCACTCATAGAGCAATAGCAGTAGGTATAGTAACCGCTTTTAAGAGAGCACCATATTTTTATGTTTTGGCGGTCACATCGCTCTCTCACAACACCCAGAATGTCTGGAGGACCACACCTGTCGTTGGTTTACGGGTCTCACCGACCTGACCGGGAGAGTTATCAAAATAAATTCACCGACCATATCCTCTGATTACCAATCAGAGGACGCATTACATGCCATGACAGGTCAGCATGTTAGGGGTTAAGATTTTATAGAGAAATGGAGAGGTTGGAAAAATAAAGACTCCCTAGCCCTCGGGAACCCTAATAGCATCGGGGTCGGAAGAGAACAAGAGATGACCAAGGTAAGGTCAGATAGAAAAGTTACAGTGAGGAGCGAAACACCAGTAAGTGGAAGTAATGTTCTGTTCAGCTTGGGTACCTTGTGGTCGCCATTCACATATCCCCTAGATGGAGACCCCTGAGTTGAACTCAATAAATGCTGCTTATTTTAAGCAATATTTGCAACCTTTTCCATAACAGACATTAAGAATTTGGAGATAAATTTAAAGAAAATTAAAATGTGGCTTAAGCTTTTCACTGCTGAGATATTTTCCACTTAATGACCCCTCCTTGCTGAGATACTTTTAACATTTAAAATGCTTTATATTCATACAATAACATGCAAAGAGAATATAAATGTCATGAAACACTCACCTAGGAGGCTGTAGACTGATGTAGATAATCCATTTTCTCACAAACTCATTAATTTCAAAAGCTTAATTTAGGCCACACACAACACACAGAAGTTAGGGTTGTCCACAGGGACCATAAATTTAGACAGGTAATTATTGTAATGTGTAACATTATCAATCACTAATAACTTCAAGCACTACTACATAGAAGTGTCACAGTGAAAATGAAAGAAATTATAATATGGTTATCCAAAGTTCATTTTGCTAAATTTATTTCGAATCTGAATATTTGCTTATCACTAATAACTCTAAGCACTGATACTACTAAAAATAAAAATATCATAGTGAAAATGAGACTATTTATGATCAGGGTTACGCAAAGTTCACAGAGCTAAATTTGTTTTGAATATGAATGTTTGTCTTATACCTATTGAATAAGAAATTTTTTTAAAAATAATAGAAAAATTCTTTGAGCTACCTCATTCCAGTATTTTTTTAAAAACGAGTGAAACAAACACTAAAATTGAGTCTCCAATGGTCAACAATAGGTTTCAGTTTATGTACTTTATATATAAGTACAGCAACTAGCAAGATTACGACACAAACATTTTCATAAAATTACGCCCCCAAAAAGCCTTAGACGATTGTGATCATCTTGTGCTATGTTTGAAATACTGAGGTATCTTGAATTTTATAACAAGAATCCTAGAAGTTCCCTTCATGCTGAATAAGGAAGCATTAGGAAAGCTTATGACTTAAAAGCTTCCTACGAAAAGTCTGATGTGTTGCACTCACATGACTTTCTGTACTCTTGTATTAGACATTCTTACAAATTCTTATTCCTCTATCTTCTTCATGTTAGTAGAGACAAAACATTTACAGAAATTATCTTATTACATATTTGATTGTAGGTGCAAGAGCAATATGAGAATGTAGTAGACTATGAGCGATAGTCAAATATTTTAAAGCTTGTACTAGACTATACTAGCCTGTACTAACCTTACTAGGCTATCTCCTCAGTCTATACTTATATACAGATCTGGTGTAGCCTATGTGAGCCTATACTAGCGTATCTCCCCAGCCTATACTTATTGACAGATCTGGTGTAGCCTATGTGAGCCTATACTAGCCTGTCTCCCCAGCCTATACTTGTATATAACGTGATGAGCCTATGCTAGCCTATACTAGCCTATCTCCCCAGCCTATACCTATATACAGATCTGGTGTAGCATATGTGAGCCTATACTAGCCTGTCTCCCCAGCCTATACCTATATACAGATCTGGTGTAGCATATGTGAGCCTATACTAGCCTATCTCCCCAGCCTATACTTATATACAGATTTGGTGTAGTCTATGTGAGCCTATACTAGCCTGTCTCCCCAGCCTATACTTGTATACAGATCTGGTGTAGCATATGTGAGCCTATACTAGCCTATCTGCCCAGCCTATACTTATATACAGATCTGGTGTAGCATATGTGAGCCTATACTAGCCTATCTCCTCAGTCTATACTTGTATACAGATCTGGTGTAGCATATGTGAGCCTATACTAGCCTGTCTCCCCAGCCTATACTTGTATACAGATCTGGTGTAGCATATGTGAGCCTATACTAGCCTGTCTCCCCAGCCTATACTTGTATATAACGTGATGAGCCTATACTAGCCTGTCTCCCCAGCCTATACTTATATACAGATTTGGTGTAGCATATGTGAGCCTATACTAGCCTGTCTCCCCAGCCTATACTTATATACAGATTTGGTGTAGCATATGTGAGCCTATACTAGCCTGTCTCCCCAGCCTATAATTGTATATAACGTGATGAGCCTATACTAGCCTGTCTCCCCAGCCTATACTTGTATATAACGTGATGAGCCTATGCTAGCCTATACCAGCCTATCGCCCCAGCCTATACTTATATACAGATTTGGTGTAGTCTAACAGATCGGGAGTAGTCTATGTAAGCGCATACTACCCTATATTAGCATATAATGGCCTATCTTCTCAGTCTATACTTATATACAGATCTGTTTTGCCTATGTGAGCCAATACTAGCCTATCTCCCCAGCCTATACTTATTTATAGATCTGGTGTAACCTATGTGAGCCTATACTAGCCTATCGCCCCAGCCTATACTTATATACAGATTTGGTGTAGTCTAACAGATCGGGAGTAGTCTATGTAAGCGCATACTACCCTATACTAGCATATAATGGCCTATCTTCTCAGTCTATACTTATATACAGATCTGTTTTGCCTATGTGAGCCTATACTAGCCTATCTGCCCAGCCTATACTTATATACAGACTTGGTGTAGCATATGTGAGCCTATACTAGCCTGTCTCCCCAGCCTATACTTGTATATAACGTGATGAGCCTATGCTAGCCTATACTAGCCTGTCTCCCCAGCCTATACTTATTTATAGATCTGGTGTAACCTATGTGAGCCTACACTAGCCTATCGCCCCAGCCTATACTTATATACAGATTTGGTGTAGTCTAACAGATCGGGTGTAGTTTATGTGAGCGCATACTACCCTATACTAGCATATACTGGCCTATCTTCTCAGTCTATACTTATAAACAGATCTGTTTTGCCTATGTGAGCCAATACTAGCCTATCTCCCCAGCCTATACTTATTTATAGATCTGGTGTAACCTATGTGAGCCTATACTAGCCTATCGCCCCAGCCTATACTTATATACAAATCTGGTGTATCCTGTGTGAGCCTACACTAGCCTATCTCCTCAATCTATACTTATATACAGATCTAGGCTAGTAAAGGCTCCCACAGGGTACACCAGATCTGTATATAAGTGTAGGCTGGGCAGATAGGCTAGTATAGGCTCACATAGGCTACACCATATCTGTATATAAGTATAAGCTGGGCAGATAGGTTAGTATAGGCTCACCTAGGCTACAACAGATCTGTATATAAGTATAGGCTGGGCAGACAGGCTAGTATAGGCTCACCTGGGCTACACCATATCTGTATATAAGTATAAGCTGGGCAGATAGGCTAGTATAGGCTCACATAGGCTACACCATATCTGTATATAAGTATAGGCTGGGCAGATAGGCTAGTATAGGCTCACATAGGCTACACCATATCTATATATAAGTATAGGCTGGGCAGATAGGCTAGTATAGGTTCACATAGGCTACACCAGAGCTGTATATAACTATAGGCTGTGCAGATAGGCTAGTATAGGCTCACATAGGCTACACCATATCTGTATATAAGTATAGGCTGGGCAGATAGGCTAGTATAGGCTCTCATAGGCTACACCATATCTGTATATAAGTATAGGCTGGGGAGATAGGCTAGTATAGGCTCACATAGGCTACACCAGATCTGTATATAAGTATAGGCTGGGGAAATAGGGTAGTATAGGCTCACATAGGCTACACTAGATCTGTATATAAGTATAGGCTGGGCAGATAGGCTAGTACAGGCACACATAGGCTACACCATATCTATATATAAGTATAGGCTGGGCAGATAGGCTAGTATAGGCTCACATAGACTACACCAGAGGTGTATATAAGTATAGGCTGGGCAGATAGGCTAGTATAGACTCACATAGGCTACACCATATCTGTATATAAGTATAGACTGAAAAGATATGCTTGTATAGGCTCACATAGGCTACACCAGATCTGTATATAAGTATAGGCTGGGGAAATGGACTAGACTAGTATAGGCTCACATAGGCTACACCAGATTTGTATAATGTATAGACTGTGGATATAGGCTAGTATAGGCTCCCACAGGGTACACCAGATCTGTATATAAGTATAGGCTGGGCAGATAGGCTAATATAGCCTCACATAGGGTACACCATATCTGTATATAAGTAAAGACTGAGGAGATAGGCTAGTAGGCTCACATAGGCTACACCATATCTGTGTATAAGCATAGGCTGGGCAGATAGGATAGTATAGGCTAGTATAGGCTCAAATAGGCTACACCAGATCTGTATATAAGTATAGACTGCGGAGATAGGCTAGTATAGGCTCACATATGCTACACCAAATCTGTACATAAGTGTAGGCTGGGCAGATAGGCTAGTATAGGCTCACATATGCTACACCAGATCTGTATATAAGTATAGGCTGGGCAGATAGGCTAGTATAGGCTCACATAGGCTACACCAGATCTGTATATAAGTATAGACTGAGGAGATAGGCTAGTATAGGCTCACATATGCTACACCAAGTCTGTATATAAGTATAGGCTGGGCAGATAGGCTAGTATAGGCTCACATATGCTACACCAGATCTGTATATAAGTATAGGCTGGGCAGATAGGCTAGTATAGGCTCACATATGCAACCCCAGATCTCTATATAAGTATAGACTGGGCAGATAGGCTAGTATAGGCTCCCACAGGATACACCAGATCTGTATATAAGTACAAACTGAGGAGATAGGGTAATATAGCCTCACATAGGCTAATATAGCCTCACATAGGCTAATATAGCCTCACATAGGCTACACGAGATCTGTATATATGTATAAACTGAGGATATAGGCTAGTATAGGCTCCCACAGGGTACACCAGATCTGTATATAAGTATAGGCTGGGCAGATAGGCCAGTATAGGCTCACATAGGCTACACCATACCTGTATATAAGTATAGACTGAAAAGATAGGCTTGTATAGGCTCACATAGGATACACCAGATATGTATATAAGTATAGGCTGTTGAGATAGGGTAGTATAGGCTCACATAGGCTACACTAAATCTGTATATAAGTATAGACTGCGGAGATAGGCTAGTATATGTTCTCATAGGCTACACCAGTTCTGCATATAAGTATAGACAGAGCAGATAGGCTAGTGTAGGCTAGTATAGGCTAGTATATGCTCACATAGGCTACACCAGATTTGTATAAAGTGTAGACTGAGGATATAGGCTACTATAGGCTCTTACAGGGTACACGAGATTTGTATATAAGTACAGGCTGGGCAGATCAGCTACTATAGGCTCACATAGGCTACACCATATGTATATATAAGTATAGACTGGGCAGATAGGCTAGTATAGGCTCTCATAGGCTACACCATATCTGTATATAAGTATAGGCTGGGGAGATAGGCTAGTATAGGCTCACACAGGCTACACCAGATCTGTATATAAGTATAGACTGCGGAGATAGGCTAGTATAGGCTCACATATGCTACACCAAATCTGTACATAAGTGTAGGCTGGGCAGATAGGCTAGTATAGGCTCACATATGCTACACCAGATCTGTATATAAGTATAGGCTGGGCAGATAGGCTAGTATAGGCTCACATAGGCTACACCAGATCTGTATATAAGTATAGACTGAGGAGATAGGCTAGTATAGGCTCACATAGGATACGCCAGATATGTATATAAGTATAGGCTGTGGAGATAGGCTAGTATAGGCTCACATATGCTACACCAGATCTATATATAAGTATAGGCTGTGCAGATAGGCTAGTATAGGCTCACATAGGCTACACCAGAGCTGTATATAACTATAGGCTGGGCAGATAGGCTAGTATAGGCTCACATAGGCTACACCATACCTGTATATAAGTATAGACTGAAAAGATAGGCTTGTATAGGCTCACATAGGATACAGCAGATATGTACATAAGTATAGGCTGTTGAGATAGGCTAGTATAGGCTCACATAGGCTACACTAAATCTGTATATAAGTATAGACTGCGGAGATAGGCTAGTATATGTTCCCATAGGCTACACCAGTTGTGTATATAAGTATAGACAGAGCAGATAGGCTAGTGTAGGCCAGTATAGGCTAGTATATGCTCACATAGACTAGTATAGGCTAATATAGGGCAGTATAGGCTCACATAGACTACACCAGATTTGTATAAAGTGTAGACTGAGGATATAGGCTAGTATAGGCTCCTACAGGGTACACGAGATTTGTATATACGTACAGGCTGGGCAGATCAGCTACTATAGGCTCACATAGGGTACACCATAATTGTATATAAGTATAGACTGGGCAGATAGGCTAGTATAGGCTCTCATAGGCTGCGCCATATCTGTATATAAGTATAGGCTGGGGAGATAGGCTAGTATAGGCTACGCCATATCTGTATATAATTATAGGCTGGGGAGATAGGCTAGCATAGGCTCACATAGGCTACACCAGATCTGTATATAAGTATAGGCTGGGGAAATGGACTAGACTAGTATAGGCTCACATAGGCTACACCAGATTTGTATAATGTATAGACTGTGGATATAGGTTAGTATAGGCTCCCACAGGGTACACCAGATCTGTATATAAGTATAGGCTGGGCAGATAGGCTAATATAGCCTCACATAGGGTACACCATATCTGTATATAAGTAAAGACTGAGGAGATAGGCTAGTAGGCTCACATAGGCTACACCATATCTGTATATAAGTATAGGCTGGGCAGATAGGATAGTATAGGCTAGTATAGGCTCAAATAGGCTACACCAGATCTGTATATAAGTATAGGCTGGGGAAATAGGGTAGTATAGGCTCACATAGGCTACACTAGATCTGTATATAAGTATAGGCTGGGCAGATAGGCTAGTACAGGCACACATAGGCTACACCATATCTATATATAAGTATAGGCTGGGCAGATAGGCTAGTATAGGCTCACATAGACTACACCAGAGGTGTATATAAGTATAGGCTGGGCAGATAGGCTAGTATAGACTCACATAGGCTACACCATATCTGTATATAAGTATAGACTGAAAAGATATGCTTGTATAGGCTCACATAGGATACGCCAGATATGTATATAAGTATAGGCTGTGGAGATAGGCTAGTATAGGCTCACATATGCTACACCAGATCTATATATAAGTATAGGCTGTGCAGATAGGCTAGTATAGGCTCACATAGGGTACACCAGAGCTGTATATAACTATAGGCTGGGCAGATAGGCTAGTATAGGCTCACATAGGCTACACCATACCTGTATATAAGTATAGACTGAAAAGATAGGCTTGTATAGGCTCACATAGGATACAGCAGATATGTACATAAGTATAGGCTGTTGAGATAGGCTAGTATAGGCTCACATAGGCTACACTAAATCTGTATATAAGTATAGACTGCGGAGATAGGCTAGTATATGTTCCCATAGGCTACACCAGTTGTGTATATAAGTATAGACAGAGCAGATAGGCTAGTGTAGGCTAGTATAGGCTAGTATATGCTCACATAGACTAGTATAGGCTAATATAGGGCAGTATAGGCTCACATAGACTACACCAGATTTGTATAAAGTGTAGACTGAGGATATAGGCTAGTATAGGCTCCTACAGGGTACACGAGATTTGTATAGACGTACAGGCTGGGCAGATCAGCTACTATAGGCTAACATAGGGTACACCATATCTGTATATAAGTATAGACTGGGCAGATAGGCTAGTATAGGCTCTCATAGGCTACGCCATATCTGTATATAAGTATAGGCTGGGGAGATAGGCTAGTATAGGCTCACATAGGCTACACCAGATCTGTATATAAGTATAGGCTGGGGAAATGGACTAGACTAGTATAGGCTCACATAGGCTACACCAGATTTGTATAATGTATAGACTGTGGATATAGGCTAGTATAGGCTCCCACAGGGTACACCAGATCTGTATATAAGTATAGGCTGGGCAGATAGGCTAATATAGCCTCACATAGGGTACACCATATCTGTATATAAGTAAAGACTGAGGAGATAGGCTAGTAGGCTCACATAGGCTACACCATATCTGTATATAAGTATAGGCTGGGCAGATAGGATAGTATAGGCTAGTATAGGCTCAAATAGGCTACACCAGATCTGTATATAAGTATAGACTGCGGAGATAGGCTAGTATAGGCTCACATATGCTACACCAAATCTGTACATAAGTGTAGGCTGGGCAGATGGGCTAGTATAGGCTCACATATGCTACACCAGATCTGTATATAAGTATAGGCTGGGCAGATAGGCTAGTATAGGCTCACATAGGCTACACCAGATCTGTATATAAGTATAGACTGAGGAGATGGGCCAGTATAGGCTCACATATGCTACACCAAGTCTGTATATAAGTATAGGCTGGGCAGATAGGCTAGTATAGGCTCACATATGCTACACCAGATCTGTATATAAGTATAGGCTGGGCAGATAGGCTAGTATAGGCTCACATAGGCTACACCAGATCTGTATATAAGTATAGACTGAGGAGATAGGCTAGTATAGGCTCAAATATGCTACACCAAGTCTGTATATAAGTATAGGCTGGGCAGATAGGCTAGTATAGGCTCACATATGCTACACCAGATCTGTATATAAGTATAGGCTGGGCAGATAGGCTAGTATAGGCTCACATAGGCTACACCAGATCTGTATGTAAGTATAGGCTGGGCAGATAGGCTAGTATAGGCTCACATATGCTACACCAGATCTGTATATAAGTATAGGCTGGGGAGATAGGCTAGTATAGGCTCACATAGGCTACACCAGATCTGTATATAAGTATAGGCTGGGCAGATAGGCTAGTATAGGCTCACATAGGCTACACCAGATCTGTATATAAGTATAGGCTGGGCAGATAGGCTAGTATAGGCTCACATATGCAACCGCAGATCTGTATATAAGTATAGGCTGGGCAGATAGGCTAGTATATGCTCACATATGCTACACCAGATCTGTATATAAGTATAGGCTGGGCAGATAGGCTAGTATAGGCTCACATATGCAACCCCAGATCTCTATATAAGTATAGACTGGGCAGATAGGCTAGTATAGGCTCACACAGGATACACCAGATCTGTATATAAGTACAAACTGAGGAGATAGGGTAATATAGCCTCACATAGGCTAATATAGCCTCACATAGGCTACACGAGATCTGTATATATGTATAAACTGAGGATATAGGCTAGTATAGGCTCCCACAGGGTACACCAGATCTGTATATAAGTATAGGCTGGGCAGATAGGCCAGTATAGGCTATCATAGGCTACACCATACCTGTATATAAGTATAGACTGAAAAGATAGGCTTGTATAGGCTCATATAGGATACACCAGATATGTATATAAGTATAGGCTGTTGAGATAGGGTAGTATAGGCTCACATAGGCTACACTAAATCTGTATATAAGTATAGACTGCGGAGATAGGCTAGTATATGTTCTCATAGGCTACACCAGTTCTGTATATAAGTATAGACAGAGCAGATAGGCTAGTGTAGGCTAGTATAGGCTAGTATATGCTCACATAGACTAGTATAGGCTAATATAGGGCAGTATAGGCTCACATAGGCTACACCAGATTTGTATAAAGTGTAGACTGAGGATATAGGCTACTATAGGCTCCTACAGGGTACACGAGATTTGTATATAAGTACAGGCTGGGCAGATCAGCTACTATAGGCTCACATAGGCTACACCATATCTATATATAAGTATAGACTGGGCAGATAGGCTAGTATAGGCTCTCATAGGCTACACCATATCTGTATATAAGTATAGGCTGGGGAGATAGGCTAGTATAGGCTCACATAGGCTACACCAGATCTGTATATAAGTATAGACTGCGGAGATAGGCTAGTATAGGCTCACATATGCTACACCAAATCTGTACATAAGTGTAGGCTGGGCAGATAGGCTAGTATAGGCTCACATATGCTACACCAGATCTGTATATAAGTATAGGCTGGGCAGATAGGCTAGTATAGGCTCACATAGGCTACACCAGATCTGTATATAAGTATAGACTGAGGAGATAGGCTAGTATAGGCTCAAATAGGATACGCCAGATATGTATATAAGTATAGGCTGTGGAGATAGGATAGTATAGGCTCACATATGCTACACCAAATCTATATATAAGTATAGGCTGTGCAGATAGGCTAGTATAGGCTCACATAGGCTACACCAGAGCTGTATATAACTATAGGCTGGGCAGATAGGCTAGTATAGGCTCACATAGGCTACACCATACCTGTATATAAGTATAGACTGAAAAGATAGGCTTGTATAGGCTCATATAGGATACACCAGATATGTATATAAGTATAGGCTGTTGAGATAGGGTAGTATAGGCTCACATAGGCTACATTAAATCTGTATATAAGTATAGACTGCGGAGATAGGCTAGTATATGTTCTCATAGGCTACACCAGTTCTGTATATAAGTATAGACAGAGCAGATAGGCTAGTGTAGGCTAGTATAGGCTAGTATATGCTCACATAGACTAGTATAGGCTAATATAGGGCAGTATAGGCTCACATAGGCTACACCAGATTTGTAAAAAGTGTAGACTGAGGATATAGGCTACTATAGGCTCCTACAGGGTACACGAGATTTGTATATAAGTACAGGCTGGGCAGATCAGCTACTATAGGCTCACATAGGCTACACCATATCTATATATAAGTATAGACTGGGCAGATAGGCTAGTATAGGCTCTCATAGGCTACACCATATCTGTATATAAGTATAGGCTGGGGAGATAGGCTAGTATAGGCTCACATAGGCTACACCAGATCTGTATATAAGTATAGACTGCGGAGATAGGCTAGTATAGGCTCACATATGCTACACCAAATCTGTACATAAGTGTAGGCTGTGCAGATAGGCTAGTATAGGCTCACATATGCTACACCAGATCTGTATATAAGTATAGGCTGGGCAGATAGGCTAGTATAGGCTCACATAGGCTACACCAGATCTGTATATAAGTATAGACTGAGGAGATAGGCTAGTATAGGCTCACATAGGATACGCCAGATATGTATATAAGTATAGGCTGTGGAGATAGGCTAGTATAGGCTCACATATGCTACACCAGATCTATATATAAGTATAGGCTGTGCAGATAGGCTAGTATAGGCTCACATAGGCTACACCAGAGCTGTATATAACTATAGGCTGGGCAGATAGGCTAGTATAGGCTCACATAGGCTACACCATACCTGTATATAAGTATAGACTGAAAAGATAGGCTTGTATAGGCTCACATAGGATACAGCAGATATGTACATAAGTATAGGCTGTTGAGATAGGCTAGTATAGGCTCACATAGGCTACACTAAATCTGTATATAAGTATAGACTGCGGAGATAGGCTAGTATATGTTCCCATAGGCTACACCAGTTGTGTATATAAGTATAGACAGAGCAGATAGGCTAGTGTAGGCCAGTATAGGCTAGTATATGCTCACATAGACTAGTATAGGCTAATATAGGGCAGTATAGGCTCACATAGACTACACCAGATTTGTATAAAGTGTAGACTAAGGATATAGGCTAGTATAGGCTCCTACAGGGTACACGAGATTTGTATATACGTACAGGCTGGGCAGATCAGCTACTATAGGCTCACATAGGGTACACCATAATTGTATATAAGTATAGACTGGGCAGATAGGCTAGTATAGGCTCTCATAGGCTACGCCATATCTGTATATAAGTATAGGCTGGGGAGATAGGCTAGTATAGGCTACGCCATATCTGTATATAATTATAGGCTGGGGAGATAGGCTAGCATAGGCTCACATAGGCTACACCAGATCTGTATATAAGTATAGGCTGGGGAAATGGACTAGACTAGTATAGGCTCACATAGGCTACACCAGATTTGTATAATGTATAGACTGTGGATATAGGTTAGTATAGGCTCCCACAGGGTACACCAGATCTGTATATAAGTATAGGCTGGGCAGATAGGCTAATATAGCCTCACATAGGGTACACCATATCTGTATATAAGTAAGGATTGAGGAGATAGGCTAGTAGGCTCACATAGGCTACACCATATCTGTATATAAGTATAGGCTGGGCAGATAGGATAGTATAGGCTAGTATAGGCTCAAATAGGCTACACCAGATCTGTATATAAGTATAGGCTGGGGAAATAGGGTAGTATAGGCTCACATAGGCTACACTAGATCTGTATATAAGTATAGGCTGGGCAGATAGGCTAGTACAGGCACACATAGGCTACACCATATCTATATATAAGTATAGGCTGGGCAGATAGGCTAGTATAGGCTCACATAGACTACACCAGAGGTGTATATAAGTATAGGCTGGGCAGATAGGCTAGTATAGACTCACATAGGCTACACCATATCTGTATATAAGTATAGACTGAAAAGATATGCTTGTATAGGCTCACATAGGATACGCCAGATATGTATATAAGTATAGGCTGTGGAGATAGGCTAGTATAGGCTCACATATGCTACACCAGATCTATATATAAGTATAGGCTGTGCAGATAGGCTAGTATAGGCTCACATAGGGTACACCAGAGCTGTATATAACTATAGGCTGGGCAGATAGGCTAGTATAGGCTCACATAGGCTACACCATACCTGTATATAAGTATAGACTGAAAAGATAGGCTTGTATAGGCTCACATAGGATACAGCAGATATGTACATAAGTATAGGCTGTTGAGATAGGCTAGTATAGGCTCACATAGGCTACACTAAATCTGTATATAAGTATAGACTGCGGAGATAGGCTAGTATATGTTCCCATAGGCTACACCAGTTGTGTATATAAGTATAGACAGAGCAGATAGGCTAGTGTAGGCTAGTATAGGCTAGTATATGCTCACATAGACTAGTATAGGCTAATATAGGGCAGTATAGGCTCACATAGACTACACCAGATTTGTATAAAGTGTAGACTGAGGATATAGGCTAGTATAGGCTCCTACAGGGTACACGAGATTTGTATAGACGTACAGGCTGGGCAGATCAGCTACTATAGGCTAACATAGGGTACACCATATCTGTATATAAGTATAGACTGGGCAGATAGGCTAGTATAGGCTCTCATAGGCTACGCCATATCTGTATATAAGTATAGGCTGGGGAGATAGGCTAGTATAGGCTCACATAGGCTACACCAGATCTGTATATAAGTATAGGCTGGGGAAATGGACTAGACTAGTATAGGCTCACATAGGCTACACCAGATTTGTATAATGTATAGACTGTGGATATAGGCTAGTATAGGCTCCCACAGGGTACACCAGATCTGTATATAAGTATAGGCTGGGCAGATAGGCTAATATAGCCTCACATAGGGTACACCATATCTGTATATAAGTAAAGACTGAGGAGATAGGCTAGTAGGCTCACATAGGCTACACCATATCTGTATATAAGTATAGGCTGGGCAGATAGGATAGTATAGGCTAGTATAGGCTCAAATAGGCTACACCAGATCTGTATATAAGTATAGACTGCGGAGATAGGCTAGTATAGGCTCACATATGCTACACCAAATCTGTACATAAGTGTAGGCTGGGCAGATAGGCTAGTATAGGCTCACATATGCTACACCAGATCTGTATATAAGTATAGGCTGGGCAGATAGGCTAGTATAGGCTCACATAGGCTACACCAGATCTGTATATAAGTATAGACTGAGGAGATAGGCCAGTATAGGCTCACATATGCTACACCAAGTCTGTATATAAGTATAGGCTGGGCAGATAGGCTAGTATAGGCTCACATATGCTACACCAGATCTGTATATAAGTATAGGCTGGGCAGATAGGCTAGTATAGGCTCACATAGGCTACACCAGATCTGTATATAAGTATAGACTGAGGAGATAGGCTAGTATAGGCTCAAATATGCTACACCAAGTCTGTATATAAGTATAGGCTGGGCAGATAGGCTAGTATAGGCTCACATAGGCTACACCAGATCTGTATGTAAGTATAGGCTGGGCAGATAGGCTAGTATAGGCTCACATATGCTACACCAGATCTGTATATAAGTATAGGCTGGGGAGATAGGCTAGTATAGGCTCACATAGGCTACACCAGATCTGTATATAAGTATAGGCTGGGCAGATAGGCTAGTATAGGCTCACATAGGCTACACCAGATCTGTATATAAGTATAGGCTGGGCAGATAGGCTAGTATAGGCTCACATATGCAACCGCAGATCTGTATATAAGTATAGGCTGGGCAGATAGGCTAGTATATGCTCACATATGCTACACCAGATCTGTATATAAGTATAGGCTGGGCAGATAGGCTAGTATAGGCTCACATATGCAACCCCAGATCTCTATATAAGTATAGACTGGGCAGATAGGCTAGTATAGGCTCACACAGGATACACCAGATCTGTATATAAGTACAAACTGAGGAGATAGGGTAATATAGCCTCACATAGGCTAATATAGCCTCACATAGGCTAATATAGCCTCACATAGGCTACACGAGATCTGTATATATGTATAAACTGAGGATATAGGCTAGTATAGGCTCCCACAGGGTACACCAGATCTGTATATAAGTATAGGCTGGGCAGATAGGCCAGTATAGGCTATCATAGGCTACACCATACCTGTATATAAGTATAGACTGAAAAGATAGGCTTGTATAGGCTCATATAGGATACACCAGATATGTATATAAGTATAGGCTGTTGAGATAGGGTAGTATAGGCTCACATAGGCTACACTAAATCTGTATATAAGTATAGACTGCGGAGATAGGCTAGTATATGTTCTCATAGGCTACACCAGTTCTGTATATAAGTATAGACAGAGCAGATAGGCTAGTGTAGGCTAGTATAGGCTAGTATATGCTCACATAGACTAGTATAGGCTAATATAGGGCAGTATAGGCTCACATAGGCTACACCAGATTTGTATAAAGTGTAGACTGAGGATATAGGCTACTATAGGCTCCTACAGGGTACACGAGATTTGTATATAAGTACAGGCTGGGCAGATCAGCTACTATAGGCTCACATAGGCTACACCATATCTATATATAAGTATAGACTGGGCAGATAGGCTAGTATAGGCTCTCATAGGCTACACCATATCTGTATATAAGTATAGGCTGGGGAGATAGGCTAGTATAGGCTCACATAGGCTACACCAGATCTGTATATAAGTATAGACTGCGGAGATAGGCTAGTATAGGCTCACATATGCTACACCAAATCTGTACATAAGTGTAGGCTGGGCAGATAGGCTAGTATAGGCTCACATATGCTACACCAGATCTGTATATAAGTATAGGCTGGGCAGATAGGCTAGTATAGGCTCACATAGGCTACACCAGATCTGTATATAAGTATAGACTGAGGAGATAGATTAGTATAGGCTCAAATAGGATACGCCAGATATGTATATAAGTATAGGCTGTGGAGATAGGATAGTATAGGCAAACATATGCTACACCAAATCTATATATAAGTATAGGCTGTGCAGATAGGCTAGTATAGGCTCACATAGGCTACACCAGAGCTGTATATAACTATAGGCTGGGCAGATAGGCTAGTATAGGCTCACATAGGCTACACCATACCTGTATATAAGTATAGACTGAAAAGATAGGCTTGTATAGGCTCATATAGGATACACCAGATATGTATATAAGTATAGGCTGTTGAGATAGGGTAGTATAGGCTCACATAGGCTACATTAAATCTGTATATAAGTATAGACTGCGGAGATAGGCTAGTATATGTTCTCATAGGCTACACCAGTTCTGTATATAAGTATAGACAGAGCAGATAGGCTAGTGTAGGCTAGTATAGGCTAGTATATGCTCACATAGACTAGTATAGGCTAATATAGGGCAGTATAGGCTCACATAGGCTACACCAGATTTGTAAAAAGTGTAGACTGAGGATATAGGCTACTATAGGCTCCTACAGGGTACACGAGATTTGTATATAAGTACAGGCTGGGCAGATCAGCTACTATAGGCTCACATAGGCTACACCATATCTATATATAAGTATAGACTGGGCAGATAGGCTAGTATAGGCTCTCATAGGCTACACCATATCTGTATATAAGTATAGGCTGGGGAGATAGGCTAGTATAGGCTCACATAGGCTACACCAGATCTGTATATAAGTATAGACTGCGGAGATAGGCTAGTATAGGCTCACATATGCTACACCAAATCTGTACATAAGTATAGACTGGGCAGATAGGCTAGTATAGGCTCTCATAGGCTACGCCATATCTGTATATAAGTATAGGCTGGGGAGATAGGCTAGTATAGGCTACGCCATATCTGTATATAATTATAGGCTGGGGAGATAGGCTAGCATAGGCTCACATAGGCTACACCAGATCTGTATATAAGTATAGGCTGGGGAAATGGACTAGACTAGTATAGGCTCACATAGGCTACACCAGATTTGTATAATGTATAGACTGTGGATATAGGTTAGTATAGGCTCCCACAGGGTACACCAGATCTGTATATAAGTATAGGCTGGGCAGATAGGCTAATATAGCCTCACATAGGGTACACCATATCTGTATATAAGTAAGGATTGAGGAGATAGGCTAGTAGGCTCACATAGGCTACACCATATCTGTATATAAGTATAGGCTGGGCAGATAGGATAGTATAGGCTAGTATAGGCTCAAATAGGCTACACCAGATCTGTATATAAGTATAGGCTGGGGAAATAGGGTAGTATAGGCTCACATAGGCTACACCAGATCTGTATATAAGTATAGGCTGGGCAGATAGGCTAGTACAGGCACACATAGGCTACACCATATCTATATATAAGTATAGGCTGGGCAGATAGGCTAGTATAGGCTCACATAGACTACACCAGAGGTGTATATAAGTATAGGCTGGGCAGATAGGCTAGTATAGACTCACATAGGCTACACCATATCTGTATATAAGTATAGACTGAAAAGATATGCTTGTATAGGCTCACATAGGATACGCCAGATATGTATATAAGTATAGGCTGTGGAGATAGGCTAGTATAGGCTCACATATGCTACACCAGATCTATATATAAGTATAGGCTGTGCAGATAGGCTAGTATAGGCTCACATAGGGTACACCAGAGCTGTATATAACTATAGGCTGGGCAGATAGGCTAGTATAGGCTCACATAGGCTACACCATACCTGTATATAAGTATAGACTGAAAAGATAGGCTTGTATAGGCTCACATAGGATACAGCAGATATGTACATAAGTATAGGCTGTTGAGATAGGCTAGTATAGGCTCACATAGGCTACACTAAATCTGTATATAAGTATAGACTGCGGAGATAGGCTAGTATATGTTCTCATAGGCTACACCAGTTCTGTATATAAGTATAGACAGAGCAGATAGGCTAGTGTAGGCTAGTATAGGCTAGTATATGCTCACATAGACTAGTATAGGCTAATATAGGGCAGTATAGGCTCACATAGGCTACACCAGATTTGTAAAAAGTGTAGACTGAGGATATAGGCTACTATAGGCTCCTACAGGGTACACGAGATTTGTATATAAGTACAGGCTGGGCAGATCAGCTACTATAGGCTCACATAGGCTACACCATATCTATATATAAGTATAGACTGGGCAGATAGGCTAGTATAGGCTCTCATTGGCTACACCATATCTGTATATAAGTATAGGCTGGGGAGATAGGCTAGTATAGGCTCACATAGGCTACACCAGATCTGTATATAAGTATAGACTGCGGAGATAGGCTAGTATAGGCTCACATATGCTACACCAAATCTGTACATAAGTGTAGGCTGTGCAGATAGGCTAGTATAGGCTCACATATGCTACACCAGATCTGCATATAAGTATAGGCTGGGCAGATAGGCTAGTATAGGCTCACATAGGCTACACCAGATCTGTATATAAGTATAGACTGAGGAGATAGGCTAGTATAGGCTCACATAGGATACGCCAGATATGTATATAAGTATAGGCTGTGGAGATAGGCTAGTATAGGCTCACATATGCTACACCAGATCTATATATAAGTATAGGCTGTGCAGATAGGCTAGTATAGGCTCACATAGGCTACACCAGAGCTGTATATAACTATAGGCTGGGCAGATAGGCTAGTATAGGCTCACATAGGCTACACCATACCTGTATATAAGTATAGACTGAAAAGATAGGCTTGTATAGGCTCACATAGGATACAGCAGATATGTACATAAGTATAGGCTGTTGAGATAGGCTAGTATAGGCTCACATAGGCTACACTAAATCTGTATATAAGTATAGACTGCGGAGATAGGCTAGTATATGTTCCCATAGGCTACACCAGTTGTGTATATAAGTATAGACAGAGCAGATAGGCTAGTGTAGGCCAGTATAGGCTAGTATATGCTCACATAGACTAGTATAGGCTAATATAGGGCAGTATAGGCTCACATAGACTACACCAGATTTGTATAAAGTGTAGACTGAGGATATAGGCTAGTATAGGCTCCTACAGGGTACACGAGATTTGTATATACGTACAGGCTGGGCAGATCAGCTACTATAGGCTCACATAGGGTACACCATAATTGTATATAAGTATAGACTGGGCAGATAGGCTAGTATAGGCTCTCATAGGCTACGCCATATCTGTATATAAGTATAGGCTGGGGAGATAGGCTAGTATAGGCTACGCCATATCTGTATATAATTATAGGCTGGGGAGATAGGCTAGCATAGGCTCACATAGGCTACACCAGATCTGTATATAAGTATAGGCTGGGGAAATGGACTAGACTAGTATAGGCTCACATAGGCTACACCAGATTTGTATAATGTATAGACTGTGGATATAGGTTAGTATAGGCTCCCACAGGGTACACCAGATCTGTATATAAGTATAGGCTGGGCAGATAGGCTAATATAGCCTCACATAGGGTACACCATATCTGTATATAAGTAAGGATTGAGGAGATAGGCTAGTAGGCTCACATAGGCTACACCATATCTGTATATAAGTATAGGCTGGGCAGATAGGATAGTATAGGCTAGTATAGGCTCAAATAGGCTACACCAGATCTGTATATAAGTATAGGCTGGGGAAATAGGGTAGTATAGGCTCACATAGGCTACACTAGATCTGTATATAAGTATAGGCTGGGCAGATAGGCTAGTACAGGCACACATAGGCTACACCATATCTATATATAAGTATAGGCTGGGCAGATAGGCTAGTATAGGCTCACATAGACTACACCAGAGGTGTATATAAGTATAGGCTGGGCAGATAGGCTAGTATAGACTCACATAGGCTACACCATATCTGTATATAAGTATAGACTGAAAAGATATGCTTGTATAGGCTCACATAGGATACGCGAGATATGTATATAAGTATAGGCTGTGGAGATAGGCTAGTATAGGCTCACATATGCTACACCAGATCTATATATAAGTATAGGCTGTGCAGATAGGCTAGTATAGGCTCACATAGGGTACACCAGAGCTGTATATAACTATAGGCTGGGCAGATAGGCTAGTATAGGCTCACATAGGCTACACCATACCTGTATATAAGTATAGACTGAAAAGATAGGCTTGTATAGGCTCACATAGGATACAGCAGATATGTACATAAGTATAGGCTGTTGAGATAGGCTAGTATAGGCTCACATAGGCTACACTAAATCTGTATATAAGTATAGACTGCGGAGATAGGCTAGTATATGTTCCCATAGGCTACACCAGTTGTGTATATAAGTATAGACAGAGCAGATAGGCTAGTGTAGGCTAGTATAGGCTAGTATATGCTCACATAGACTAGTATAGGCTAATATAGGGCAGTATAGGCTCACATAGACTACACCAGATTTGTATAAAGTGTAGACTGAGGATATAGGCTAGTATAGGCTCCTACAGGGTACACGAGATTTGTATAGACGTACAGGCTGGGCAGATCAGCTACTATAGGCTAACATAGGGTACACCATATCTGTATATAAGTATAGACTGGGCAGATAGGCTAGTATAGGCTCTCATAGGCTACGCCATATCTGTATATAAGTATAGGCTGGGGAGATAGGCTAGTATAGGCTCACATAGGCTACACCAGATCTGTATATAAGTATAGGCTGGGGAAATGGACTAGACTAGTATAGGCTCACATAGGCTACACCAGATTTGTATAATGTATAGACTGTGGATATAGGCTAGTATAGGCTCCCACAGGGTACACCAGATCTGTATATAAGTATAGGCTGGGCAGATAGGCTAATATAGCCTCACATAGGGTACACCATATCTGTATATAAGTAAAGACTGAGGAGATAGGCTAGTAGGCTCACATAGGCTACACCATATCTGTATATAAGTATAGGCTGGGCAGATAGGATAGTATAGGCTAGTATAGGCTCAAATAGGCTACACCAGATCTGTATATAAGTATAGACTGCGGAGATAGGCTAGTATAGGCTCACATATGCTACACCAAATCTGTACATAAGTGTAGGCTGGGCAGATAGGCTAGTATAGGCTCACATATGCTACACCAGATCTGTATATAAGTATAGGCTGGGCAGATAGGCTAGTATAGGCTCACATAGGCTACACCAGATCTGTATATAAGTATAGACTGAGGAGATAGGCCAGTATAGGCTCACATATGCTACACCAAGTCTGTATATAAGTATAGGCTGGGCAGATAGGCTAGTATAGGCTCACATATGCTACACCAGATCTGTATATAAGTATAGGCTGGGCAGATAGGCTAGTATAGGCTCACATAGGCTACACCAGATCTGTATATAAGTATAGACTGAGGAGATAGGCTAGTATAGGCTCAAATATGCTACACCAAGTCTGTATATAAGTATAGGCTGGGCAGATAGGCTAGTATAGGCTCACATAGGCTACACCAGATCTGTATGTAAGTATAGGCTGGGCAGATAGGCTAGTATAGGCTCACATATGCTACACCAGATCTGTATATAAGTATAGGCTGGGGAGATAGGCTAGTATAGGCTCACATAGGCTACACCAGATCTGTATATAAGTATAGGCTGGGCAGATAGGCTAGTATAGGCTCACATAGGCTACACCAGATCTGTATATAAGTATAGGCTGGGCAGATAGGCTAGTATAGGCTCACATATGCAACCGCAGATCTGTATATAAGTATAGGCTGGGCAGATAGGCTAGTATATGCTCACATATGCTACACCAGATCTGTATATAAGTATAGGCTGGGCAGATAGGCTAGTATAGGCTCACATATGCAACCCCAGATCTCTATATAAGTATAGACTGGGCAGATAGGCTAGTATAGGCTCACACAGGATACACCAGATCTGTATATAAGTACAAACTGAGGAGATAGGGTAATATAGCCTCACATAGGCTAATATAGCCTCACATAGGCTAATATAGCCTCACATAGGCTACACGAGATCTGTATATATGTATAAACTGAGGATATAGGCTAGTATAGGCTCCCACAGGGTACACCAGATCTGTATATAAGTATAGGCTGGGCAGATAGGCCAGTATAGGCTATCATAGGCTACACCATACCTGTATATAAGTATAGACTGAAAAGATAGGCTTGTATAGGCTCATATAGGATACACCAGATATGTATATAAGTATAGGCTGTTGAGATAGGGTAGTATAGGCTCACATAGGCTACACTAAATCTGTATATAAGTATAGACTGCGGAGATAGGCTAGTATATGTTCTCATAGGCTACACCAGTTCTGTATATAAGTATAGACAGAGCAGATAGGCTAGTGTAGGCTAGTATAGGCTAGTATATGCTCACATAGACTAGTATAGGCTAATATAGGGCAGTATAGGCTCACATAGGCTACACCAGATTTGTATAAAGTGTAGACTGAGGATATAGGCTACTATAGGCTCCTACAGGGTACACGAGATTTGTATATAAGTACAGGCTGGGCAGATCAGCTACTATAGGCTCACATAGGCTACACCATATCTATATATAAGTATAGACTGGGCAGATAGGCTAGTATAGGCTCTCATAGGCTACACCATATCTGTATATAAGTATAGGCTGGGGAGATAGGCTAGTATAGGCTCACATAGGCTACACCAGATCTGTATATAAGTATAGACTGCGGAGATAGGCTAGTATAGGCTCACATATGCTACACCAAATCTGTACATAAGTGTAGGCTGGGCAGATAGGCTAGTATAGGCTCACATATGCTACACCAGATCTGTATATAAGTATAGGCTGGGCAGATAGGCTAGTATAGGCTCACATAGGCTACACCAGATCTGTATATAAGTATAGACTGAGGAGATAGGCTAGTATAGGCTCAAATAGGATACGCCAGATATGTATATAAGTATAGGCTGTGGAGATAGGATAGTATAGGCAAACATATGCTACACCAAATCTATATATAAGTATAGGCTGTGCAGATAGGCTAGTATAGGCTCACATAGGCTACACCAGAGCTGTATATAACTATAGGCTGGGCAGATAGGCTAGTATAGGCTCACATAGGCTACACCATACCTGTATATAAGTATAGACTGAAAAGATAGGCTTGTATAGGCTCATATAGGATACACCAGATATGTATATAAGTATAGGCTGTTGAGATAGGGTAGTATAGGCTCACATAGGCTACATTAAATCTGTATATAAGTATAGACTGCGGAGATAGGCTAGTATATGTTCTCATAGGCTACACCAGTTCTGTATATAAGTATAGACAGAGCAGATAGGCTAGTGTAGGCTAGTATAGGCTAGTATATGCTCACATAGACTAGTATAGGCTAATATAGGGCAGTATAGGCTCACATAGGCTACACCAGATTTGTAAAAAGTGTAGACTGAGGATATAGGCTACTATAGGCTCCTACAGGGTACACGAGATTTGTATATAAGTACAGGCTGGGCAGATCAGCTACTATAGGCTCACATAGGCTACACCATATCTATATATAAGTATAGACTGGGCAGATAGGCTAGTATAGGCTCTCATAGGCTACACCATATCTGTATATAAGTATAGGCTGGGGAGATAGGCTAGTATAGGCTCACATAGGCTACACCAGATCTGTATATAAGTATAGACTGCGGAGATAGGCTAGTATAGGCTCACATATGCTACACCAAATCTGTACATAAGTATAGACTGGGCAGATAGGCTAGTATAGGCTCTCATAGGCTACGCCATATCTGTATATAAGTATAGGCTGGGGAGATAGGCTAGTATAGGCTACGCCATATCTGTATATAATTATAGGCTGGGGAGATAGGCTAGCATAGGCTCACATAGGCTACACCAGATCTGTATATAAGTATAGGCTGGGGAAATGGACTAGACTAGTATAGGCTCACATAGGCTACACCAGATTTGTATAATGTATAGACTGTGGATATAGGTTAGTATAGGCTCCCACAGGGTACACCAGATCTGTATATAAGTATAGGCTGGGCAGATAGGCTAATATAGCCTCACATAGGGTACACCATATCTGTATATAAGTAAGGATTGAGGAGATAGGCTAGTAGGCTCACATAGGCTACACCATATCTGTATATAAGTATAGGCTGGGCAGATAGGATAGTATAGGCTAGTATAGGCTCAAATAGGCTACACCAGATCTGTATATAAGTATAGGCTGGGGAAATAGGGTAGTATAGGCTCACATAGGCTACACTAGATCTGTATATAAGTATAGGCTGGGCAGATAGGCTAGTACAGGCACACATAGGCTACACCATATCTATATATAAGTATAGGCTGAAAAGATAGGCTTGTATAGGCTCACATAGGATACAGCAGATATGTACATAAGTATAGGCTGTTGAGATAGGCTAGTATAGGCTCACATAGGCTACACTAAATCTGTATATAAGTATAGACTGCGGAGATAGGCTAGTATATGTTCCCATAGGCTACACCAGTTGTGTATATAAGTATAGACAGAGCAGATAGGCTAGTGTAGGCTAGTATAGGCTAGTATATGCTCACATAGACTAGTATAGGCTAATATAGGGCAGTATAGGCTCACATAGACTACACCAGATTTGTATAAAGTGTAGACTGAGGATATAGGCTAGTATAGGCTCCTACAGGGTACACGAGATTTGTATAGACGTACAGGCTGGGCAGATCAGCTACTATAGGCTAACATAGGGTACACCATATCTGTATATAAGTATAGACTGGGCAGATAGGCTAGTATAGGCTCTCATAGGCTACGCCATATCTGTATATAAGTATAGGCTGGGGAGATAGGCTAGTATAGGCTCACATAGGCTACACCAGATCTGTATATAAGTATAGGCTGGGGAAATGGACTAGACTAGTATAGGCTCACATAGGCTACACCAGATTTGTATAATGTATAGACTGTGGATATAGGCTAGTATAGGCTCCCACAGGGTACACCAGATCTGTATATAAGTATAGGCTGGGCAGATAGGCTAATATAGCCCCACATAGGGTACACCATATCTGTATATAAGTAAAGACTGAGGAGATAGGCTAGTAGGCTCACATAGGCTACACCATATCTGTATATAAGTATAGGCTGGGCAGATAGGATAGTATAGGCTAGTATAGGCTCAAATAGGCTACACCAGATCTGTATATAAGTATAGACTGCGGAGATAGGCTAGTATAGGCTCACATATGCTACACCAAATCTGTACATAAGTATAGGCTGGGCAGATAGGCTAGTATAGGCTCACATAGGCTACACCAGATCTGTATATAAGTATAGACTGAGGAGATAGGCCAGTATAGGCTCACATATGCTACACCAAGTCTGTATATAAGTATAGGCTGGGCAGATAGGCTAGTATAGGCTCACATATGCTACACCAGATCTGTATATAAGTATAGGCTGGGCAGATAGGCTAGTATAGGCTCACATAGGCTACACCAGATCTGTATATAAGTATAGACTGAGGAGATAGGCTAGTATAGGCTCAAATATGCTACACCAAGTCTGTATATAAGTATAGGCTGGGCAGATAGGCTAGTATAGGCTCACATATGCTACACCAGATCTGTATATAAGTATAGGCTGGGCAGATAGGCTAGTATAGGCTCACATAGGCTACACCAGATCTGTATGTAAGTATAGGCTGGGCAGATAGGCTAGTATAGGCTCACATATGCTACACCAGATCTGTATATAAGTATAGGCTGGGGAGATAGGCTAGTATAGGCTCACATAGGCTACACCAGATCTGTATATAAGTATAGGCTGGGCAGATAGGCTAGTATAGGCTCACATAGGCTACACCAGATCTGTATATAAGTATAGGCTGGGCAGATAGGCTAGTATAGGCTCACATATGCAACCGCAGATCTGTATATAAGTATAGGCTGGGCAGATAGGCTAGTATATGCTCACATATGCTACACCAGATCTGTATATAAGTATAGGCTGGGCAGATATCTAGTATAGGCTCACATATGCAACCCCAGATCTCTATATAAGTATAGACTGGGCAGATAGGCTAGTATAGGCTCACACAGGATACACCAGATCTGTATATAAGTACAAACTGAGGAGATAGGGTAATATAGCCTCACATAGGCTAATATAGCCTCACATAGGCTAATATAGCCTCACATAGGCTACACGAGATCTGTATATATGTATAAACTGAGGATATAGGCTAGTATAGGCTCCCACAGGGTACACCAGATCTGTATATAAGTATAGGCTGGGCAGATAGGCCAGTATAGGCTATCATAGGCTACACCATACCTGTATATAAGTATAGACTGAAAAGATAGGCTTGTATAGGCTCATATAGGATACACCAGATATGTATATAAGTATAGGCTGTTGAGATAGGGTAGTATAGGCTCACATAGGCTACACTAAATCTGTATATAAGTATAGACTGCGGAGATAGGCTAGTATATGTTCTCATAGGCTACACCAGTTCTGTATATAAGTATAGACAGAGCAGATAGGCTAGTGTAGGCTAGTATAGGCTAGTATATGCTCACATAGACTAGTATAGGCTAATATAGGGCAGTATAGGCTCACATAGGCTACACCAGATTTGTATAAAGTGTAGACTGAGGATATAGGCTACTATAGGCTCCTACAGGGTACACGAGATTTGTATATAAGTACAGGCTGGGCAGATCAGCTACTATAGGCTCACATAGGCTACACCATATCTATATATAAGTATAGACTGGGCAGATAGGCTAGTATAGGCTCTCATAGGCTACACCATATCTGTATATAAGTATAGGCTGGGGAGATAGGCTAGTATAGGCTCACATAGGCTACACCAGATCTGTATATAAGTATAGACTGCGGAGATAGGCTAGTATAGGCTCACATATGCTACACCAAATCTGTACATAAGTGTAGGCTGGGCAGATAGGCTAGTATAGGCTCACATATGCTACACCAGATCTGTATATAAGTATAGGCTGGGCAGATAGGCTAGTATAGGCTCACATAGGCTACACCAGATCTGTATATAAGTATAGACTGAGGAGATAGGCTAGTATAGGCTCAAATAGGATACGCCAGATATGTATATAAGTATAGGCTGTGGAGATAGGATAGTATAGGCTCACATATGCTACACCAAATCTATATATAAGTATAGGCTGTGCAGATAGGCTAGTATAGGCTCACATAGGCTACACCAGAGCTGTATATAACTATAGGCTGGGCAGATAGGCTAGTATAGGCTCACATAGGCTACACCATACCTGTATATAAGTATAGACTGAAAAGATAGGCTTGTATAGGCTCATATAGGATACACCAGATATGTATATAAGTATAGGCTGTTGAGATAGGGTAGTATAGGCTCACATAGGCTACATTAAATCTGTATATAAGTATAGACTGCGGAGATAGGCTAGTATATGTTCTCATAGGCTACACCAGTTCTGTATATAAGTATAGACAGAGCAGATAGGCTAGTGTAGGCTAGTATAGGCTAGTATATGCTCACATAGACTAGTATAGGCTAATATAGGGCAGTATAGGCTCACATAGGCTACACCAGATTTGTAAAAAGTGTAGACTGAGGATATAGGCTACTATAGGCTCCTACAGGGTACACGAGATTTGTATATAAGTACAGGCTGGGCAGATCAGCTACTATAGGCTCACATAGGCTACACCATATCTATATATAAGTATAGACTGGGCAGATAGGCTAGTATAGGCTCTCATAGGCTACACCATATCTGTATATAAGTATAGGCTGGGGAGATAGGCTAGTATAGGCTCACATAGGCTACACCAGATCTGTATATAAGTATAGACTGCGGAGATAGGCTAGTATAGGCTCACATATGCTACACCAAATCTGTACATAAGTGTAGGCTGGGCAGATAGGCTAGTATAGGCTCACATATGCTACACCAGATCTGTATATAAGTATAGGCTGGGCAGATAGGCTAGTATAGGCTCACATAGGCTACACCAGATCTGTATATAAGTATAGACTGAGGAGATAGGCTAGTATAGGCTCACATAGGATACGCCAGATATGTATATAAGTATAGGCTGTGGAGATAGGATAGTATAGGCTCACATATGCTACACCAGATCTATATATAAGTATAGGCTGTGCAGATAGGCTAGTATAGGCTCACATAGGCTACACCAGAGCTGTATATAACTATAGGCTGGCAGATAGGCTAGTATAGGCTCACATAGGCTACACCATACCTGTATATAAGTATAGACTGAGGAGATAGGCTAGTATAGGCTCACATATGCTACACCAAGTCTGTATATAAGTATAGGCTGGGCAGATAGGCTAGTATAGGCTCACATATGCTACACCAGATCTGTATATAAGTATAGGCTGGGCAGATAGGCTAGTATAGGCTCACATAGGCTACACCAGATCTGTATATAAGTATAGGCTGGGCAGATAGGCTAGTATAGGCTCACATATGCTACACCAGATCTGTATATAAGTATAGGCTGGGGAGATAGGCTAGTATAGGCTCACATAGGCTACACCAGATCTGTATATAAGTATAGGCTGGGCAGATAGGCTAGTATAGGCTCACATAGGCTACACCAGATCTGTATATAAGTATAGGCTGGGCAGATAGGCTAGTATAGGCTCACATATGCAACCGCAGATCTGTATATAAGTATAGGCTGGGCAGATAGGCTAGTATATGCTCACATATGCTACACCAGATCTGTATATAAGTATAGGCTGGGCAGATAGGCTAGTATAGGCTCACATATGCAACCCCAGATCTCTATATAAGTATAGACTGGGCAGATAGGCTAGTATAGGCTCCCACAGGATACACCAGATCTGTATATAAGTACAAACTGAGGAGATAGGGTAATATAGCCTCACATAGGCTAATATAGCCTCACATAGGCTAATATTGCCTCACATAGGCTACACGAGATCTGTATATATGTATAAACTGAGGATATAGGCTAGTATAGGCTCCCACAGGGTACACCAGATCTGTATATAAGTATAGGCTGGGCAGATAGGCCAGTATAGGCTCACATAGGCTACACCATACCTGTATATAAGTATAGACTGAAAAGATAGGCTTGTATAGGCTCACATAGGATACACCAGATATGTATATAAGTATAGGCTGTTGAGATAGGGTAGTATAGGCTCACATAGGCTACACTAAATCTGTATATAAGTATAGACTGCGGAGATAGGCTAGTATATGTTCCCATAGGCTACACCAGTTGTGTATATAAGTATAGACAGAGCAGATAGGCTAGTGTAGGCTAGTATAGGCTAGTATATGCTCACATAGACTAGTATAGGCTAATATAGGGCAGTATAGGCTCACATAGACTACACCAGATTTGTATAAAGTGTAGACTGAGGATATAGGCTAGTATAGGCTCCTACAGGGTACACGAGATTTGTATATACGTACAGGCTGGGCACATCAGCTACTATAGGCTCACATAGGGTACACCATATCTGTATATAAGTATAGACTGGGCAGATAGGCTAGTATAGGCTCTCATAGGCTACGCCATATCTGCATATAAGTATAGGCTGGGGAGATAGGCTAGTATAGGCTACGCCATATCTGTATATAAGTATAGGCTGGGGAGATAGGCTAGCATAGGCTCACATAGGCTACACCAGATCTGTATATAAGTATAGGCTGGGGAAATGGACTAGACTAGTATAGGCTCACATAGGCTACACCAGATTTGTATAATGTATAGACTGTGGATATAGGCTAGTATAGGCTCCCACAGGGTACACCAGATCTGTATATAAGTATAGGCTGGGCAGATAGGCTAATATAGCCTCACATAGGGTACACCATATCTGTATATAAGTAAAGACTGAGGAGATAGGCTAGTAGGCTCACATAGGCTACACCATATCTGTATATAAGTATAGGCTGGGCAGATAGGATAGTATAGGCTAGTATAGGCTCAAATAGGCTACACCAGATCTGTATATAAGTATAGGCTGGGGAAATAGGGTAGTATAGGCTCACATAGGCTACACTAGATCTGTATATAAGTATAGGCTGGGCAGATAGGCTAGTACAGGCACACATAGGCTACACCATATCTATATATAAGTATAGGCTGGGCAGATAGGCTAGTATAGGCTCACATAGACTACACCAGAGGTGTATATAAGTATAGGCTGGGCAGATAGGCTAGTATAGACTTACATAGGCTACACCATATCTGTATATAAGTATAGACTGAAAAGATATGCTTGTATAGGCTCACATAGGATACGCCAGATATGTATATAAGTATAGGCTGTGGAGATAGGCTAGTATAGGCTCACATATGCTACACCAGATCTATATATAAGTATAGGCTGTGCAGATAGGCTAGTTTAGGCTCACATAGGGTACACCAGAGCTGTATATAACTATAGGCTGGGCAGATAGGCTAGTATAGGCTCACATAGGCTACACCATACCTGTATATAAGTATAGACTGAAAAGATAGGCTTGTATAGGCTCACATAGGATACAGCAGATATGTACATAAGTATAGGCTGTTGAGATAGGCTAGTATAGGCTCACATAGGCTACACTAAATCTGTATATAAGTATAGACTGCGGAGATAGGCTAGTATATGTTCCCATAGGCTACACCAGTTCTGCATATAAGTATAGACAGAGCAGATAGGCTAGTGTAGGCTAGTATAGGCTAGTATATGCTCACATAGACTAGTATAGGCTAATATAGGGCAGTATAGGCTCACATAGACTACACCAGATTTGTATAAAGTGTAGACTGAGGATATAGGCTAGTATAGGCTCCTACAGGGTACACGAGATTTGTATAGACGTACAGGCAGGGCAGATCAGCTACTATAGGCTCACATAGGGTACACCATATCTGTATATAAGTATAGACTGGGCAGATAGGCTAGTATAGGCTCTCATAGGCTACGCCATATCTGTATATAAGTATAGGCTGGGGAGATAGGCTAGTATAGGCTCACATAGGCTACACCAGATCTGTATATAAGTATAGGCTGGGGAAATGGACTAGACTAGTATAGGCTCACATAGGCTACACCAGATTTGTATAATGTATAGACTGTGGATATAGGCTAGTATAGGCTCCCACAGGGTACACCAGATCTGTATATAAGTATAGGCTGGGCAGATAGGCTAATATAGCCTCACATAGGGTACACCATATCTGTATATAAGTAAAGACTGAGGAGATAGGCTAGTAGGCTCACATAGGCTACACCATATCTGTATATAAGTATAGGCTGGGCAGATAGGATAGTATAGGCTAGTATAGGGTCAAATAGGCTACACCAGATCTGTATATAAGTATAGACTGCGGAGATAGGCTAGTATAGGCTCACATATGCTACACCAAATCTGTACATAAGTGTAGGCTGGGCAGATAGGCTAGTATAGGCTCACATATGCTACACCAGATCTGTATATAAGTATAGGCTGGGCAGATAGGCTAGTATAGGCTCACATAGGCTACACCAGATCTGTATATAAGTATAGACTGAGGAGATAGGCCAGTATAGGCTCACATATGCTACACCAAGTCTGTATATAAGTATAGGCTGGGCAGATAGGCTAGTATAGGCTCACATATGCTACACCAGATCTGTATATAAGTATAGGCTGGGCAAATAGGCTTCTATAGGCTCACATAGGCTACACCAGATCTGTATATAAGTATAGACTGAGGAGATAGGCTAGTATAGGCTCACATATGCTACACCAAGTCTGTATATAAGTATAGGCTGGGCAGATAGGCTAGTATAGGCTCACATATGCTACACCAGATCTGTATATAAGTATAGGCTGGGCAGATAGGCTAGTATAGGCTCACATATGCTACACCAGATCTGTATATAAGTATAGGCTGGGGAGATAGGCTAGTATAGGCTCACATAGGCTACACCAGATCTGTATATAAGTATAGACTGCGGAGATAGGCTAGTATAGGCTCACATATGCTACACCAAATCTGTACATAAGTGTAGGCTGGGCAGATAGGCTAGTATAGGCTCACATATGCTACACCAGATCTGTATATAAGTATAGGCTGGGCAGATAGGCTAGTATAGGCTCACATAGGCTACACCAGATCTGTATATAAGTATAGACTGAGGAGATAGGCTAGTATAGGCTCACATAGGATACGCCAGATATGTATATAAGTATAGGCTGTGGAGATAGGCTAGTATAGGCTCACATATGCTACACCAGATCTATATATAAGTATAGGCTGTGCAGATAGGCTAGTATAGGCTCACATTGGCTACACCAGAGCTGTATATAACTATAGGCTGGGCAGATAGGCTAGTATAGGCTCACATAGGCTACACCATACCTGTATATAAGTATAGACTGAAAAGATAGGCTTGTATAGGCTCACATAGGATACAGCAGATATGTACATAAGTATAGGCTGTTGAGATAGGCTACTATAGGCTCACATAGGCTACACTAAATCTGTATATAAGTATAGACTGCGGAGATAGGCTAGTATATGTTCCCATAGGCTACACCAGTTCTGTATATAAGTATAGACAGAGCAGATAGGCTAGTGTAGGCTAGTATAGGCTAGTATATGCTCACATAGACTAGTATAGGCTAATATAGGGCAGTATAGGCTCACATAGACTACACCAGATTTGTATAAAGTGTAGACTGAGGATATAGGCTAGTATAGGCTCCTACAGGGTACACGAGATTTGTATATACGTACAGGCTGGGCAGATCAGCTACTATAGGCTCACATAGGGTACACCATATCTGTATATAAGTATAGACTGGGCAGATAGGCTAGTATAGGCTCACATATGCTACACCAGATCTGTATATAAGTATAGGCTGGGGAGATAGGCTAGTATAGGCTCACATAGGCTACACCAGATCTGTATATAAGTATAGGCTGGGCAGATAGGCTAGTATAGGCTCACATAGGCTACACCAGATCTGTATATAAGTATAGGCTGGGGAAATGGACTAGACTAGTATAGGCTCACATAGGCTACACCAGATTTGTATAATGTATAGACTGTGGATATAGGCTAGTATAGGCTCCCACAGGGTACACCAGATCTGTATATAAGTATAGGCTGGGCAGATAGACTAATATAGCCTCACATAGGGTACACCATATCTGTATATAAGTAAAGACTGAGGAGATAGGCTAGTAGGCTCACATAGGCTACACCATATCTGTATATAAGTATAGGCTGGGCAGATAGGATAGTATAGGCTAGTATAGGCTCAAATAGGCTACACCAGATCTGTATATAAGTATAGACTGCGGAGATAGGCTAGTATAGGCTCACATATGCTACACCAAATCTGTACATAAGTGTAGGCTGGGCAGATAGGCTAGTATAGGCTCACATATGCTACACCAGATCTGTATATAAGTATAGGCTGGGCAGATAGGCTAGTATAGGCTCACATATGCTACACCAGATCTGTATATAAGTATAGGCTGGGCAGATAGGCTAGTATAGGCTCACATAGGCTACATCAGATCTGTATATAAGTATAGACTGAGGAGATAGGCCAGTATAGGCTCACATATGCTACACCAAGTCTGTATATAAGTATAGGCTGGGCAGATAGGCTAGTATAGGCTCACATATGCTACACCAGATCTGTATATAAGTATAGGCTGGGCAGATAGGCTAGTATAGGCTCACATAGGCTACACCAGATCTGTATATAAGTATAGACTGAGGAGATAGGCTAGTATAGGCTCACATATGCTACACCAAGTCTGTATATAAGTATAGGCTGGGCAGATAGGCTAGTATAGGCTCACATATGCTACACCAGATCTGTATATAAGTATAGGCTGGGCAGATAGGCTAGTATAGGCTCACATAGGCTACACCAGATCTGTATATAAGTATAGGCTGGGCAGATAGGCTAGTATAGGCTCACATATGCTACACCAGATCTGTATATAAGTATAGGCTGGGGAGATAGGCTAGTATAGGCTCACATAGGCTACACCAGATCTGTATATAGGTATAGACTGAAAAGATATGCTTGTATAGGCTCACATAGGATACGCCAGATATGTATATAAGTATAGGCTGTGGAGATAGGCTAGTATAGGCTCACATATGCTACACCAGATCTATATATAAGTATAGGCTGTGCAGATATTCTAGTATAGGCTCACATAGGGTACACCAGAGCTGTATATAACTATTGGCTGGGCAGATAGGCTAGTATAGGCTCACATAGGCTACACCATACCTGTATATAAGTATAGACTGAAAAGATAGGCTTGTATAGGCTCACATAGGATACAGCAGATATGTACATAAGTATAGGCTGTTGAGATAGGCTAGTATAGGCTCACATAGGCTACACTAAATCTGTATATAAGTATAGACTGCGAAGATAGGCTAGTATATGTTCCCATAGGCTACACCAGTTCTGCATATAAGTATAGACAGAGCAGATAGGCTAGTGTAGGCTAGTATAGGCTAGTATATGCTCACATAGACTAGTATAGGCTAATATAGGGCAGTATAGGCTCACATAGACTACACCAGATTTGTATAAAGTGTAGACTGAGGATATAGGCTAGTATAGGCTCCTACAGGGTACACGAGATTTGTATAGACGTACAGGCTGGGCAGATCAGCTACTATAGGCTCACATAGGGTACACCATATCTGTATATAAGTATAGACTGGGCAGATAGGCTAGTATAGGCTCTCATAGGCTACGCCATATCTGTATATAAGTATAGGCTGGGGAGATAGGCTAGTATAGGCTCACATAGGCTACACCAGATCTGTATATAAGTATAGGCTGGGGAAATGGACTAGACTAGTATAGGCTCACATAGGCTACACCAGATTTGTATAATGTATAGACTGTGGATATAGGCTAGTATAGGCTCCCACAGGGTACACCAGATCTGTATATAAGTATAGGCTGGGCAGATAGGCTAATATAGCCTCACATAGGGTACACCATATCTGTATATAAGTAAACACTGAGGAGATAGGCTAGTAGGCTCACATAGGCTACACCATATCTGTATATAAGTATAGGCTGGGCAGATAGGATAGTATAGGCTAGTATAGGCTCAAATAGGCTACACCAGATCTGTATATAAGTATAGACTGCGGAGATAGGCTAGTATAGGCTCACATATGCTACACCAAATCTGTACATAAGTGTAGGCTGGGCAGATAGGCTAGTATAGGCTCACATATGCTACACCAGATCTGTATATAAGTATAGGCTGGGCAGATAGGCTAGTATAGGCTCACATATGCTACAACAGATCTGTATATAAGTATAGGCTGGGCAGATAGGCTAGTATAGGCTCACATAGGCTACATCAGATCTGTATATAAGTATAGACTGAGGAGATAGGCCAGTATAGGCTCACATATGCTACACCAAGTCTGTATATAAGTATAGGCTGGACAGATAGGCTAGTATAGGCTCACATATGCTACACCAGATCTGTATATAAGTATAGGCTGGGCAGATAGGCTAGTATAGGCTCACATAGGCTACACCAGATCTGTATATAAGTATAGACTGAGGAGATAGGCTAGTATAGGCTCACATATGCTACACCAAGTCTGTATATAAGTATAGGCTGGGCAGATAGGCTAGTATAGGCTCACATATGCTACACCAGATCTGTATATAAGTATAGGCTGGGCAGATAGGCTAGTATAGGCTCACATAGGCTACACCAGATCTGTATATAAGTATAGGCTGGGCAGATAGGCTAGTATAGGCTCACATATGCTACACCAGATCTGTATATAAGTATAGGCTGGGGAGATAGGCTAGTATAGGCTCACATAGGCTACACCAGATCTGTATATAAGTATAGGCTGGGCAGATAGGCTAGTATAGGCTCACATAGGCTACACCAGATCTGTATATAAGTATAGGCTGGGCAGATAGGCTAGTATAGGCTCACATATGCAACCGCAGATCTGTATATAAGTATAGGCTGGGCAGATAGGCTAGTATATGCTCACATATGCTACACCAGATCTGTATATAAGTATAGGCTGGGCAGATAGGCTAGTATAGGCTCACATATGCAACCCCAGATCTCTATATAAGTATAGACTGGGCAGATAGGCTAGTATAGGCCTACACAGGATACACCAGATCTGTATATAAGTACAAACTGAGGAGATAGGGTAATATAGCCTCACATAGGCTAATATAGCCTCACATAGGCTAATATAGCCTCACATAGGCTAATATAGCCTCACATAGGCTACACGAGATCTGTATATATGTATAAACTGAGGATATAGGCTAGTATAGGCTCCCACAGGGTACACCAGATCTGTATATAAGTATAGGCTGGGCAGATAGGCCAGTATAGGCTCACATAGGCTACACCATACCTGTATATAAGTATAGACTGAAAAGATAGGCTTGTATAGGCTCATATAGGATACACCAGATATGTATATAAGTATAGGCTGTTGAGATAGGGTAGTATAGGCTCACATAGGCTACACTAAATCTGTATATAAGTATAGACTGCGGAGATAGGCTAGTATATGTTCTCATAGGCTACACCAGTTCTGTATATAAGTATAGACAGAGCAGATAGGCTAGTGTAGGCTAGTATAGGCTAGTATATGCTCACATAGACTAGTATAGGCTAATATAGGGCAGTATAGGCTCACATAGGCTACACCAGATTTGTATAAAGTGTAGACTGAGGATATAGGCTAGTATAGGCTCCTACAGGGTACACGAGATTTGTATATAAGTACAGGCTGGGCAGATCAGCTACTATAGGCTCACATAGGCTACACCATATCTATATATAAGTATAGACTGGGCAGATAGGCTAGTATAGGCTCTCATAGGCTACACCATATCTGTATATAAGTATAGGCTGGGGAAATAGGCTAGTATAGGCTCACATAGGCTACACCAGATCTGTATATAAGTATAGACTGCGGAGATAGGCTAGTATAGGCTCACATATGCTACACCAAATCTGTACATAAGTGTAGGCTGGGCAGATAGGCTAGTATAGGCTCACATATGCTACACCAGATCTGTATATAAGTATAGGCTGGGCAGATAGGCTAGTATAGGCTCACATAGGCTACACCAGATCTGTATATAAGTATAGACTGAGGAGATAGGCTAGTATAGGCTCACATAGGATACGCCAGATATGTATATAAGTATAGGCTGTGGAGATAGGCTAGTATAGGCTCACATATGCTACACCAGATCTATATATAAGTATAGGCTGTGCAGATAGGCTAGTATAGGCTCACATTGGCTACACCAGAGCTGTATATAACTATAGGCTGGGCAGATAGGCTAGTATAGGCTCACATAGGCTACACCATACCTGTATATAAGTATAGACTGAAAAGATAGGCTTGTATAGGCTCACATAGGATACAGCAGATATGTACATAAGTATAGGCTGTTGAGATAGGCTAGTATAGGCTCACATAGGCTACACTAAATCTGTATATAAGTATAGACTGCGGAGATAGGCTAGTATATGTTCCCATAGGCTACACCAGTTCTGTATATAAGTATAGACAGAGCAGATAGGCTAGTGTAGGCTAGTATAGGCTAGTATATGCTCACATAGACTAGTATAGGCTAATATAGGGCAGTATAGGCTCACATAGACTACACCAGATTTGTATAAAGTGTAGACTGAGGATATAGGCTAGTATAGGCTCCTACAGGGTACACGAGATTTGTATATACGTACAGGCTGGGCAGATCAGCTACTATAGGCTCACATAGGGTACACCATATCTGTATATAAGTATAGACTGGGCAGATAGGCTAGTATAGGCTCACATATGCTACACCAGATCTGTATATAAGTATAGGCTGGGGAGATAGGCTAGTATAGGCTCACATAGGCTACACCAGATCTGTATATAAGTATAGGCTGGGCAGATAGGCTAGTATAGGCTCACATAGGCTACACCAGATCTGTATATAAGTATAGGCTGGGCAGATAGGCTAGTATAGGCTCACATATGCAACCGCAGATCTGTATATAAGTATAGGCTGGGCAGATAGGCTAGTATATGCTCACATATGCTACACCAGATCTGTATATAAGTATAGGCTGGGCAGATAGGCTAGTATAGGCTCACATATGCAACCCCAGATCTCTATATAAGTATAGACTGGGCAGATAGGCTAGTATAGGCTCACACAGGATACACCAGATCTGTATATAAGTACAAACTGAGGAGATAGGGTAATATAGCCTCACATAGGCTAATATAGCCTCACATAGGCTAATATAGCCTCACATAGGCTACACGAGATCTGTATATATGTATAAACTGAGGATATAGGCTAGTATAGGCTCCCACAGGGTACACCAGATCTGTATATAGGTATAGGCTGGGCAGATAGGCCAGTATAGGCTCACATAGGCTACACCATACCTGTATATAAGTATAGACTGAAAAGATAGGCTTGTATAGGCTCATATAGGATACACCAGATATGTATATAAGTATAGGCTGTTGAGATAGGGTAGTATAGGCTCACATAGGCTACACTAAATCTGTATATAAGTATAGACTGCGGAGATAGGCTAGTATATGTTCTCATAGGCTACACCAGTTCTGTATATAAGTATAGACAGAGCAGATAGGCTAGTGTAGGCTAGTATAGGCTAGTATATGCTCACATAGACTAGTATAGGCTAATATAGGGCAGTATAGGCTCACATAGGCTACACCAGATTTGTATAAAGTGTAGACTGAGGATATAGGCTACTATAGGCTCCTACAGGGTACACGAGATTTGTATATAAGTACAGGCTGGGCAGATCAGCTACTATAGGCTCACATAGGCTACACCATATCTATATATAAGTATAGACTGGGCAGATAGGCTAGTATAGGCTCTCATAGGCTACACCATATCTGTATATAAGTATAGGCTGGGGAGATAGGCTAGTATAGGCTCACATAGGCTACACCAGATCTGTATATAAGTATAGACTGCGGAGATAGGCTAGTATAGGCTCACATATGCTACACCAAATCTGTACATAAGTGTAGGCTGGGCAGATAGGCTAGTATAGGCTCACATATGCTACACCAGATCTGTATATAAGTATAGGCTGGGCAGATAGGCTAGTATAGGCTCACATAGGCTACACCAGATCTGTATATAAGTATAGACTGAGGAGATAGGCTAGTATAGGCTCACATAGGATACGCCAGATATGTATATAAGTATAGGCTGTGGAGATAGGCTAGTATAGGCACACATATGCTACACCAGATCTATATATAAGTATAGGCTGTGCAGATAGGCTAGTATAGGCTCACATAGGCTACACCAGAGCTGTATATAAGTATAGGCTGGGCAGATAGGCTAGTATAGGCTCACATATGCTACACCAGATCTGTATATAAGTATAGGCTGGGCAGATAGGCTAGTATAGGCTCACATAGGCTACACCAGATCTGTATATAAGTATAGGCTGGGCAGATAGGCTAGTATAGGCTCACATATGCTACACCAGATCTGTATATAAGTATAGGCTGGGGAGATAGGCTAGTATAGGCTCACATAGGCTACACCAGATCTGTATATAAGTATAGGCTGGGCAGATAGGCTAGTATAGGCTCACATAGGCTACACCAGATCTGTATATAAGTATAGGCTGGGCAGATAGGCTAGTATAGGCTCACATATGCAACCGCAGATCTGTATATAAGTATAGGCTGGGCAGATAGGCTAGTATATGCTCACATAGGATACGCCAGATATGTATATAAGTATAGGCTGGGGAGATAGGCTAGTATAGGCTCACATAGGCTACACCAGATCTGTATATAAGTATAGGCTGGGCAGATAGGCTAGTATAGGCTCACATAGGCTACACCAGATCTGTATATAAGTATAGGCTGGGCAGATAGGCTAGTATAGGCTCACATATGCAACCGCAGATCTGTATATAAGTATAGGCTGGGCAGATAGGCTAGTATATGCTCACATAGGATACGCCAGATATGTATATAAGTATAGGCTGTGGAGATAGGCTAGTATAGGCTCACATATGCTACACCAGATCTATATATAAGTATAGGCTGTGCAGATAGGCTAGTATAGGCTCACATAGGCTACACCAGAGCTGTATATAACTATAGGCTGGGCAGATAGGCTAGTATTGGCTCACATAGGCTACACCATACCTGTATATAAGTATAGACTGAAAAGATAGGCTTGTATAGGCTCACATAGGATACAGCAGATATGTACATAAGTATAGGCTGTTGAGATAGGCTAGTATAGGCTCACATAGGCTACACTAAATCTGTATATAAGTATAGACTGCGGAGATAGGCTAGTATATGTTCCCATAGGCTACACCAGTTGTGTATATAAGTATAGACAGAGCAGATAGGCTAGTGTAGGCTAGTATAGGCTAGTATATGCTCACATAGACTAGTATAGGCTAATATAGGGCAGTATAGGCTCACATAGACTACACCAGATTTGTATAAAGTGTAGACTGAGGATATAGGCTAGTATAGGCTCCTACAGGGTACACGAGATTTGTATATACGTACAGGCTGGGCAGATCAGCTACTATAGGCTCACATAGGGTACACCATATCTGTATATAAGTATAGACTGGGCAGATAGGCTATTATAGGCTCTCATAGGCTGCGCCATATCTGTATATAAGTATAGGCTGGGGAGATAGGCTAGTATAGGCTACGCCATATCTGTATATAAGTATAGGCTGGGGAGATAGGCTAGCATAGGCTCACATAGGCTACACCAGATCTGTATATAAGTATAGGCTGGGGAAATGGACTAGACTAGTATAGGCTCACATAGGCTACACCAGATTTGTATAATGTATAGACTGTGGATATAGGCTAGTATAGGCTCCCACAGGGTACACCAGATCTGTATATAAGTATAGGCTGGGCAGATAGGCTAATATAGCCTCACATAGGGTACACCATATCTGTATATAAGTAAAGACTGAGGAGATAGGCTAGTAGGCTCACATAGGCTACACCACATCTGTATATAAGTATAGGCTGGGCAGATAGGATAGTATAGGCTAGTATAGGCTCAAATAGGCTACACCAGATCTGTATATAAGTATAGGCTGGGGAAATAGGGTAGTATAGGCTCACATAGGCTACACTAGATCTGTATATAAGTATAGGCTGGGCAGATAGGCTAGTACAGGCACACATAGGCTACACCATATCTATATATAAGTATAGGCTGGGCAGATAGGCTAGTATAGGCTCACATAGACTACACCAGAGGTGTATATAAGTATAGGCTGGGCAGATAGGTTAGTATAGACTCACATAGGCTACACCATATCTGTATATAAGTATAGACTGAAAAGATATGCTTGTATAGGCTCACATAGGATACGCCAGATATGTATATAAGTATAGGCTGTGGAGATAGGCTAGTATAGGCTCACATATGCTACACCAGATCTATATATAAGTATAGGCTGTGCAGATAGGCTAGTATAGGCTCACATAGGGTACACCAGAGCTGTATATAACTATAGGCTGGGCAGATAGGCTAGTATAGGCTCACATAGGCTACACCATACCTGTATATAAGTATAGACTGAAAAGATAGGCTTGTATAGGCTCACATAGGATACAGCAGATATGTACATAAGTATAGGCTGTTGAGATAGGCTAGTATAGGCTCACATAGGCTACACTAAATCTGTATATAAGTATAGACTGCGAAGATAGGCTAGTATATGTTCCCATAGGCTACACCAGTTCTGCATATAAGTATAGACAGAGCAGATAGGCTAGTGTAGGCTAGTATAGGCTAGTATATGCTCACATAGACTAGTATAGGCTAATATAGGGCAGTATAGGCTCACATAGACTACACCAGATTTGTATAAAGTGTAGACTGAGGATATAGGCTAGTATAGGCTCCTACAGGGTACACGAGATTTGTATAGACGTACAGGCTGGGCAGATCAGCTACTATAGGCTCACATAGGGTACACCATATCTGTATATAAGTATAGACTGGGCAGATAGGCTAGTATAGGCTCTCATAGGCTACGCCATATCTGTATATAAGTATAGGCTGGGGAGATAGGCTAGTATAGGCTCACATAGGCTACACCAGATCTGTATATAAGTATAGGCTGGGGAAATGGACTAGACTAGTATAGGCTCACATAGGCTACACCAGATTTGTATAATGTATAGACTGTGGATATAGGCTAGTATAGGCTCCCACAGGGTACACCAGATCTGTATATAAGTATAGGCTGGGCAGATAGGCTAATATAGCCTCACATAGGGTACACCATATCTGTATATAAGTAAAGACTGAGGAGATAGGCTAGTAGGCTCACATAGGCTACACCATATCTGTATATAAGTATAGGCTGGGCAGATAGGATAGTATAGGCTAGTATAGGCTCAAATAGGCTACACCAGATCTGTATATAAGTATAGACTGCGGAGATAGGCTAGTATAGGCTCACATATGCTACACCAAATCTGTACATAAGTGTAGGCTGGGCAGATAGGCTAGTATAGGCTCACATATGCTACACCAGATCTGTATATAAGTATAGGCTGGGCAGATAGGCTAGTATAGGCTCACATATGCTACACCAGATCTGTATATAAGTATAGGCTGGGCAGATAGGCTAGTATAGGCTCACATAGGCTACATCAGATCTGTATATAAGTATAGACTGAGGAGATAGGCCAGTATAGGCTCACATATGCTACACCAAGTCTGTATATAAGTATAGGCTGGGCAGATAGGCTAGTATAGGCTCACATATGCTACACCAGATCTGTATATAAGTATAGGCTGGGCAGATAGGCTAGTATAGGCTCACATAGGCTACACCAGATCTGTATATAAGTATAGACTGAGGAGATAGGCTAGTATAGGCTCACATATGCTACACCAAGTCTGTATATAAGTATAGGCTGGGCAGATAGGCTAGTATAGGCTCACATATGCTACACCAGATCTGTATATAAGTATAGGCTGGGCAGATAGGCTAGTATAGGCTCACATAGGCTACACCAGATCTGTATATAAGTATAGGCTGGGCAGATAGGCTAGTATAGGCTCACATATGCTACACCAGATCTGTATATAGGTATAGGCTGGGGAGATAGGCTAGTATAGGCTCACATAGGCTACACCAGATCTGTATATAGGTATAGACTGAAAAGATATGCTTGTATAGGCTCACATAGGATACGCCAGATATGTATATAAGTATAGGCTGTGGAGATAGGCTAGTATAGGCTCACATATGCTACACCAGATCTATATATAAGTATAGGCTGTGCAGATATTCTAGTATAGGCTCACATAGGGTACACCAGAGCTGTATATAACTATTGGCTGGGCAGATAGGCTAGTATAGGCTCACATAGGCTACACCATACCTGTATATAAGTATAGACTGAAAAGATAGGCTTGTATAGGCTCACATAGGATACAGCAGATATGTACATAAGTATAGGCTGTTGAGATAGGCTAGTATAGGCTCACATAGGCTACACTAAATCTGTATATAAGTATAGACTGCGAAGATAGGCTAGTATATGTTCCCATAGGCTACACCAGTTCTGCATATAAGTATAGACAGAGCAGATAGGCTAGTGTAGGCTAGTATAGGCTAGTATATGCTCACATAGACTAGTATAGGCTAATATAGGGCAGTATAGGCTCACATAGACTACACCAGATTTGTATAAAGTGTAGACTGAGGATATAGGCTAGTATAGGCTCCTACAGGGTACACGAGATTTGTATAGACGTACAGGCTGGGCAGATCAGCTACTATAGGCTCACATAGGGTACACCATATCTGTATATAAGTATAGACTGGGCAGATAGGCTAGTATAGGCTCTCATAGGCTACGCCATATCTGTATATAAGTATAGGCTGGGGAGATAGGCTAGTATAGGCTCACATAGGCTACACCAGATCTGTATATAAGTATAGGCTGGGGAAATGGACTAGACTAGTATAGGCTCACATAGGCTACACCAGATTTGTATAATGTATAGACTGTGGATATAGGCTAGTATAGGCTCCCACAGGGTACACCAGATCTGTATATAAGTATAGGCTGGGCAGATAGGCTAATATAGCCTCACATAGGGTACACCATATCTGTATATAAGTAAACACTGAGGAGATAGGCTAGTAGGCTCACATAGGCTACACCATATCTGTATATAAGTATAGGCTGGGCAGATAGGATAGTATAGGCTAGTATAGGCTCAAATAGGCTACACCAGATCTGTATATAAGTATAGACTGCGGAGATAGGCTAGTATAGGCTCACATATGCTACACCAAATCTGTACATAAGTGTAGGCTGGGCAGATAGGCTAGTATAGGCTCACATATGCTACACCAGATCTGTATATAAGTATAGGCTGGGCAGATAGGCTAGTATAGGCTCACATATGCTACACCAGATCTGTATATAAGTATAGGCTGGGCAGATAGGCTAGTATAGGCTCACATAGGCTACATCAGATCTGTATATAAGTATAGACTGAGGAGATAGGCCAGTATAGGCTCACATATGCTACACCAAGTCTGTATATAAGTATAGGCTGGGCAGATAGGCTAGTATAGGCTCACATATGCTACACCAGATCTGTATATAAGTATAGGCTGGGCAGATAGGCTAGTATAGGCTCACATAGGCTACACCAGATCTGTATATAAGTATAGACTGAGGAGATAGGCTAGTATAGGCTCACATATGCTACACCAAGTCTGTATATAAGTATAGGCTGGGCAGATAGGCTAGTATAGGCTCACATATGCTACACCAGATCTGTATATAAGTATAGGCTGGGCAGATAGGCTAGTATAGGCTCACATAGGCTACACCAGATCTGTATATAAGTATAGGCTGGGCAGATAGGCTAGTATAGGCTCACATATGCTACACCAGATCTGTATATAAGTATAGGCTGGATAGATAGGCTAGTATAGGCTCACATAGGCTACACCAGATCTGTATATAGGTATAGACTGAAAAGATATGCTTGTATAGGCTCACATAGGATACGCCAGATATGTATATAAGTATAGGCTGTGGAGATAGGCTAGTATAGGCTCACATATGCTACACCAGATCTATATATAAGTATAGGCTGTGCAGATATTCTAGTATAGGCTCACATAGGGTACACCAGAGCTGTATATAACTATTGGCTGGGCAGATAGGCTAGTATAGGCTCACATAGGCTACACCATACCTGTATATAAGTATAGACTGAAAAGATAGGCTTGTATAGGCTCACATAGGATACAGCAGATATGTACATAAGTATAGGCTGTTGAGATAGGCTAGTATAGGCTCACATAGGCTACACTAAATCTGTATATAAGTATAGACTGCGAAGATAGGCTAGTATATGTTCCCATAGGCTACACCAGTTCTGCATATAAGTATAGACAGAGCAGATAGGCTAGTGTAGGCTAGTATAGGCTAGTATATGCTCACATAGACTAGTATAGGCTAATATAGGGCAGTATAGGCTCACATAGACTACACCAGATTTGTATAAAGTGTAGACTGAGGATATAGGCTAGTATAGGCTCCTACAGGGTACACGAGATTTGTATAGACGTACAGGCTGGGCAGATCAGCTACTATAGGCTCACATAGGGTACACCATATCTGTATATAAGTATAGACTGGGCAGATAGGCTAGTATAGGCTCTCATAGGCTACGCCATATCTGTATATAAGTATAGGCTGGGGAGATAGGCTAGTATAGGCTCACATAGGCTACACCAGATCTGTATATAAGTATAGGCTGGGGAAATGGACTAGACTAGTATAGGCTCACATAGGCTACACCAGATTTGTATAATGTATAGACTGTGGATATAGGCTAGTATAGGCTCCCACAGGGTACACCAGATCTGTATATAAGTATAGGCTGGGCAGATAGGCTAATATAGCCTCACATAGGGTACACCATATCTGTATATAAGTAAACACTGAGGAGATAGGCTAGTAGGCTCACATAGGCTACACCATATCTGTATATAAGTATAGGCTGGGCAGATAGGATAGTATAGGCTAGTATAGGCTCAAATAGGCTACACCAGATCTGTATATAAGTATAGACTGCGGAGATAGGCTAGTATAGGCTCACATATGCTACACCAAATCTGTACATAAGTGTAGGCTGGGCAGATAGGCTAGTATAGGCTCACATATGCTACACCAGATCTGTATATAAGTATAGGCTGGGCAGATAGGCTAGTATAGGCTCACATATGCTACAACAGATCTGTATATAAGTATAGGCTGGGCAGATAGGCTAGTATAGGCTCACATAGGCTACATCAGATCTGTATATAAGTATAGACTGAAGAGATAGGCCAGTATAGGCTCACATATGCTACACCAAGTCTGTATATAAGTATAGGCTGGACAGATAGGCTAGTATAGGCTCACATATGCTACACCAGATCTGTATATAAGTATAGGCTGGGCAGATAGGCTAGTATAGGCTCACATAGGCTACACCAGATCTGTATATAAGTATAGACTGAGGAGATAGGCTAGTATAGGCTCACATATGCTACACCAAGTCTGTATATAAGTATAGGCTGGGCAGATAGGCTAGTATAGGCTCACATATGCTACACCAGATCTGTATATAAGTATAGGCTGGGCAGATAGGCTAGTATAGGCTCACATAGGCTACACCAGATCTGTATATAAGTATAGGCTGGGCAGATAGGCTAGTATAGGCTCACATATGCTACACCAGATCTGTATATAAGTATAGGCTGGGGAGATAGGCTAGTATAGGCTCACATAGGCTACACCAGATCTGTATATAAGTATAGGCTGGGCAGATAGGCTAGTATAGGCTCACATAGGCTACACCAGATCTGTATATAAGTATAGGCTGGGCAGATAGGCTAGTATAGGCTCACATATGCAACCGCAGATCTGTATATAAGTATAGGCTGGGCAGATAGGCTAGTATATGCTCACATATGCTACACCAGATCTGTATATAAGTATAGGCTGGGCAGATAGGCTAGTATAGGCTCACATATGCAACCCCAGATCTCTATATAAGTATAGACTGGGCAGATAGGCTAGTATAGGCCTACACAGGATACACCAGATCTGTATATAAGTACAAACTGAGGAGATAGGGTAATATAGCCTCACATAGGCTAATATAGCCTCACATAGGCTAATATAGCCTCACATAGGCTAATATAGCCTCACATAGGCTACACGAGATCTGTATATATGTATAAACTGAGGATATAGGCTAGTATAGGCTCCCACAGGGTACACCAGATCTGTATATAAGTATAGGCTGGGCAGATAGGCCAGTATAGGCTCACATAGGCTACACCATACCTGTATATAAGTATAGACTGAAAAGATAGGCTTGTATAGGCTCATATAGGATACACCAGATATGTATATAAGTATAGGCTGTTGAGATAGGGTAGTATAGGCTCACATAGGCTACACTAAATCTGTATATAAGTATAGACTGCGGAGATAGGCTAGTATATGTTCTCATAGGCTACACCAGTTCTGTATATAAGTATAGACAGAGCAGATAGGCTAGTGTAGGCTAGTATAGGCTAGTATATGCTCACATAGACTAGTATAGGCTAATATAGGGCAGTATAGGCTCACATAGGCTACACCAGATTTGTATAAAGTGTAGACTGAGGATATAGGCTAGTATAGGCTCCTACAGGGTACACGAGATTTGTATATAAGTACAGGCTGGGCAGATCAGCTACTATAGGCTCACATAGGCTACACCATATCTATATATAAGTATAGACTGGGCAGATAGGCTAGTATAGGCTCTCATAGGCTACACCATATCTGTATATAAGTATAGGCTGGGGAAATAGGCTAGTATAGGCTCACATAGGCTACACCAGATCTGTATATAAGTATAGACTGCGGAGATAGGCTAGTATAGGCTCACATATGCTACACCAAATCTGTACATAAGTGTAGGCTGGGCAGATAGGCTAGTATAGGCTCACATATGCTACACCAGATCTGTATATAAGTATAGGCTGGGCAGATAGGCTAGTATAGGCTCACATAGGCTACACCAGATCTGTATATAAGTATAGACTGAGGAGATAGGCTAGTATAGGCTCACATAGGATACGCCAGATATGTATATAAGTATAGGCTGTGGAGATAGGCTAGTATAGGCTCACATATGCTACACCAGATCTATATATAAGTATAGGCTGTGCAGATAGGCTAGTATAGGCTCACATTGGCTACACCAGAGCTGTATATAACTATAGGCTGGGCAGATAGGCTAGTATAGGCTCACATAGGCTACACCATACCTGTATATAAGTATAGACTGAAAAGATAGGCTTGTATAGGCTCACATAGGATACAGCAGATATGTACATAAGTATAGGCTGTTGAGATAGGCTAGTATAGGCTCACATAGGCTACACTAAATCTGTATATAAGTATAGACTGCGGAGATAGGCTAGTATATGTTCCCATAGGCTACACCAGTTCTGTATATAAGTATAGACAGAGCAGATAGGCTAGTGTAGGCTAGTATAGGCTAGTATATGCTCACATAGACTAGTATAGGCTAATATAGGGCAGTATAGGCTCACATAGACTACACCAGATTTGTATAAAGTGTAGACTGAGGATATAGGCTAGTATAGGCTCCTACAGGGTACACGAGATTTGTATATACGTACAGGCTGGGCAGATCAGCTACTATAGGCTCACATAGGGTACACCATATCTGTATATAAGTATAGACTGGGCAGATAGGCTAGTATAGGCTCACATATGCTACACCAGATCTGTATATAAGTATAGGCTGGGGAGATAGGCTAGTATAGGCTCACATAGGCTACACCAGATCTGTATATAAGTATAGGCTGGGCAGATAGGCTAGTATAGGCTCACATAGGCTACACCAGATCTGTATATAAGTATAGGCTGGGCAGATAGGCTAGTATAGGCTCACATATGCAACCGCAGATCTGTATATAAGTATAGGCTGGGCAGATAGGCTAGTATATGCTCACATATGCTACACCAGATCTGTATATAAGTATAGGCTGGGCAGATAGGCTAGTATAGGCTCACATATGCAACCCCAGATCTCTATATAAGTATAGACTGGGCAGATAGGCTAGTATAGGCTCACACAGGATACACCAGATCTGTATATAAGTACAAACTGAGGAGATAGGGTAATATAGCCTCACATAGGCTAATATAGCCTCACATAGGCTAATATAGCCTCACATAGGCTACACGAGATCTGTATATATGTATAAACTGAGGATATAGGCTAGTATAGGCTCCCACAGGGTACACCAGATCTGTATATAGGTATAGGCTGGGCAGATAGGCCAGTATAGGCTCACATAGGCTACACCATACCTGTATATAAGTATAGACTGAAAAGATAGGCTTGTATAGGCTCATATAGGATACACCAGATATGTATATAAGTATAGGCTGTTGAGATAGGGTAGTATAGGCTCACATAGGCTACACTAAATCTGTATATAAGTATAGACTGCGGAGATAGGCTAGTATATGTTCTCATAGGCTACACCAGTTCTGTATATAAGTATAGACAGAGCAGATAGGCTAGTGTAGGCTAGTATAGGCTAGTATATGCTCACATAGACTAGTATAGGCTAATATAGGGCAGTATAGGCTCACATAGGCTACACCAGATTTGTATAAAGTGTAGACTGAGGATATAGGCTACTATAGGCTCCTACAGGGTACACGAGATTTGTATATAAGTACAGGCTGGGCAGATCAGCTACTATAGGCTCACATAGGCTACACCATATCTATATATAAGTATAGACTGGGCAGATAGGCTAGTATAGGCTCTCATAGGCTACACCATATCTGTATATAAGTATAGGCTGGGGAGATAGGCTAGTATAGGCTCACATAGGCTACACCAGATCTGTATATAAGTATAGACTGCGGAGATAGGCTAGTATAGGCTCACATATGCTACACCAAATCTGTACATAAGTGTAGGCTGGGCAGATAGGCTAGTATAGGCTCACATATGCTACACCAGATCTGTATATAAGTATAGGCTGGGCAGATAGGCTAGTATAGGCTCACATAGGCTACACCAGATCTGTATATAAGTATAGACTGAGGAGATAGGCTAGTATAGGCTCACATAGGATACGCCAGATATGTATATAAGTATAGGCTGTGGAGATAGGCTAGTATAGGCACACATATGCTACACCAGATCTATATATAAGTATAGGCTGTGCAGATAGGCTAGTATAGGCTCACATAGGCTACACCAGAGCTGTATATAAGTATAGGCTGGGCAGATAGGCTAGTATAGGCTCACATATGCTACACCAGATCTGTATATAAGTATAGGCTGGGCAGATAGGCTAGTATAGGCTCACATAGGCTACACCAGATCTGTATATAAGTATAGGCTGGGCAGATAGGCTAGTATAGGCTCACATATGCTACACCAGATCTGTATATAAGTATAGGCTGGGGAGATAGGCTAGTATAGGCTCACATAGGCTACACCAGATCTGTATATAAGTATAGGCTGGGCAGATAGGCTAGTATAGGCTCACATAGGCTACACCAGATCTGTATATAAGTATAGGCTGGGCAGATAGGCTAGTATAGGCTCACATATGCAACCGCAGATCTGTATATAAGTATAGGCTGGGCAGATAGGCTAGTATATGCTCACATAGGATACGCCAGATATGTATATAAGTATAGGCTGGGGAGATAGGCTAGTATAGGCTCACATAGGCTACACCAGATCTGTATATAAGTATAGGCTGGGCAGATAGGCTAGTATAGGCTCACATAGGCTACACCAGATCTGTATATAAGTATAGGCTGGGCAGATAGGCTAGTATAGGCTCACATATGCAACCGCAGATCTGTATATAAGTATAGGCTGGGCAGATAGGCTAGTATATGCTCACATAGGATACGCCAGATATGTATATAAGTATAGGCTGTGGAGATAGGCTAGTATAGGCTCACATATGCTACACCAGATCTATATATAAGTATAGGCTGTGCAGATAGGCTAGTATAGGCTCACATAGGCTACACCAGAGCTGTATATAACTATAGCCTGGGCAGATAGGCTAGTATTGGCTCACATAGGCTACACCATACCTGTATATAAGTATAGACTGAAAAGATAGGCTTGTATAGGCTCACATAGGATACAGCAGATATGTACATAAGTATAGGCTGTTGAGATAGGCTAGTATAGGCTCACATAGGCTACACTAAATCTGTATATAAGTATAGACTGCGGAGATAGGCTAGTATATGTTCCCATAGGCTACACCAGTTGTGTATATAAGTATAGACAGAGCAGATAGGCTAGTGTAGGCTAGTATAGGCTAGTATATGCTCACATAGACTAGTATAGGCTAATATAGGGCAGTATAGGCTCACATAGACTACACCAGATTTGTATAAAGTGTAGACTGAGGATATAGGCTAGTATAGGCTCCTACAGGGTACACGAGATTTGTATATACGTACAGGCTGGGCAGATCAGCTACTATAGGCTCACATAGGGTACACCATATCTGTATATAAGTATAGACTGGGCAGATAGGCTATTATAGGCTCTCATAGGCTGCGCCATATCTGTATATAAGTATAGGCTGGGGAGATAGGCTAGTATAGGCTACGCCATATCTGTATATAAGTATAGGCTGGGGAGATAGGCTAGCATAGGCTCACATAGGCTACACCAGATCTGTATATAAGTATAGGCTGGGGAAATGGACTAGACTAGTATAGGCTCACATAGGCTACACCAGATTTGTATAATGTATAGACTGTGGATATAGGCTAGTATAGGCTCCCACAGGGTACACCAGATCTGTATATAAGTATAGGCTGGGCAGATAGGCTAATATAGCCTCACATAGGGTACACCATATCTGTATATAAGTAAAGACTGAGGAGATAGGCTAGTAGGCTCACATAGGCTACACCACATCTGTATATAAGTATAGGCTGGGCAGATAGGATAGTATAGGCTAGTATAGGCTCAAATAGGCTACACCAGATCTGTATATAAGTATAGGCTGGGGAAATAGGGTAGTATAGGCTCACATAGGCTACACTAGATCTGTATATAAGTATAGGCTGGGCAGATAGGCTAGTACAGGCACACATAGGCTACACCATATCTATATATAAGTATAGGCTGGGCAGATAGGCTAGTATAGGCTCACATAGACTACACCAGAGGTGTATATAAGTATAGGCTGGGCAGATAGGCTAGTATAGACTCACATAGGCTACACCATATCTGTATATAAGTATAGACTGAAAAGATATGCTTGTATAGGCTCACATAGGATACGCCAGATATGTATATAAGTATAGGCTGTGGAGATAGGCTAGTATAGGCTCACATATGCTACACCAGATCTATATATAAGTATAGGCTGTGCAGATAGGCTAGTATAGGCTCACATACGGTACACCAGAGCTGTATATAACTATAGGCTGGGCAGATAGGCTAGTATAGGCTCACATAGGCTACACCATACCTGTATATAAGTATAGACTGAAAAGATAGGCTTGTATAGGCTCACATAGGATACAGCAGATATGTACATAAGTATAGGCTGTTGAGATAGGCTAGTATAGGCTCACATAGGCTACACTAAATCTGTATATAAGTATAGACTGCGAAGATAGGCTAGTATATGTTCCCATAGGCTACACCAGTTCTGCATATAAGTATAGACAGAGCAGATAGGCTAGTGTAGGCTAGTATAGGCTAGTATATGCTCACATAGACTAGTATAGGCTAATATAGGGCAGTATAGGCTCACATAGACTACACCAGATTTGTATAAAGTGTAGACTGAGGATATAGGCTAGTATAGGCTCCTACAGGGTACACGAGATTTGTATAGACGTACAGGCTGGGCAGATCAGCTACTATAGGCTCACATAGGGTACACCATATCTGTATATAAGTATAGACTGGGCAGATAGGCTAGTATAGGCTCTCATAGGCTACGCCATATCTGTATATAAGTATAGGCTGGGGAGATAGGCTAGTATAGGCTCACATAGGCTACACCAGATCTGTATATAAGTATAGGCTGGGGAAATGGACTAGACTAGTATAGGCTCACATAGGCTACACCAGATTTGTATAATGTATAGACTGTGGATATAGGCTAGTATAGGCTCCCACAGGGTACACCAGATCTGTATATAAGTATAGGCTGGGCAGATAGGCTAATATAGCCTCACATAGGGTACACCATATCTGTATATAAGTAAAGACTGAGGAGATAGGCTAGTAGGCTCACATAGGCTACACCATATCTGTATATAAGTATAGGCTGGGCAGATAGGATAGTATAGGCTAGTATAGGCTCAAATAGGCTACACCAGATCTGTATATAAGTATAGACTGCGGAGATAGGCTAGTATAGGCTCACATATGCTACACCAAATCTGTACATAAGTGTAGGCTGGGCAGATAGGCTAGTATAGGCTCACATATGCTACACCAGATCTGTATATAAGTATAGGCTGGGCAGATAGGCTAGTATAGGCTCACATATGCTACACCAGATCTGTATATAAGTATAGGCTGGGCAGATAGGCTAGTATAGGCTCACATAGGCTACATCAGATCTGTATATAAGTATAGACTGAGGAGATAGGCCAGTATAGGCTCACATATGCTACACCAAGTCTGTATATAAGTATAGGCTGGGCAGATAGGCTAGTATAGGCTCACATATGCTACACCAGATCTGTATATAAGTATAGGCTGGGCAGATAGGCTAGTATAGGCTCACATAGGCTACACCAGATCTGTATATAAGTATAGACTGAGGAGATAGGCTAGTATAGGCTCACATATGCTACACCAAGTCTGTATATAAGTATAGGCTGGGCAGATAGGCTAGTATAGGCTCACATATGCTACACCAGATCTGTATATAAGTATAGGCTGGGCAGATAGGCTAGTATAGGCTCACATAGGCTACACCAGATCTGTATATAAGTATAGGCTGGGCAGATAGGCTAGTATAGGCTCACATATGCTACACCAGATCTGTATATAAGTATAGGCTGGGGAGATAGGCTAGTATAGGCTCACATAGGCTACACCAGATCTGTATATAGGTATAGACTGAAAAGATATGCTTGTATAGGCTCACATAGGATACGCCAGATATGTATATAAGTATAGGCTGTGGAGATAGGCTAGTATAGGCTCACATATGCTACACCAGATCTATATATAAGTATAGGCTGTGCAGATATTCTAGTATAGGCTCACATAGGGTACACCAGAGCTGTATATAACTATTGGCTGGGCAGATAGGCTAGTATAGGCTCACATAGGCTACACCATACCTGTATATAAGTATAGACTGAAAAGATAGGCTTGTATAGGCTCACATAGGATACAGCAGATATGTACATAAGTATAGGCTGTTGAGATAGGCTAGTATAGGCTCACATAGGCTACACTAAATCTGTATATAAGTATAGACTGCGAAGATAGGCTAGTATATGTTCCCATAGGCTACACCAGTTCTGCATATAAGTATAGACAGAGCAGATAGGCTAGTGTAGGCTAGTATAGGCTAGTATATGCTCACATAGACTAGTATAGGCTAATATAGGGCAGTATAGGCTCACATAGACTACACCAGATTTGTATAAAGTGTAGACTGAGGATATAGGCTAGTATAGGCTCCTACAGGGTACACGAGATTTGTATAGACGTACAGGCTGGGCAGATCAGCTACTATAGGCTCACATAGGGTACACCATATCTGTATATAAGTATAGACTGGGCAGATAGGCTAGTATAGGCTCTCATAGGCTACGCCATATCTGTATATAAGTATAGGCTGGGGAGATAGGCTAGTATAGGCTCACATAGGCTACACCAGATCTGTATATAAGTATAGGCTGGGGAAATGGACTAGACTAGTATAGGCTCACATAGGCTACACCAGATTTGTATAATGTATAGACTGTGGATATAGGCTAGTATAGGCTCCCACAGGGTACACCAGATCTGTATATAAGTATAGGCTGGGCAGATAGGCTAATATAGCCTCACATAGGGTACACCATATCTGTATATAAGTAAACACTGAGGAGATAGGCTAGTAGGCTCACATAGGCTACACCATATCTGTATATAAGTATAGGCTGGGCAGATAGGATAATATAGGCTAGTATAGGCTCAAATAGGCTACACCAGATCTGTATATAAGTATAGACTGCGGAGATAGGCTAGTATAGGCTCACATATGCTACACCAAATCTGTACATAAGTGTAGGCTGGGCAGATAGGCTAGTATAGGCTCACATATGCTACACCAGATCTGTATATAAGTATAGGCTGGGCAGATAGGCTAGTATAGGCTCACATATGCTACACCAGATCTGTATATAAGTATAGGCTGGGCAGATAGGCTAGTATAGGCTCACATAGGCTACATCAGATCTGTATATAAGTATAGACTGAGGAGATAGGCCAGTATAGGCTCACATATGCTACACCAAGTCTGTATATAAGTATAGGCTGGACAGATAGGCTAGTATAGGCTCACATATGCTACACCAGATCTGTATATAAGTATAGGCTGGGCAGATAGGCTAGTATAGGCTCACACAGGATACACCAGATCTGTATATAAGTACAAACTGAGGAGATAGGGTAATATAGCCTCACATAGGCTAATATAGCCTCACATAGGCTAATATAGCCTCACATAGGCTACACGAGATCTGTATATATGTATAAACTGAGGATATAGGCTAGTATAGGCTCCCACAGGGTACACCAGATCTGTATATAGGTATAGGCTGGGCAGATAGGCCAGTATAGGCTCACATAGGCTACACCATACCTGTATATAAGTATAGACTGAAAAGATAGGCTTGTATAGGCTCATATAGGATACACCAGATATGTATATAAGTATAGGCTGTTGAGATAGGGTAGTATAGGCTCACATAGGCTACACTAAATCTGTATATAAGTATAGACTGCGGAGATAGGCTAGTATATGTTCTCATAGGCTACACCAGTTCTGTATATAAGTATAGACAGAGCAGATAGGCTAGTGTAGGCTAGTATAGGCTAGTATATGCTCACATAGACTAGTATAGGCTAATATAGGGCAGTATAGGCTCACATAGGCTACACCAGATTTGTATAAAGTGTAGACTGAGGATATAGGCTACTATAGGCTCCTACAGGGTACACGAGATTTGTATATAAGTACAGGCTGGGCAGATCAGCTACTATAGGCTCACATAGGCTACACCATATCTATATATAAGTATAGACTGGGCAGATAGGCTAGTATAGGCTCTCATAGGCTACACCATATCTGTATATAAGTATAGGCTGGGGAGATAGGCTAGTATAGGCTCACATAGGCTACACCAGATCTGTATATAAGTATAGACTGCGGAGATAGGCTAGTATAGGCTCACATATGCTACACCAAATCTGTACATAAGTGTAGGCTGGGCAGATAGGCTAGTATAGGCTCACATATGCTACACCAGATCTGTATATAAGTATAGGCTGGGCAGATAGGCTAGTATAGGCTCACATAGGCTACACCAGATCTGTATATAAGTATAGACTGAGGAGATAGGCTAGTATAGGCTCACATAGGATACGCCAGATATGTATATAAGTATAGGCTGTGGAGATAGGCTAGTATAGGCACACATATGCTACACCAGATCTATATATAAGTATAGGCTGTGCAGATAGGCTAGTATAGGCTCACATAGGCTACACCAGAGCTGTATATAAGTATAGGCTGGGCAGATAGGCTAGTATAGGCTCACATATGCTACACCAGATCTGTATATAAGTATAGGCTGGGCAGATAGGCTAGTATAGGCTCACATAGGCTACACCAGATCTGTATATAAGTATAGGCTGGGCAGATAGGCTAGTATAGGCTCACATATGCTACACCAGATCTGTATATAAGTATAGGCTGGGGAGATAGGCTAGTATAGGCTCACATAGGCTACACCAGATCTGTATATAAGTATAGGCTGGGCAGATAGGCTAGTATAGGCTCACATAGGCTACACCAGATCTGTATATAAGTATAGGCTGGGCAGATAGGCTAGTATAGGCTCACATATGCAACCGCAGATCTGTATATAAGTATAGGCTGGGCAGATAGGCTAGTATATGCTCACATAGGATACGCCAGATATGTATATAAGTATAGGCTGGGGAGATAGGCTAGTATAGGCTCACATAGGCTACACCAGATCTGTATATAAGTATAGGCTGGGCAGATAGGCTAGTATAGGCTCACATAGGCTACACCAGATCTGTATATAAGTATAGGCTGGGCAGATAGGCTAGTATAGGCTCACATATGCAACCGCAGATCTGTATATAAGTATAGGCTGGGCAGATAGGCTAGTATATGCTCACATAGGATACGCCAGATATGTATATAAGTATAGGCTGTGGAGATAGGCTAGTATAGGCTCACATATGCTACACCAGATCTATATATAAGTATAGGCTGTGCAGATAGGCTAGTATAGGCTCACATAGGCTACACCAGAGCTGTATATAACTATAGCCTGGGCAGATAGGCTAGTATTGGCTCACATAGGCTACACCATACCTGTATATAAGTATAGACTGAAAAGATAGGCTTGTATAGGCTCACATAGGATACAGCAGATATGTACATAAGTATAGGCTGTTGAGATAGGCTAGTATAGGCTCACATAGGCTACACTAAATCTGTATATAAGTATAGACTGCGGAGATAGGCTAGTATATGTTCCCATAGGCTACACCAGTTGTGTATATAAGTATAGACAGAGCAGATAGGCTAGTGTAGGCTAGTATAGGCTAGTATATGCTCACATAGACTAGTATAGGCTAATATAGGGCAGTATAGGCTCACATAGACTACACCAGATTTGTATAAAGTGTAGACTGAGGATATAGGCTAGTATAGGCTCCTACAGGGTACACGAGATTTGTATATACGTACAGGCTGGGCAGATCAGCTACTATAGGCTCACATAGGGTACACCATATCTGTATATAAGTATAGACTGGGCAGATAGGCTATTATAGGCTCTCATAGGCTGCGCCATATCTGTATATAAGTATAGGCTGGGGAGATAGGCTAGTATAGGCTACGCCATATCTGTATATAAGTATAGGCTGGGGAGATAGGCTAGCATAGGCTCACATAGGCTACACCAGATCTGTATATAAGTATAGGCTGGGGAAATGGACTAGACTAGTATAGGCTCACATAGGCTACACCAGATTTGTATAATGTATAGACTGTGGATATAGGCTAGTATAGGCTCCCACAGGGTACACCAGATCTGTATATAAGTATAGGCTGGGCAGATAGGCTAATATAGCCTCACATAGGGTACACCATATCTGTATATAAGTAAAGACTGAGGAGATAGGCTAGTAGGCTCACATAGGCTACACCACATCTGTATATAAGTATAGGCTGGGCAGATAGGATAGTATAGGCTAGTATAGGCTCAAATAGGCTACACCAGATCTGTATATAAGTATAGGCTGGGGAAATAGGGTAGTATAGGCTCACATAGGCTACACTAGATCTGTATATAAGTATAGGCTGGGCAGATAGGCTAGTACAGGCACACATAGGCTACACCATATCTATATATAAGTATAGGCTGGGCAGATAGGCTAGTATAGGCTCACATAGACTACACCAGAGGTGTATATAAGTATAGGCTGGGCAGATAGGCTAGTATAGACTCACATAGGCTACACCATATCTGTATATAAGTATAGACTGAAAAGATATGCTTGTATAGGCTCACATAGGATACGCCAGATATGTATATAAGTATAGGCTGTGGAGATAGGCTAGTATAGGCTCACATATGCTACACCAGATCTATATATAAGTATAGGCTGTGCAGATAGGCTAGTATAGGCTCACATACGGTACACCAGAGCTGTATATAACTATAGGCTGGGCAGATAGGCTAGTATAGGCTCACATAGGCTACACCATACCTGTATATAAGTATAGACTGAAAAGATAGGCTTGTATAGGCTCACATAGGATACAGCAGATATGTACATAAGTATAGGCTGTTGAGATAGGCTAGTATAGGCTCACATAGGCTACACTAAATCTGTATATAAGTATAGACTGCGAAGATAGGCTAGTATATGTTCCCATAGGCTACACCAGTTCTGCATATAAGTATAGACAGAGCAGATAGGCTAGTGTAGGCTAGTATAGGCTAGTATATGCTCACATAGACTAGTATAGGCTAATATAGGGCAGTATAGGCTCACATAGACTACACCAGATTTGTATAAAGTGTAGACTGAGGATATAGGCTAGTATAGGCTCCTACAGGGTACACGAGATTTGTATAGACGTACAGGCTGGGCAGATCAGCTACTATAGGCTCACATAGGGTACACCATATCTGTATATAAGTATAGACTGGGCAGATAGGCTAGTATAGGCTCTCATAGGCTACGCCATATCTGTATATAAGTATAGGCTGGGGAGATAGGCTAGTATAGGCTCACATAGGCTACACCAGATCTGTATATAAGTATAGGCTGGGGAAATGGACTAGACTAGTATAGGCTCACATAGGCTACACCAGATTTGTATAATGTATAGACTGTGGATATAGGCTAGTATAGGCTCCCACAGGGTACACCAGATCTGTATATAAGTATAGGCTGGGCAGATAGGCTAATATAGCCTCACATAGGGTACACCATATCTGTATATAAGTAAAGACTGAGGAGATAGGCTAGTAGGCTCACATAGGCTACACCATATCTGTATATAAGTATAGGCTGGGCAGATAGGATAGTATAGGCTAGTATAGGCTCAAATAGGCTACACCAGATCTGTATATAAGTATAGACTGCGGAGATAGGCTAGTATAGGCTCACATATGCTACACCAAATCTGTACATAAGTGTAGGCTGGGCAGATAGGCTAGTATAGGCTCACATATGCTACACCAGATCTGTATATAAGTATAGGCTGGGCAGATAGGCTAGTATAGGCTCACATATGCTACACCAGATCTGTATATAAGTATAGGCTGGGCAGATAGGCTAGTATAGGCTCACATAGGCTACATCAGATCTGTATATAAGTATAGACTGAGGAGATAGGCCAGTATAGGCTCACATATGCTACACCAAGTCTGTATATAAGTATAGGCTGGGCAGATAGGCTAGTATAGGCTCACATATGCTACACCAGATCTGTATATAAGTATAGGCTGGGCAGATAGGCTAGTATAGGCTCACATAGGCTACACCAGATCTGTATATAAGTATAGACTGAGGAGATAGGCTAGTATAGGCTCACATATGCTACACCAAGTCTGTATATAAGTATAGGCTGGGCAGATAGGCTAGTATAGGCTCACATATGCTACACCAGATCTGTATATAAGTATAGGCTGGGCAGATAGGCTAGTATAGGCTCACATAGGCTACACCAGATCTGTATATAAGTATAGGCTGGGCAGATAGGCTAGTATAGGCTCACATATGCTACACCAGATCTGTATATAAGTATAGGCTGGGGAGATAGGCTAGTATAGGCTCACATAGGCTACACCAGATCTGTATATAGGTATAGACTGAAAAGATATGCTTGTATAGGCTCACATAGGATACGCCAGATATGTATATAAGTATAGGCTGTGGAGATAGGCTAGTATAGGCTCACATATGCTACACCAGATCTATATATAAGTATAGGCTGTGCAGATATTCTAGTATAGGCTCACATAGGGTACACCAGAGCTGTATATAACTATTGGCTGGGCAGATAGGCTAGTATAGGCTCACATAGGCTACACCATACCTGTATATAAGTATAGACTGAAAAGATAGGCTTGTATAGGCTCACATAGGATACAGCAGATATGTACATAAGTATAGGCTGTTGAGATAGGCTAGTATAGGCTCACATAGGCTACACTAAATCTGTATATAAGTATAGACTGCGAAGATAGGCTAGTATATGTTCCCATAGGCTACACCAGTTCTGCATATAAGTATAGACAGAGCAGATAGGCTAGTGTAGGCTAGTATAGGCTAGTATATGCTCACATAGACTAGTATAGGCTAATATAGGGCAGTATAGGCTCACATAGACTACACCAGATTTGTATAAAGTGTAGACTGAGGATATAGGCTAGTATAGGCTCCTACAGGGTACACGAGATTTGTATAGACGTACAGGCTGGGCAGATCAGCTACTATAGGCTCACATAGGGTACACCATATCTGTATATAAGTATAGACTGGGCAGATAGGCTAGTATAGGCTCTCATAGGCTACGCCATATCTGTATATAAGTATAGGCTGGGGAGATAGGCTAGTATAGGCTCACATAGGCTACACCAGATCTGTATATAAGTATAGGCTGGGGAAATGGACTAGACTAGTATAGGCTCACATAGGCTACACCAGATTTGTATAATGTATAGACTGTGGATATAGGCTAGTATAGGCTCCCACAGGGTACACCAGATCTGTATATAAGTATAGGCTGGGCAGATAGGCTAATATAGCCTCACATAGGGTACACCATATCTGTATATAAGTAAACACTGAGGAGATAGGCTAGTAGGCTCACATAGGCTACACCATATCTGTATATAAGTATAGGCTGGGCAGATAGGATAATATAGGCTAGTATAGGCTCAAATAGGCTACACCAGATCTGTATATAAGTATAGACTGCGGAGATAGGCTAGTATAGGCTCACATATGCTACACCAAATCTGTACATAAGTGTAGGCTGGGCAGATAGGCTAGTATAGGCTCACATATGCTACACCAGATCTGTATATAAGTATAGGCTGGGCAGATAGGCTAGTATAGGCTCACATATGCTACACCAGATCTGTATATAAGTATAGGCTGGGCAGATAGGCTAGTATAGGCTCACATAGGCTACATCAGATCTGTATATAAGTATAGACTGAGGAGATAGGCCAGTATAGGCTCACATATGCTACACCAAGTCTGTATATAAGTATAGGCTGGACAGATAGGCTAGTATAGGCTCACATATGCTACACCAGATCTGTATATAAGTATAGGCTGGGCAGATAGGCTAGTATAGGCTCACATAGGCTACACCAGATCTGTATATAAGTATAGACTGAGGAGATAGGCTAGTATAGGCTCACATATGCTACACCAAGTCTGTATATAAGTATAGGCTGGGCAGATAGGCTAGTATAGGCTCACATATGCTACACCAGATCTGTATATAAGTATAGGCTGGGCAGATAGGCTAGTATAGGCTCACATAGGCTACACCAGATCTGTATATAAGTATAGGCTGGGCAGATAGGCTAGTATAGGCTCACATATGCTACACCAGATCTGTATATAAGTATAGGCTGGGGAGATAGGCTAGTATAGGCTCACATAGGCTACACCAGATCTGTATATAAGTATAGGCTGGGCAGATAGGCTAGTATAGGCTCACATAGGCTACACCAGATCTGTATATAAGTATAGGCTGGGCAGATAGGCTAGTATAGGCTCACATATGCAACCGCAGATCTGTATATAAGTATAGGCTGGGCAGATAGGCTAGTATATGCTCACATATGCTACACCAGATCTGTATATAAGTATAGGCTGAGCAGATAGGCTAGTATAGGCTCACATATGCAACCCCAGATCTCTATATAAGTATAGACTGGGCAGATAGGCTAGTATAGGCCTACACAGGATACACCAGATCTGTATATAAGTACAAACTGAGGAGATAGGGTAATATAGCCTCACATAGGCTAATATAGCCTCACATAGGCTAATATAGCCTCACATAGGCTAATATAGCCTCACATAGGCTACACGAGATCTGTATATATGTATAAACTGAGGATATAGGCTAGTATAGGCTCCCACAGGGTACACCAGATCTGTATATAAGTATAGGCTGGGCAGATAGGCCAGTATAGGCTCACATAGGCTACACCATACCTGTATATAAGTATAGACTGAAAAGATAGGCTTGTATAGGCTCATATAGGATACACCAGATATGTATATAAGTATAGGCTGTTGAGATAGGGTAGTATAGGCTCACATAGGCTACACTAAATCTGTATATAAGTATAGACTGCGGAGATAGGCTAGTATATGTTCTCATAGGCTACACCAGTTCTGTATATAAGTATAGACAGAGCAGATAGGCTAGTGTAGGCTAGTATAGGCTAGTATATGCTCACATAGACTAGTATAGGCTAATATAGGGCAGTATAGGCTCACATAGGCTACACCAGATTTGTATAAAGTGTAGACTGAGGATATAGGCTAGTATAGGCTCCTACAGGGTACACGAGATTTGTATATAAGTACAGGCTGGGCAGATCAGCTACTATAGGCTCACATAGGCTACACCATATCTATATATAAGTATAGACTGGGCAGATAGGCTAGTATAGGCTCTCATAGGCTACACCATATCTGTATATAAGTATAGGCTGGGGAAATAGGCTAGTATAGGCTCACATAGGCTACACCAGATCTGTATATAAGTATAGACTGCGGAGATAGGCTAGTATAGGCTCACATATGCTACACCAAATCTGTACATAAGTGTAGGCTGGGCAGATAGGCTAGTATAGGCTCACATATGCTACACCAGATCTGTATATAAGTATAGGCTGGGCAGATAGGCTAGTATAGGCTCACATAGGCTACACCAGATCTGTATATAAGTATAGACTGAGGAGATAGGCTAGTATAGGCTCACATAGGATACGCCAGATATGTATATAAGTATAGGCTGTGGAGATAGGCTAGTATAGGCTCACATATGCTACACCAGATCTATATATAAGTATAGGCTGTGCAGATAGGCTAGTATAGGCTCACATTGGCTACACCAGAGCTGTATATAACTATAGGCTGGGCAGATAGGCTAGTATAGGCTCACATAGGCTACACCATACCTGTATATAAGTATAGACTGAAAAGATAGGCTGGTATAGGCTCACATAGGATACAGCAGATATGTACATAAGTATAGGCTGTTGAGATAGGCTAGTATAGGCTCACATAGGCTACACTAAATCTGTATATAAGTATAGACTGCGGAGATAGGCTAGTATATGTTCCCATAGGCTACACCAGTTCTGTATATAAGTATAGACAGAGCAGATAGGCTAGTGTAGGCTAGTATAGGCTAGTATATGCTCACATAGACTAGTATAGGCTAATATAGGGCAGTATATTCTCACATAGACTACACCAGATTTGTATAAAGTGTAGACTGAGGATATAGGCTAGTATAGGCTCCTACAGGGTACACGAGATTTGTATATACGTACAGGCTGGGCAGATCAGCTACTATAGGCTCACATAGGGTACACCATATCTGTATATAAGTATAGACTGGGCAGATAGGCTAGTATAGGCTCTCATAGGCTACGCCATATCTGTATATAAGTATAGGCTGGGGAGATAGGCTAGTATAGGCTCACATAGGCTACACCAGATCTGTATATAAGTATAGGCTGGGGAAATGGACTAGACTAGTATAGGCTCACATAGGCTACACCAGATTTGTATAATGTATAGACTGTGGATATAGGCTAGTATAGGCTCCCACAGGGTACACCAGATCTGTATATAAGTATAGGCTGGGCAGATAGGCTAATATAGCCTCACATAGGGTACACCATATCTGTATATAAGTAAAGACTGAGGAGATAGGCTAGTAGGCTCACATAGGCTACACCATATCTGTATATAAGTATAGGCTGGGCAGATAGGATAGTATAGGCTAGTATAGGCTCAAATAGGCTACACCAGATCTGTATATAAGTATAGACTGCGGAGATAGGCTAGTATAGGCTCACATATGCTACAACAAATCTGTACATAAGTGTAGGCTGGGCAGATAGGCTAGTATAGGCTCACATATGCTACACCAGATCTGTATATAAGTATAGGCTGCGCAGATAGGCTAGTATAGGCTCACATAGCCTACACCAGATCTGTATATAAGTATAGACTGAGGAGATAGGCCAGTATAGGCTCACATATGCTACACCAAGTCTGTATAAGTATAGGCTGGGCAGATAGGCTAGTATAGGCTCACATATGCTACACCAGATCTGTATATAAGTATAGGCTGGGCAGATAGGCTAGTATAGGCTCACATAGGCTACACCAGATCTGTATATAAGTATAGACTGAGGAGATAGGCTAGTATAGGCTCACATATGCTACACCAAGTCTGTATATAAGTATAGGCTGGGCAGATAGGCTAGTATAGGCTCACATATGCTACACCAGATCTGTATATAAGTATAGGCTGGGCAGATAGGCTAGTATAGGCTCACATAGGCTACACCAGATCTGTATATAAGTATAGGCTGGGCAGATAGGCTAGTATAGGCTCACATATGCTACACCAGATCTGTATATAAGTATAGGCTGGGGAGATAGGCTAGTATAGGCTCACATAGGCTACACCAGATCTGTATATAAGTATAGTTTGGGCAGATAGGCTAGTATAGGCTCACATAGGCTACACCAGATCTGTATATAAGTATAGGCTGGGCTGATAGGCTAGTATAGGCTCACATATGCAACCGGAGATCTGTATATAAGTATAGGCTGGGCAGATAGGCTAGTATATGCTCACATATGCTACACCAGATCTGTATATAAGTATAGGCTGGGCAGATAGGCTAGTATAGGCTCACATATGCAACCCCAGATCTCTATATAAGTATAGACTGGGCAGATAGGCTAGTATAGGCTCACACAGGATACACCAGATCTGTATATAAGTACAAACTGAGGAGATAGGGTAATATAGCCTCACATAGGCTAATATAGCCTCGCATAGGCTACACGAGATCTGTATATATGTATAAACTGAGGATATAGGCTAGTATAGGCTCCCACAGGGTACACCAGATCTGTATATAAGTATAGGCTGGGCAGATAGGCCAGTATAGGCTCACATAGGCTACACCATACCTGTATATAAGTATAGACTGAAAAATAGGCTTGTATAGGCTCACATAGGATACACCAGATATGTATATAAGTATAGGCTGTTGAGATAGGGTAGTATAGGCTCACATAGGCTACACTAAATCTGTATATAAGTATAGACTGCGGAGATAGGCTAGTATATGTTCTCATAGGCTACACCAGTTCTGTATATAAGTATAGACAGAGCAGGTAGGCTAGTGTAGGCTAGTATAGGCTAGTAAATGCTCACATAGACTAGTATAGGCTAATATAGGGCAGTATAGGCTCACATAGGCTACACCAGATTTGTATAAAGTGTAGACTGAGGATATAGGCTACTATAGGCTCCTACAGGGTACACGAGATTTGTATATAAGTACAGGCTGGGCAGATCAGCTACTATAGGCTCACATAGGCTACACCATATCTATATATAAGTATAGACTGGGCAGATAGGATAGTATAGGCTCTCATAGGCTACACCATATCTGTATATAAGTATAGGCTTGGGAGATAGGCTAGTATAGGCTCACGTAGGCTACACCAGATCTGTATATAAGTATAGACTGCGGAGATAGGCTAGTATAGGCTCACATATGCTACACCAAATCTGTACATAAGTGTAGGCTGGGCAGATAGGCTAGTATAGGCTCACATATGCTACACCAGATCTGTATATAAGTATAGGCTGGGCAGATAGGCTAGTATAGGCTCACATAGGCTACACCAGATCTGTATATAAGTATAGACTGAGGAGATAGGCTAGTATAGGCTCACATAGGATACGCCAGATATGTATAAAAGTATAGGCTGTGGAGATAGGCTAGTATAGGCTCACATATGCTACACCAGATCTATATATAAGTATAGGCTGTGCAGATAGGCTAGTATAGGCTCACATAGGCTACACCAGAGCTGTATATAACTATAGGCTGGGCACATAGGCTAGTATAGGCTCACATAGGCTACACCATACCTGTATATAAGTATAGACTGAAAAGATAGGCTTGTATAGGCTCACATAGGATACAGCAGATATGTACATAAGTATAGGCTGTTGAGATAGGCTAGTATAGGCTCACATAGGCTACACTAAATCTGTATATAAGTATAGACTGCGGAGATAGGCTAGTATATGTCCCCATAGGCTACACCAGTTCTGTATATAAGTATAGACAGAGCAGATAGGCTAGTGTAGGCTAGTATAGGCTAGTATATGCTCACATAGACTAGTATAGGCTAATATAGGGCAGTATAGGCTCACATAGACTACACCAGATTTGTATAAAGTGTAGACTGAGGATATAGGCTAGTATAGGCTCCTACAGGGTACACGAGATTTGTATATATGTACAGGCTGGGCAGATCAGCTACTATAGGCTCACATAGGGTACACCATATCTGTATATAAGTATAGACTGGGCAGATAGGCTAGTATAGGCTCTCATAGGCTACGCCATATCTGTGTATAAGTACAGGCTGGGGAGATAGGCTAGTATAGGCTCACATAGGCTACACCACATCTGTATATAAGTATAGGCTGGGGAAATGGACTAGACTAGTATAGGCTCACATAGGCTACACCAGATTTGTATAATGTATAGACTGTGGATATAGGCTAGTATAGGCTCCCACAGGGTACACCAGATCTGTATATAAGTATAGGCTGGGCAGATAGGCTAATATAGCCTCACATAGGGTACACCATATCTGTATATAAGTAAAGACTGAGGAGATAGGCTAGTAGGCTCACATAGGCTACACCATATCTGTATATAAGTATAGGCTGGGCAGATAGGATAGTATAGGCTAGTATAGGCTCAAATAGGCTACACCAGATCTGTATATAAGTATAGACTGCGGAGATAGGCTAGTATAGGCTCACATATGCTACACCAAATCTGTACATAAGTGTAGGCTGGGCAGATAGGCTAGTATAGGCTCACATATGCTACACCAGATCTGTATATAAGTATAGGCTGGGTAGATAGGCTAGTATAGGCTCACATAGGCTACACCAGATCTGTATATAAGTATAGACTGAGGAGATAGGCCAGTATAGGCTCACATATGCTACACCAAGTCTGTATAAGTTTAGGCTGGGCAGATAGGCTAGTATAGGCTCACATATGCTACACCAGATCTGTATATAAGTATAGGCTGGGCAGATAGGCTAGTATAGGCTGACATAGGCTACACCAGATCTGTATATAAGTATAGACTGAGGAGATAGGCTAGTATAGGCTCACATATGCTACACCAAGTCTGTATATAAGTATAGGCTGGGCAGATAGGCTAGTATAGGCTCACATATGCTACACCAGATCTGTATATAAGTATAGGCTGGGCAGATAGGTTAGTATAGGCTCACATAGGCTACACCAGATCTGTATATAAGTATAGGCTGGGCAAATAGGCTAGTATAGGCTCACATATGCTACACCAGATCTGTATATAAGTATAGGCTGGGGAGATAGGCTAGTATAGGCTCACATAGGCTACACCAGATCTGTATATAAGTATAGTTTGGGCAGATAGGCTAGTATAGGCTCACATAGGCTACACCAGATCTGTATATAAGTATAGGCTGGGCAGATAGGCTAGTATAGGCTCCCACAGGATACACCAGATCTGTATATAAGTACAAACTGAGGAGATAGGGTAATATAGCCTCACATAGGCTAATATAGCCTCACATAGGCTAATATAGCCTCACATAGGCTACACGAGATCTGTATATATGTATAAACTGAGGATATAGGCTAGTATAGGCTCCCACAGGGTACACCAGATCTGTATATAAGTATAGGCTGGGCAGATAGGCCAGTATAGGCTCACATAGGCTACACCATACCTGTATATAAGTATAGACTGAAAAGATAGGCTTGTATAGGCTCACATAGGATACACCAGATATGTATATAAGTATAGGCTGTTGAGATAGGGTAGTATAGGCTCACATAGGCTACACTAAATCTGTATATAAGTATAGACTGCGGAGATAGGCTAGTATATGTTCTCATAGGCTACACCAGTTCTGTATATAAGTATAGACAGAGCAGATAGGCTAGTGTAGGCTAGTATAGGCTAGTATATGCTCACATAGACTAGTATAGGCTAATATAGGGCAGTATAGGCTCACATAGGCTACACCAGATTTGTATAAAGTGTAGACTGAGGATATAGGCTACTATAGGCTCCTACAGGGTACACGAGATTTGTATATAAGTACAGGCTGGGCAGATCAGCTACTATAGGCTCACATAGGCTACACCATATCTATATATAAGTATAGACTGGGCAGATAGGCTAGTATAGGCTCTCATAGGCTACACCAGATCTGTATATAAGTATAGGCTGGGGAGATAGGCTAGTATAGGCTCACATAGGCTACACCAGATCTGTATATAAGTATAGACTGCGGAGATAGGCTAGTATAGGCTCACATATGCTACACCAAATCTGTACATAAGTGTAGGCTGGGCAGATAGGCTAGTATAGGCTCACATATGCTACACCAGATCTGTATATAAGTATAGGCTGGGCAGATAGGCTAGTATAGGCTCACATAGGCTACACCAGATCTGTATATAAGTATAGACTGAGGAGATAGGCTAGTATAGGCTCACATAGGATACGCCAGATATGTATATAAGTATAGGCTGTGGAGATAGGCTAGTATAGGCTCACATATGCTACACCAGATCTATATATAAGTATAGGCTGTGCAGATAGGCTAGTATAGGCTCACATAGGCTACACCAGAGCTGTATATAACTATAGGCTGGGCAGATAGGCTAGTATAGGCTCACATAGGCTACACCATACCTGTATATAAGTATAGACTGAAAAGATAGGCTTGTATAGGCTCACATAGGATACAGCAGATATGTACATAAGTATAGGCTGTTGAGATAGGCTAGTATAGGCTCACATAGGCTACACTAAATCTGTATATAAGTATAGACTGCGGAGATAGGCTAGTATATGTTCCCATAGGCTACACCAGTTGTGTATATAAGTATAGACAGAGCAGATAGGCTAGTGTAGGCTAGTATAGGCTAGTATATGCTCACATAGACTAGTATAGGCTAATATAGGGCAGTATAGGCTCACATAGACTATACCAGATTTGTATAAAGTGTAGACTGAGGATATAGGCTAGTATAGGCTCCTACAGGGTACACGAGATTTGTATATACGTACAGGCTGGGCAGATCAGCTACTATAGGCTCACATAGGGTACACCATATCTGTATATAAGTATAGACTGGGCAGATAGGCTAGTATAGGCTCTCATAGGCTACGCCATATCTGTATATAAGTATAGGCTGGGGAGATAGGCTAGTATAGGCTACGCCATATCTGTATATAAGTATAGGCTGGGGAGATAGGCTAGTATAGGCTCACATAGGCTACACCAGATCTGTATATAAGTATAGGCTGGGGAAATGGACTAGACTAGTATAGGCTCACATAGGCTACACCAGATTTGTATAATGTATAGACTGTGGATATAGGCTAGTATAGGCTCATACAGGGTACACCAGATCTGTATATAAGTATAGGTTGGGCAGATAGGCTAATATAGCCTCACATAGGGTACACCATATCTGTATATAAGTAAAGACTGAGGAGATAGGCTAGTAGGCTCACATAGGCTACACCATATCTGTATATAAGTATAGGCTGGGCAGATAGGATAGTATAGGCTAGTATAGGCTCAAATAGGCTACACCAGATCTGTATATAAGTATAGACTGCGTAGATAGGCTAGTATAGGCTCACATATGCTACACCAGATCTGTACATAAGTGTAGGCTGGGCAGATAGGCTAGTATAGGCTCACATATGCTACACCAGATCTGTATATAAGTATAGGCTGGGCAGATAGGCTAGTATAGGCTCACATAGGCTACACCAGATCTGTATATAAGTATAGACTGAGGAGATAGGCTAGTATAGGCTCACATATGCTACACCAAGTCTGTATATAAGTATAGGATGGGCAGATAGGCTAGTATAGGCTCACATATGCTACCCCAGATCTGTATATAAGTATAGGCTGGGCAGATAGGCTAGTATAGGCTCACATAGGCTACACCAGATCTGTATATAAGTATAGGCTGGGCAGATAGGCTAGTATAGGCTCACATATGCTACACCAGATCTGTATATAAGTATAGGCTGGGGAGGTAGGCTAGTATAGGCTCACATAGGCTACACCAGATCTGTATATAAGTATAGGCTGGGCAGATAGGCTAGTATAGGCTCACATAGGCTACACCAGATCTATATATAAGTATAGGCTGGGCAGATAGGCTAGTATAGGCTCACATATGCAACCGCAGATCTGTATATAAGTATAGGCTGGGCAGATAGGCTAGTATAGGCTCACATATGCTACACCAGATCTGTATATAAGTATAGTTTGGGCAGATAGGCTAGTATAGGCTCACATATGCAACCCCAGATCTGTATATAAGTATAGAGTGGGCAGATAGGCTAGTATAGGCTCACACAGGATACACCAGATCTGTATATAAGTACAAACTGAGGAGATAGGGTAATATAGCCTCACATAGGCTAATATAGCCTCACATAGACTAATATAGCCTCACATAGGCTACACGAGATCTGTATATAAGTATAAAGTGAGGATATAGGCTAGTATAGGCTCCCGCAGGGTACACCAGATCTGTATATAAGTATAGACTTAAAAGATAGGCTTGTATAGGCTCACATAGGATACACCAGATATGTATATAAGTATAGGCTGTCGAGATAGGGTAGTATAGGCTCACATAGGCTACACTAAATCTGTATATAAGTATAGACTGCGGAGATAGGCTAGTATATGTTCTCATAGGCTACACCAGTTCTGTATATAAGTATAGACAGAGCAGATAGGCTAGTGTAGGCTAGTATAGGCTAGTATATGCTCACATAGATTAGTATAGGCTAATATAGGGCAGTATAGGCTCACATAGGCTACACCAGATTTGTATAAAGTGTAGACTGAAGATATAGGCTACTATAGGCTCCTACAGGGTACACGAGATTTGTATATAAGTACAGGCTGGGCAGATCAGCTACTATAGGCTCACATAGGCTACACCATATCTATATATAAGTATAGACTGGGCAGATAGGCTAGTATAGGGTCTCATAGGCTACACCATATCTGTATATAAGTATAGGCTGGGGGGATAGGCTAGTATAGGCTCACATAGGCTACACCAGATCTGTATATAAGTATAGGCTGGGGAAATGGACTAGACTAGTATAGGCTCACATAGGCTACACCAGATTTGTATAATGTATAGACAGTGGATATAGGCTAGTATAGGCTCCCATAGGGTACACCAGATCTGTATATAAGTATAGGCTGGGCAGATAGGCTAATATAGCCTCACATAGGCTACACCAGATCTGTATATAAGTATAGACTGAGGAGATAGGCTAGTAGGCTCACATTGGCAACACCATATCTGTATATAACTATAGACAGAGCAGATAGGCTAGTGTAGTATAGTATAGGCTAGTATATGCTAGTATATGCTCACATAGGCTACACCAGATTTGTATAAAGTATAGACTGAGGATACAGGCTAGTATAGGCTCACATAGGCTACACCAGATCTGTATATAAGTACAGGCTGGGCAGTTAGGCTAGTATAGGTTCACATAGTCTGCACCATATCTGTATATAAGTATAGGCTGGGCAGATAGGCTAGTATAGGCTCTCATAGGCTACACCATATCTGTATATAAGTATAGACTGGGCAGATAGGCTAATATAGCCTCACATAGGCTACACCAGTTCTGTATATAAGTATAGACTGAGGAGATAGGCTAGTAGGCTCTCATAGGCTACACCATATCTGTATATAAGTATAGGCTGGGCAGATAGGCTAGTATAGGCTCACATAGGCTACACCAGATCTGTATATAAGTATAGACTGAGGAGATAGGGTAATACAGCCTCACATAGGCTAATATAGCCTAGCATAGACTAATATAGCCTCACATAGGCTACACGAGATCTGTGTATAAGTATAAACTGAGGATATAGGCTAGTATAGGCTCACATATGCTACATCGAATCTGTATATAAGTATAGGCTGGGCAGATAGGCTAGTATAGGCTCACATATGCTACACTAGATCTGTATATAAGTATAGGCTGGGGAGATAGGCTAGTATAGGCTCTCATAGGCTACACCAGATCTGTATATAAGTATAGACTGAGGAGATAGGCTAGTAGGCTCACATAGGATACACCATATCTGTATATAAGTATAGGCTGGGCAGATAGGATAGTATAGGCTAGTATAGGCTCACATAGGTTACACCAGATCTGTATATAGCCTGCGGAGATAGGCTAGTATAGGCTCACATATGCTACACCAAATCTGTACAGAAGTGTAGGCTGGGCAGATAGGCTATTATAGGCTCACATATGCTACACCAGATCTGTATATAAGTATAGGCTGGGCAGATAGGCTACTATAGGCTCACATAGGGTAGACCAGATCTGTATATAAGTATAGACTGAGGAGATAGTATAGTATAGGCTCACATATGCTACACCAAGTCTGTATATAAGTATAGCCTGGGCAGATAGGCTAGTATAGGCTCACATATGCTACACCAGATCTGTATATAAGTATAGGCTGGGCAGATAGGCTAGTATAGGCTCACATAGGCTACACCAGATCTGTATATAAGTATAGGCTGGGCAGATAGGCTAGTATAGGCTCACATATGCAACCCCAGATCTGTATATAAGTATAGGCTGGGCAGATAGGGTAGTATAGGCTCACATATGCTACACCAGATCTGTATATAACTATAGGCGGGGCAGATAGGCTAGTATAGGCTCATATATGCTACACCAGATCTGTATATAAGTATAGGCTGGGCAGATAGGATAGTATACGCTCACATAGGACACACCAGATCTGTATATAAGTATAGGCTGTGGAGATAGGCTAGTATAGGCTCACACAGGATACACCAGATCTGTATATAAGTATAAACTGAGGAGATAGGCTAATATAGACTCACATAGGCTACACCAGATCTGTATATAAGTATAAATTGAGGAGATAGGGTAATATAGCCTCACATAGGCTAATATAGCCTCATATAGGCTAATATAGCCTCACATAGGCTACACGAGATCTGTGTATAAGTATAAACTGAGGATATAGGCTAGTATAGGCTCCCACAGGGTACACCAGATCAGTATATAAGTATAGGCTGGGCAGATAGGCTAGTATAGGCTCACATAGGCTACACCATACCTGTATATAAGTATAGACTGAAAAGATAGGCTTGTATAGGCTCACATAGGATACACCAGATATGTATATAAGTATAGGCTGTTGAGATAGGCTAGTATAGGCTCACATAGGCTACACTAAATCTGTATATAAGTATAGACTGCGGAGATAGGCTAGTATATGTTCTCATAGGCTACACCAGTTCTGTATATAAGTATAGACGGAGCAGATAGGCTAGTGTAGGCTAGTAGAGGCTAGCATATGCTCACATAGACTAGTACAGGCTAGTATAGGGCAGTATAGGCTCACATAGGCTACACCAGATTTGTATAAAGTGTAGACTGAGGATATAGGCTAGTATAGTCTCCTACAGGGTACACGAGATTTGTATTTAAGTACAGGCTGGGCAGATCAGCTACTATAGGCTCACATAGGCTACACCATATCTGTATATAAGTATAGACTGGGCAGATAGGCTAGTATAGGCTCTCATAGGCTACACCATATCTGTATATAAGTACAGGCTGGGGAGATAGGCTAGTATAGGCTCACATAGGCTACACCAGATCTGTAAATAAGTATAGGCTGGGGAAATGGACTTGACTAGTATAGCCTCACATAGGCTACACCAGATTTGTATAATGTATAGACTGTGGATATAGGCTAGTATAGGCTCCCACAGGGTACACCAGATCTGTATATAAGTATAGGCTGGGCAGATAGGCTAATATAGCCTCACATAGGCTACACCAGATCTGTATATAAGTATAGACTGAGGAGATAGGCTAGTAGGCTCACATAGGCAACACCATATCTGTATATAAGTATAGGCTGGGCAGATAGGCTAGTATATGTTCTCATAGGCTACACCAGTTCTGTATATAGCTATAGACAGAGCAGATAGGCTAGTGTAGTATAGTATAGGCTAGTATATGCTAGTATATGCTCACATAGGCTACACCAGATTTGTATAAAGTATAGACTGAGGATATAGGCTAGTATAGGCTCACATAGGCTACACCAGATCTGTATATAAGTACAGGCTGGGCAGATAGGCTAGTATAGGCTCTCATATTGTACACCAGATCTGTATATAAGTATAGGCTGGGCAGATAGGCTAGTATAGGCTCACGTAGGCTACACCAGATCTGTATATAAGTATAGGCTGGGCAGATAGGCTAGTATAGGCTCTCATATTGTACACCAGATCTGTATATAAGTATAGGCTGGGCAGATAGGCTAGTATAGGCTCTCATAGGCTACACCAGATCTGTATATAAGTATAGGCTGGGCAGATAGGCTAGTATAGGCTCACATATGCTACACCATATCCGTATGTACGTGTAGGCTGGGGAGATAGGCTAGTATAGGCTCACATAGGCTACACCAGATCCGTATGTACGTGTAGGCTAGGGAGATAGGCTAGTATAGGCTCACATACGCTAAACCAAATCTGTATATAATTATAGACTGATGAGATAGGCTCGTACATGTTCATATAGGATACACCAGATCTGCATATAAGTATAGACTAAGGGGAGAGCTCACACAGGCTATACCAGATCTGTATATAGGTATAGACTGAGGAGATAGGCTAGTATAGCCTCACATAGGCTACACCAGATCTGTATATAATTATAGACTGAGGATATATGTTAGTATTGGCTCACATAGGGTATACCAGATCTGTATATAAGTATAGACTGAGAAGATAGGCTAGTATAGGCTCAGTTAGGCTACACCAGATCTGTATATAAGAATATGCTGCGGAGATAGTCTAGTATAGGCTAGTATAGTCTCACGTAGGCTACACCAGATCTGTATATATAAGCATAGACTGAGGAGAGAGATTAGTATAGGCTCACACAGGCTACACGAGATCTGTTTATAACTATAATCCAGAATAGGCTCACATAGGCTACACCAGATATGTATACTCAGGGGTCTCCGTCTAGGGGATATGTGAATGGCGACCACAAGGTACCCAACTTGAGCAGAACATTACTTCCACTTACTGGTGTTTTGCTCCTAATTGTAGCTTTTCTATCTGACCTTATCTTGGTCATCTCTTGTTCTCTTTCGACCCCTATGCTATTACGGTTCATGAGGGCTAGGGAGGCTTTATTTTTCCAACCTGTCCATTTCTCTATATACTCTTAACCCCTAACATGCTGACTTGTCATGGCATGTAATAGGTCCTCTGATTGGTAATCGGTGGATATGGTCGGTGTATTTATTTTGATAGTCATCCCTGTCAGGTCGGTGAGACCCGTAAACCAATGACAGGTGTGGTCCTCCAGACATTCTGGGGGTTGTTGGTGAGCGATGTAACCGCCTAAACATAAAAATATGGTGCTCTCTAAACAGCTGTTACTATTACTGCTAAGTCTCTTCAATATTTATGAAATATGTCTCGAGGCGTAAAATGTTCCGGAGTTAAAATAGTCCCCCATTCGGATCTCCGGGCGGGGACTACTTCTCGAGAACCAGAACATTATATAAATAGAAGATCTAACATCAGAATTCTACAATTGAACGCAGGTGGTCTCACCCAAACAAAAAGAATTGAACTATATAAAATTGTATTTGACTATAACATAGATATATTTGTCATACAAGAAGTAAATCTAACAAATGATCAACTTAATACTTCAATTTTACTGGATTTTTACGACACCTACTACCCAAAAATAGACAGATAAGTAGTGGAATATTAGTTGGAGTAAAAAATGATATTAAATCCTCCTTTGAAATTGTTAAAGAAATGGATAACACAGATAAAGCTGAATTAATAAAGCTAAATTTTTGGGATAACAAAACACATCTTCATTTGTACAGTATTTACAATCCTCCCAGGAATGAACCAGATCTCTCACTTATTGAACAATTAAATAAAACAATCATAATTGGGGATTTCAATGCCCATTTCAAAAGATGGCATTATGAAAAAATGAATTCTACAGGGCAGATAGTGGAAGAATTTTTGAATATCGCAACTTTGAACTGATTTGTGATAAAGAAAATCCCAAAACCTTCATACATTACTCTGAAGCAGACAGTAACCCAGACCTCTTGTTAGCTACAACAGATATTGTTTAAAAAATTAAAAATCTTAAAAAAAAAAAAAAAAAAAAAAAAAAAAAAAAAAAAAAAAAAAAAAAACACAAGTTATAGAAGACCCAAGTTCTGGTTACAGAGCAGTAATTGCTGATATAAAACTAGATAATACAAATAACGGTCAAAATTACACAAATCTGCATTGGAACTTCAAAAAAGCAGAATGGAACAAAGATAAAACTGAACTGGAACATAAATTTAAAGAACAAACATACTCACAGCTGCATGACCACCCAGATCATATGAACAAATATTTCTGTAAAGTCATCCTAGAAACCGCAAAAAAAAAAAAAAAAAAAAAAAAAAAAAAAAAAAAAACAACAACAACAACAACATATTGCTCGTGGAAGAATATAAAATTCCAAACCCTTTTGGAACCCTTTTCTTAAAAATCCTCGTGTCGCATCTTTGAAAGATATTAATTTTAAACACCAACTTTCGTTTTTAACCAATTCTTCGTCTTTGAGTTATGCTGTTCACAGACAGACAGGGGACCTTTTTCTTAAAAATACTTTTTTTGTATTCAAAACACATTTCCGGTGAAATATCGACATCTAATTTTTGGGTAGAGTACAGTACTTCCCCTACTTACTATACGTAGTAGAGAATGTAAAAATAGACAATCTGATAAAAATGTACAGTTTATAACCAATTAAAATTGTTTTTTAGTACTAACCATTTCCGAGATATTAATTGTTATGTGTTTAATTTTTCCATTACTTTATTATACATTTAAAGTTATAAGTCATCCTTTTTGATCTTCTCGTAGCCTCATGCAAGTGACAATGATTTCAAAACCGCAAGCATACGAGCATAGCAACCCTTTAATATAATATTAACGGGCAGCTAAAATTATAGCAGACACAAAATGTAATGGCAGGAGGCAGGAGAACCTGTTCAACACAACATCCTTACGGTGCTACATGGCTAAATGCGCTGTAAATTATGCTGTAAGGCCGGTGGTATAAATATCATTTGCGCTCACAAAATTTCTTTGCGCAACAGGAAAGAGAATAATCTGATCATGAAGCGGACAGCTATCAGTCGCCATTAAATTTTCTGCCTGCCATACAAAGGATACCAGCAAACGGTATAACCTAGAACCACATTTACTACAGTAGAACTGTTAATCACTGTTACTAAAGGTAACAAAAGACATTTCAGCCACCTGCCAGACCCTTGTCAAGTAGTAGGTCATCCTTTTCCTTTAATTTGCACATTCCATCCCGTAAGTTATATGGAATATAGGTTAACATTTCTGGTTACGTCTTCTTCTTAAAATTAAATGGGAAACCAACAGCGGTTATCCTCTTTTGAAGATTACAAATGGAAGGCAACCCTAATTTGCGTGAAATAGGTCACCCTTTATATTAAAACCTATCTTTTAAGGTTAATAAGGCAAGGGCCCATAATTTCCAAATTTTAAGGGTCGCAAATTTCATTTACCTGTACAAGATGTTCGCGGGCTTCGAGCTAGGTGTAGTGATGAGTCGTCGACGTTTCGGGAGTGTACATCTCTCCCATCATCAGGATGATAAATGACTAGCTATCATTTCAATCAATATATTCTGCAGCAAATTATGGGGCATTGCTAACAATTATTAGAATGTAAGGAGTTTCTTCTTGCAGGAACATGTTCATTAGCGATATTCCCTGCCGACCTGCTTACTGGAAGTGTCGAGAAAAAGCCGTACTTTCCAGAGAATTCGCCGGCACTTCGTCTGGGCTATATATACGAGTGAGCGAGCCAGCGTTAGAACGGATTTTCAGAGTTAAGTATTGAGTTAGCAGTTAGTTTTTAAGTGCATGTTGAGATAGTTTGAGTATTGTCAGAGACACTTTTAGAAATTTAATCGGAGTTGTTTATTGTGTGAAGCAGTTTTTTATGAGTGTCGTCGAGAGAAACTGTTAGACAAGGAGAGAGAGAGAGAGAGAGAGAGAGAGAGAGAGAGAGAGAGAGCGGTAGAACAGTGAGCAATGTGTGACAAGGTCGTCATAGTGCAGAATAGCTATGAGTTGTCGGTCTGGATGGCTCAGTTGGTTAGACGCTGGCCTACTGATCCCAAGGTCGCGGGTTCAAATCCGGCCCAGATCGATGGCTTTTAAGTGTGCTTAAAAACGGCAGCTCCATGTCAGTAGATTTACTGGCATGTAAAAGAACTCCTGCGGGACGAAATTTCTCCACACCGGTGACGCGATGTGATCCTAGCAATTGACAGTGTCGTTAAACAACAAAATAATTTTTTAAAACATCTGTGAATTGCAAGCTTACGGCGAATTGTAAATTGTGTTAACGGTAAAATAGAGGACCGTTTTTTGTGTATCAGTTTTACAAGAGAAATAAAGTGATATTAGTTAATTGTAACAATATTTGCATTAATCAATTATGAGGCAGCGGATTGAAACATCAGTGCAGTATTCTCTTGTTCTCTTCACATTTAGTTGTTGACTCTGTGTAAGTAAGGATGCAAAGAATAAATTTTGGTTTGTTTAATGAAACAAAAATGTCTTTTTCAGTGAACGTGATTTCTAAAGTAAAATAGGAATGTTGGTTTGAGGGAGATCGCTGGAAGGAGCACTTAAACATTTCGTGTTGTTTTCGACAGGTATTTCGTGTATAAATGTTGGCAGTAAAATCACACTGTATTCCAACTTGTTGACTTATGCACCACTGGCAACCATTCTTTTGATCTATGAACATGTTATTTTCGCCGTGTTTATCAATAAATATAATAAATGTGCTTATCTTGTCCAATGTTCGTTGCGTTGTTTGTGAGCCAAACAATATAGGTATATCACATTAAGTATGCAATAATTCCAGAATGGTTAAATTCCACCTCTGACCAGAGGCTGAAATTAGTTCGTGTTATATGCACTGAGGTTTTGATTTTAGCTTGGTTATTACTTGCCACAACACAGCCCACATTATACACAATCACACTGATATTGGCTTTGTCAATAACTGTTATTCCATTAACCTAACACACTGCTCTGTACAATATGATAAATAGATCCAAACAAATATTACCATATACGATAGCATATTTTGTCGAACAAACTGCATGCAAACCTCTGTACGTACTAAGTTTTCAAGGAAGAACTAACACAAATGGATGCTGCAAATTATGGTGGAATTATGCAAATGATTTCTTCTGCGAACAGCTACGTTTCTTTCACTCTTACGTGCAACAATATGGCGCTGGTCACCATTTACGTAAATTCCCTACTGGATGGTTCAAGGTCATGACCCTGATCTCCACCTATTGTCTGCTCACCAGACCCTGATTTAAATGGACTTCCGGCATTCTTTGGTTTGTTTGGCGTAGGATGCTCTATTGTTTTGAACGTATCTATTTCACTGATAAGTAAGCCGTCTATAACACGGGCTTCCCCGATTCTTCGCCTTTTCACTCTCCAGCGCGCGACTTGAGCCGAACTTAACCGAGTCGCCACGATGCATGGTCCAAGGAACCTCTGTACGTTGGATTGCAGCCGGTGTGATTTTAAGCTTTAAGAGGCTGTGATCTAGACATTATCAAACTGAAGATATGCAAAGCTCTCTGTACAAAAGATTCTACTTCTTTAATTAATAATTTCTTAATTAATCCTTTTAGCTTGGCAATATTCGGACGATATTATAGAAATTTCCAACTATACACTTAGGGAGAAAACAAATTCGCACTAATAGCAAAAAAATAAACTTGAATAACGATTAGAACCGTAAAATACCTATTTGTTTGCACAAAAATACTCACGGCCTCTGCATCTATTTTTACACGATCCCTTGCTTTACATCCCTTTGCAGCTGACAAAGAGAAATTTCTTTCCCTAAAGGGACACAACGCTGTTCACTGAAGAGCTGGCAGACTGTAAATCGAATTCTTCCACACAGCTGCTTCAATAATCCTTATTTGGTGCTTAACAGTCTTCTGTTGTTGTGACATCTGCCAACACATTTCGTTAATCTGCACAGCTTCTGTCAACTTCTGCTGCATGTATTCATATAGTAGGACATTCAGACACTCTTGTGGATATTTACTCTTGCAAAGTTTCCTCATTTTCTTGGCTTGTACTTTAAAGCTTTACCTAGATGTTTTCCTAGTGCATCTTGCGTTATTATAAATTACACAAAGTTTGCACTACCATTCCGACCCATAACCTTCTCCGCAAGTCTGTACTTTTAAGATTTGTATGCTGCTCTGCTGTAGTTTGAATATATACCATTGAGTCAGATGATCACTCGATGTATATATAGAGTGTTAAGGATATAAGAGCAGATATTTTTATTGGTAATTAAGGACAGTGTAATGAACAATATTGCATCAATATTTGCTTAATTTCCGAACTTATAATTTTACTTATTGTTGTCAGATTGGCTAGTTCCTCTAAGTAGGTGTGACACAGAAGGCATGACGCAGAGTGAGCCGATCTCGTGATAACAAATGGTGTATCGGAACTGAATTCCAACGCTTTCTGCAAGAGCAAGAACCACGCGCTATATAGGCCAATAGATCATGCACTGAGATGTGAATCAATACATACGGCAGGAGTTGTTCAATTCGCGGCGCAGTTACGACCATGCGAAAAACATTAGGTAGCCAACTTTGTGATTGGTTTAAGGGAAAACTGTTAGACGAAGAGAAAAAAAAAAAACTAACACATCTAAATATACATATTAACAAAATATCTGTACTTATGCTCCTGTTATAATTATGTAATTTTAGGACAGGATCATGGTAGTAGAATTAACAATACCCATTTAAAGCCAAAAAATTGCCAACATTTGTTAATATAGATTTTAGTATTAGTGGTATATTACTTATTGATGTACAAACTTAGTAAGTACTTCATACAGCAGTTTAATTATCCCTATAAGTCTGAATTCTATAAAATTATAGTAAAAAAAGAAAAAGTTTTGCCTGTTATAAAAGTAAACAAAACATTCAAGAGACCCTTCAGCAGTATTTAAATACTAAATTAGTTGCATAGGAGCGGAGAAAGGCATCTTTTCCCTTTCTCTTTTCAGTTATACAATTAAGGTACTCGTAGCAGAACTCGGGTTTTTTATGCTGCCACAACATTACAATACTAAATACATTAGATGCTATATTAGGATGCAACAACAAAACAACAAAGCAAATTGCTAAGAGTGAGTGAGTGATTAGGGTTTAAGGGCCCATCGACAGCTAGGTCATTAGAGCCCCAAATTGCTAAGAACATACATAGAATCTTACATAAGTAATTAACAATAACGTGATAAATCATTAATGAACACAAAGTAAAGCTTTAAAATTTAAATTGTTTTATACACAGGAGGATCATTCCTTACATTAAATGCCATTTTAAACAGCATAATATTATAAATAGTGCTCTTTTAAACTTTAATTTCTCGGGTTCATTTGTCTACAGATTCTTATTTTTAAATTGTTCCACATAATAGTATGTATGTATGTATGTATGTATGTATGTATGTATGTATGTATGTATGTATGTATGTATGTATGTATGTATGTATGTACTTTTTGTATAAATGAAAGTTAATAGAGGATAACATGCTTTAGATATTTTAACCCCCTTAGCGGTCACGTATCAATATCAATAATGCATTTTATTGAAACAAATCAACAACTTGCCAAATTTGACAAAGTATAATAAAAATATACATTAATAACAATATTAGCAGGCATTAGACAAAAATCAAGTGTCCGTGTAACAGTTTACAGACATATATTGATAGTATTAATAATATGTGTATTATGGTTTCATGGAATTCAGGCTTTGAAATACAGATCATCTTTATGTTAGTAGTTGGAGATTTTAAACTCTTTCCAAAAGTTTACAAAAGGTAGCAATTGTGCCTTGTGCACCTACCATGAAACCAATAACTTTGATGTCTCCCAGCTGTGGCTTATTTTTATAAAAGGGTTTGCTAGGTGCGTAGATTGTTCGTTTTTCGTGATGCTATACTATAGGTTAAGATGGCAGTCAAACCTTATGGTTGCATCAATAATAAAACCCTGTTTGCTGTCTTCTTGGTATGCTATAATATCGATCTGAAGTGTGCTGCGTATAGATAAATATGAACCTCTTCCTATACCTTAAGTAGAACTTCGAACTGCGGAGTTCTTCTGATGGTAAATTCTTAGCCAAAAATTGAATTCTCACATTTAAATTTTATTTTCCCCAAAACTAAAAGTATGATAAAGCGTTAGCTCCATAACTTATTTGTATGCTCTTTCAGGGATTGTTTGCATACAAATAGATATTAATTTAAAAATAATTAAATCCTACAAAGAAATTTTTCGAAATAGTAAAAGAAGGTAATAATAATAATAATAATAATAATAATAATATTATTATTATTATATTATATAAATATAATAATAATAATAATATTATTATATTATATAAATATAATAATAATAATAATAATAATAATAATAATAATAATAATAATAATAATAATAATAATAATAATAATAATAATAATAATAATAATAATTATTATTATTATTATTATTATTATTATTATTATTATTATTATTATTATTATTATTATTATTATTATTATTATTATTATTATTATTATTATTATTATTATTATTATTATTATTATTAATGATAATAAATAACATGTCTGGAACCACTTTAAAATATGCATTAAATTTGATCTACATCAATCTACATAAAATTGAAATCTAAATGATGTACTCACATTTCAAACAAATCGACTTGAAATTGTAAATTTTTGAAATTTTAACATTGCTCATTTTAGCACTAATCATGGCCAATCGTCTGATACTGCCCACTGTTTTTATTTAATGAAAATACAGGTTGTAAAAACTTTTTTTTTTCATTAAAATGTAGGAGTTAGCGTTTCAAATATTTTTCGTTAAGCAGAATGTTAAAGACGCATTAAATTAACTTTATACATACATTCTGAATGTCCCTTTTATTTCTGTTGTTAATGTTTGTGCAACCCCAGGTCACACTGGGAGCTACAGGGAGCTAGTATACCGACACACCATGTTAATCCTTACCAGACAGGAGAAGTAAATCCAAGCTTAGCAGACAGAGCACGCTAATGTTAGTCGATGTGTGAATATCCAATTAACGTCTCATGGATAGTAGTGGTACCCTTCAAACGTGTGTAGACATTACAACTTCCACTTCTTCGGTTGTCGAGGACCGTGCCAATTAGCACCTCACAGGTTTCACGTGCAAATAGACATGCTAGCATTGCTAAAAACGGCTGTTCCGGATGTGAACCAAGGCATTCATCCATAAGTACACATATCCAACAGGTACACTTGTTGCTCTGAATCAAAAAATCTCATGTTACACTCACATGACTTTTTCTACTCTTGTACTAACCATTCTTAAAAACTCTTATTCCTATATCTTCTTCGTGTTAGTTGAGATAAACATTTGCAGAAATTATCTTATTGCTTATTTTCTTGTAGGTGCAAGAAGAATATGGGAATACAGTAGGCTTTGTGCGATAGTCAAATCTTTCAAAGTTTTGAGATTCTGTTCTCTTTGCACGCTTAACATATAAAAAATTGAATATCGATATTCCATTTGACAAATGTAACTTCTCCAAAACTCACACCAAGGCATATCTCCAAAATGGTTCACTCCACAAAAAAATTTATTCGACACAAATTGTGTATTTTAGCAAGATCTACAGTTTTGTATGGTAAGATTTGGTTTCTTATGGTTTACCAGTTATGCAAAGGTCATCCAGAGTAAATAGGACTACAGGGGCTATAACCAGAAAATTCAAGATATACATTTAATTTGTCATAAAAATATTTTAAAAATATGACATTTTAGTAAAAATCGTGTCATTTTCAAGAAAATCAAAATTTTCGAAAAATTTTCCATGTAAAGCGTAGAATCCTGAAGGCCATTAAACTTAAATATCAACTTTGGTTTTTAACCGACTTTTCCTTTTTGAGTTATGCTGTCCACAGACAGACACACATAAATCACAAGGACAAAAGGGACCTAACTAAAACTTTCCAAGCTCTTAAGAAAGTTCAATGAAATTTGCTTGGTATACATGGAGGGAACTAAAATGTTAGGACAAACCCATAGGAATAACACGAATAATAATACACAACAATAAAATCAAATAGAAATAGACATGGTTCAAGATCGCCGTATTTTATCGCATACGGCCCCCCCCCCCCTGCATATTTCCCTCCCCTATGATTTTTCATCACTAAAAATATTTACCTATTAAACATCGCATAATTGCGTCTCCTGGTTCGCTGTTATTGGAGCGGCCTTCAATGACTTGATAATGGACAACAATCGACGCAGCGCTTGCCACACAAAAAAAAAAAAAAAAAAAAAAAAAAAAAAAAAAAAAAAAAACAAAACAAAACAAAAAAAAAAACCACATGACCCCACAAACATGAAGAACATGGGATTAAAATCTCAACTGCAGCGCAGTTGAGAAAACCATTTGGACCGAGGAGGGGTCCAAAAAGTGCCGATGCCACTATATTTAGTAGTGGTGGACAAAGTCCCACGCCAACAAATACAGCCAATAGACGCTGTGCGCACCTTGTTCCACACTGTGGGCAAGATGGCCCAGCCCAATGCCGCAGATGCATGGGTTTTCACCATTCCAGCCAGGCATGTGAACGAAAGCTCGCATGCCTACGCTGTGCAGGAGAGCACCTTGTCGCAAATTCTGACAAAGGCACAGAAGGAAAAGAGTGTGCCAATTGCCCAAACCGCATGTAAGTGTTTACAAGGGGTGTGAAGTGCGGCAAAAAATAATTGATAACCGCCGCCGCGGTCCTAAAAATGTGGCACCAGTCCGCATAGGGGTGAGCTTCGTCGCCGCCCTTAGCGAGGCTGAGAAAATTGTGCAGCAGACTGAAACTGCACAAACCAGGGCTGCACAGGCACAAACTGTGCAAACTGCACCAGCCACCAGCGTGGAGGAGACAGCAGCTCCACCTCCACGCCCCTCTCGCGAAAAGCGAGAGAGGAAAGAAAGAAAGTCTGAAAGACAACGGTCAGCTCTACTTAAGCAAATGACTGCGTCTGATGCAGTCACTATAACTGCCGAGGTACCCACCCCGGCCCCAACCCAACATGCCCAACCGGCACGCACCACTCCGACGGCCCCATTGGCCCCACTCGGAGGTGCTATATCCTCGACAGACCTCGAGGAACTCAGGACCCTGTCCAACTGGTTCGGGGACATGATCAATCGGACACTTCCGATTTTGAGGAGGTGTATGCAGACCACAATGGACGACAATGTTGACGTCCTACAAAAACACCAAATCCTGCTGCAAACATTAGAGCAGCTGTTCCCTAAATCCTCCCAGTAATGGCCTACCGTGTTGTGCGTAGACCATTACGCGCCACTTTCTGGAATGCTAATGGCGTAAGGGAACAACGTCCAGGCATTCTAGAATTTGTACAATCCTACGGGATTGACATCCTCTTGGTGACCGAGACACACATGCATGCTGGTATAAACTTCTCGCTACCTACTGACGTCGCCCATCGGTCTGATCGGGTCGGGCGACAGGGCGGTGGTACAGCTATCTTCATCAAAAGCATCATCACCCATATACCTTTTCCTCTTCCTGCCCTTCAACATGTGGAGGCTACTGCCATTAGGCTTGCCATTGCCGGCGTGGACACATTGTTGATTGCGGCTTATGACCCTCCAGATCATCGCTTCTATGAAGCAGATTATACCACTCTCCTAAACCTACACCCAGTAGTCTGCATCGCTGGAGATCTCAACGCGAAGCATGGGCTCTGGTACAGTTGCACTAGCAACCAGAGGGGGCGCGGGCTCTACCGCCTCATCAGCGGAGACCCAAATCTCGTCGCGCACGGGCCGAGAGGTCCCTACATTCCATCCGGTCCGCGGCAGGCCTGACGTCCTAGAGGACCTAGACATCATGATCACCAAGAACATGCCATTGCACTTTGACCTCTCGACAGTAAACGAGCTGGACTCTGACCACGACCCTATCGTGGTAGATTCCACAGTAGCCATGCTAGCTCTGTTAAACTCAGACTGGACACTTGAGACCGACTGGGATGCAGCAGTCCTAGAACTTAACCGTTCCGTCGACGCTCGACCACGCATCGATGATATCGAGGCGTTGGAAGAGGCAGGGTCGGATTTTTCCCACCAGATCCTAAATGCGGTACGCGCACATACCCACCGCATTCCCACCAACACCCCATAGAACCTTATCTATGGAACTCAGACAGTTGATAAAAGCCAAGGCAACTATTCGGAAGCTATGGCAGCGTTTCCGCCATCCCAGGATAGGAGCAGTTTACCAGAGATTCAAATCCCTGGTAAGGCGACTGCTCCATGCGCATAGAACATCAGCCTGGGAAAATACATTACAAACCGTAAACCTTCAGGAAAAGAAACCCTGGCGGATTATAAGGGCCTTGAGGAAGGACAAGACCCAATACCAGCATCCCTTTCACGGCACTCGTAGGCGGCTCGCCTTTGAGCCAGACGAGAACGCTACTGTGTTCGTGGACCACCTTGAGGTACAGTTCGAACCCCGGGAGGACCCGCAAGACGAAGACTTTACTGAACTTGTGGAAGCAACCGTGGATTATCTCTACACGAGGCGATCCAACTTCCTATAATCACCCTGAAAGCGGTGATTTCCGAAATCCAAAGTCTGAATCCCAACAAATCCCCTGGACATAACGGCGTCACGGCGCTCATGCTCCAGCACCTACCCAAAAAGGCTGTGGTCCGCTTGTCGGTCTGGGTGGCTCAGTTGGGTAGACGCTGGCCTACGGATCCCAAGGTCGCGGGTTCAAACCCGGCCCAGGCCGATGGTTTTTAAGTGTGCTTAAAAAGGACAGCTCCATGTCAGTAGATTTACTGGCATGTAAAAGAACTCCTGCGGGACAAAATTCCGGCACACCGGCGACGCTGATGTGATCCTGGCAATTGACAGCGTCCGCTTGACCCGGATCTTCAATGCATGCCTCCGTCTTCGTTACTTTCCGGTTTTCTGGAAGGAGGCGAGGGTGGTGTGTATATTGAAACCGAGCAAGAACCCAGTCTTTCCTAACAACTACCGCTCCATCAGGATTCTCCCAATCATCTCAAAAGTTTTTGAGCGGTTGCTCCTTACCCATCTAATACCTCTTTTTGAGGAGAGGCAACTCCTACCGGATCACCAGTTCGGTTTTCGTCGGGGTCATTCCACGACCATGCAGTTGCTGCGTGTGGCCGTGATGGTTTCCCTGGAGATATATATAACAGTACAATTCAAGAGATAAAAACAGGTTGACTAAAGCCCATTTTGCATTATTATTTATATGTAAATGCAAAGTTATACACACACAATCAAACTATTTCATTTATTTAATTGAATTTTTCGTTATGATATTGAAAAATGTTCACCAATATTAATACAGTAACTTCACTGAGACTTGTTTCTGATTGTTTATCACTTTGTTTGATACATTGGAAATTCCCCTCTTCATTCATATTGATTAAATGGTCACTAACGGAAACCAATAATCATGAAAGTTGGAATTTAACTGCATGAAAGGAAATAATTATATAACCTCTGTTGTGTTACATTCACATGATCTTTTCTACTGACTTTAAAACAAGCCAGTCTTATACAGGGTGTATCTTAATTGGTGTCATATATTTGGGGGACGTGTTTCTGACATCAAAACAGTAAAAAAATATGTACATGGGTCTGAAATTCCACCGTTTCTTTATTATAACTCAAAGAAGATGTATTCCACGAGTGAACAGACGGCTATGCACTACACGTATGGCCGTGCAGGTGACAATGCAGTGAACTGTATCAGAAAGGTACCCTTACAGGCAGTTCCATGCGCGTGCATGGACATTTTTCTAAAAATTTTTATTTTTGGATTTTCGTATATTTCCGATTAAATCTCGGTATTACATTTTTAGGTGGAGAAGAATACTTCTACTTACGATAGATAGGCAGTAGGGAATGTACAAAACGAACAGTGACTTCCCATTGGAGAAAAATATTTTTGGGAAATTCAAACCAACAATAAGAAATATCTCGAAATAGGTAACTCCAAAGAAATTAACTTCACAAAAGCAACCGTTTTGCAGTTTAACAAGATATAAATTTTAAAATAAATGTTCGTCTATCAATGTTATACAGTCATTCTGAATGAAGAGGACTTGAGACCATACCAACACCATTCAGAATATGCATTTATTTATCTTTAAAATATCTTAAATATTTGGTATCTGAGCTAAAACTGTTTTAAATTCATTTTGAAGAAATGTTCAAAATAACATTTTGATGTAAACGGTCGTTTGCGAGAGGGGTATTTTCTTTAAAACCACCGAAGGTTTCTTCCCAGCATTCGCTTACTGATCCAAGACAACTCCAGAAAACCCCTGGATCGGCAAGATCGACCGCGAGAATCGAACCCACGACCTCCCGAATGCGAGCCTCACACGTTATCGCGGAGCTTTCTCATTTGGTAGGTTAATTCTGACTTTGTACTATATTTCTATAGTTGAAAGTAAACGATAATACCATTTATATTTTAGCTTAGCTCTCTTTCATACTGACAAATACCTTTTGTTAGCTCATTTGCTATTTTTGTCTCTTTTCCAATCCCGTAGGTATATAAATCTCTCTCAGTAACATAACTTTACAGGATCATATCTCGTTATGACAAACAGAGTGAAAATCATTTCATAGTTCTACCCAATCAAATATCCTGCCAATTAACATTTATTGGTATTCTGAGAGATCAAAGGTTCTGCTTTAATCATTTGGTGAGATTACAGCGGACGGGGAACATAGGATAAGATAATTTAGGAAACAGAATTTATGATTAAATTCATTCATCAGCTATCATTTTGGAAAGATACTAGGAGAACTAAAACATATTGTTTGCGTTCACATTACTTTCTCTACACATTCTTACACAGACGGTTCCTATACAAGTTAATTCTTCTATCTGCTTCTGGTTAATCGAATTAAAGCTTCATACGCTTACATACTTTACTATAGTATATGAACGTTGCAGTAGGCTAAATAAATCAAATAAATTATGTGATGACCTTGATATTACATGTTCTTTAGATGAAGAGACGAGAAAAAACGAGTAGCGGCCATCCATTTAAAAAAAACACGTCTTGCATTGATATTATTCTACTCGTTTCTCCACAAACCATTTTTATTAAATCTTCCTATTCTGTCTACATGTTGTTAATAGAAATAAAAATTTGTACACATTTATTGTGGTTATAAAAGGAATACAGCAATCTGAGACGGTTTCTTTATAAGCCCTCAAAAGAAAATGAAAAATATTAGAAGCTTAGGAAGTCGATCATTTTATGTTTTAGTGAAATATATAGCAACGCTTGGTAAAAGGAATGCAATATATTTTTAATTAGAAGAGGAAAGTAAAGTATAGTTATATATGTTAAGCGTGCAAAGAGAACGGGATGTCAAAACTTAAAAAGATTTGACTAGTGCACAAAGCCTACTTTATTCTAATATTCACCTTGCACCTACAAGGAAATAAGCAATAAGATAATTTGTACAAATGTTTATCTCAACTAACACGAAGAAGATAAGGAATAAGAGTTTGTAAGAATGGTTAGTACAAGAGTAGAGAAAGTCATGTGAGTGCAACACATCAGATTTTTTAATTGGGAACTCTCATGTGTGTTTTCGATGAAATCTTGGTGTGAAATTTATGTTGGAATGCAATACTTGCACTCATTTTAGGTAAATTGTGGAGAAAGTGAAAAGGGCACATTGTGGTTTTACAACTCTTGCATTCAGCCGTAACCCAAAATTCCTAAGTCCAATCTCTTAATCAGACGACAATAAAATGCACTTGATCGTTTTCAACTGCTTGACGTACATGTGCATAGTTATCCTTGTATCGGAGATTCCATTGTAGCGAAACCAGCTTTTGTGTTGTTGTCGAGAAAGTCTGTTTATAGCTTTGATGTGCATTCGCCCTTGAGTGTAATTGTGCTTATTTGGAGCTGATGATGGTGATGCGTTCAGGAGTTTAGATGGATTGTTTGCGAACTAATGGATTGTTTCCAACAAAATCCTCTTCATCATGTAGAAGATGGGTCATGATAAACAGCAGTCAATAAAATGTGTCGAGAAAACTTGCCATCAGTAGAAGTTGAGCTAAATTGAGCATGATTATTTTGCTATCTCCCTTCACTTATAGATGAAGGCCTGGTGGTTTTTCAGAGCAGCAATCTTGCGGTAGTGAAAGTTGTATGTATTATACTATGACGGCGCCGCGCGCCTCAAAGACGCTCAAGGTCAAGTTACCTCACACCACTGACAGTAAAGCGATCAGAACAAAGACGACTACAAACGCGGTAGAACAAAGAGTTTCCAGACTGTTCGAGAAGCTTTCGACGGCAGGTTTATTTATGAGAAGTTCGAGAAAAGGTGTATTTTCCGGAGGATTCGCTGGTATAAGCCTGTATAAGTGAATGCAGTCTTAAAACAAGCGAGTCGTTAAGTGTTGAGCGAGGCAGCACTTAGTTTTAAGTGTGATTAGTTAGTGTTGAGAAAGTTTGAGTATCGTCAAGGACGGTTGCAGACATTTAATCGTCACATAGCAGTTGTTTGTTGAACGAAGCAATTTTAGCTAAGCCTAGAGTGAGTGTCAGTGTATCGACGGAAGCAGTTTGTGAGACAGAGAGGGTAGTACTGAAACGCAGTGTAATACGTGTCAAGGCTACAAGAGGGTAGAGGTTGTAAGGTTGCGACGAATTTCAGATTGTCTTAACGATAAAAAAGGGGACCGCGTTTTGTGATTTAATTTAAGGGAAATAAAGTGACAAAGTAACTAACCTTGTCATTTGTCACACTAGTGGCAGAAGTGGGATTGCTCAGATAGTTATTTTGTCACAATACGTATTATCCTTGATTATGACAGTGTTATACAAAAAGTTTTGGTATTATGTAGTATTATATGGTGTTTTTACAACTCTGCAAACAATAAAAGCTGAAAAGTTCCTGGCTCATCTAGCGTCTTGTTGATGGATCTGGGCTCAATTACAATTTTTTATAGCTGAGAGTGAACGACTGTACTCTTCTGAACAGTCAATACTGTGACACAGGAGATTGAACCATTCCGAAACCTCTTATAAGTTACATTTCCCAGTAGAGTGTTTCTGTATTCAAAGGCTCTATATCCTCTGATACAGAATACCATTCTTGAAAAACAACGTATAATTGCACCACATGGAGTAAAAATTCAGCGGAGATACAATGTCAAATGCAGTTTTTATGTGTCAATTAAACATTTAAAACTTCCTAGTTAATTCTGATGTGAGTCATCAAATGGCAGAATTGGGGGTAAGACCGACTCGTATGCCTCGACGGCAAACGACAGGACGCTGTATTATACCGTCATGCTTTACTGAGAAACCTGTAACAGCGGGGCAAAGAGGAGATAGAAGGGAGAAATTAGGGAAGGGGAAAGAGGAGGTGGAGAGAGATAGAGAGAGGAGGAGGGGGAGATGGGAAGAGGGAGATATGAGGAGCAGAGAGGGAGTGAGATTGGAAGGGGAGAGAGGAGCGAAGAGATGGAGAGAGGAAGAGGGTGAGATGGGGAGAGAAGGGAAGGCGGAGAGATGAGGAGCGGAGAGGGAGAGATGGGAAGAGGAGAGGGAGAGGGAAGGAGGTGGAGATGGGGAGAGATGTGAAGGCGGAATGAGGGGAAGGAGGAGAGGGGAGAGGGAATGAGGGGGAGATGGGGAGAGAGGGCTAGGCGGAACGAGGGGAAGGAGGAGAGATGATGAGCTGAGAGGGAGAGAGATGAGAAGGGCAGAGAGCAGGAGCAGAGAGGAGAGACGGAAAAGGGAGGGAGTTGGGGAAAGGGAGTGAGGAGGTGTGGGGAGGAGAGAAAGAGGGGAACGGAGAGAAATGGAGAGTGTGGTAGGAGCGTATAACAGAGGAAGAGAGGGAGGAGGGGGAGAGGAGGAGATTGGCGGCTTGTTACCAATCACATTTATTTTGTTCTCTCCAATTATAAATTCTCCGAATAACTATCAATTCCAGCGTGTCACATCTGCCGAGCGTCCCATGACGGCCACAATTTTTTAATACTTCATCATATACAAATAAAAGAATCCTTGCTAACATAAACTGATACTTTGGTGGATTAATGTGAGAAAAGTGACACATAAAAGACGGATATTTTACTTGCAACACAGTCAACCAAAGACATATTACGGGATGGTTATATTTAAATTGTCAACACTGGTTTTCTGCTGTATTTGTACAATTCTCTTATAGGGTGTATGTCTATCATCTGAAGGCGAGCGTTAATTAATAATCCTGCATAAAAACGGTTACAGTGAATCTCTGCACTTCAGTTTTTTGCAAAGTGTGCCTGGTACCCTGTTAAATCATTCATGCCAACACCATGTCAGCTTTGTTTCTTCCGCAAGTCTATGAATAAATTTCACAAACAAATGTGCTCGTCTGAATAAGCTACAGCTCTATTATATTTCCACCGCATAATATATGTCGGCCTTACTCTGTAAATATAACAAAGACTTTGTTTGCTCCTACTCAGAAAACAAGCGTTCACGGTGTGGATGTTGTTGTTGTTAGCTAATGCTGGATTTCTGACAATGAAGTCATTAATCCTCTTGCTCTCCAATATTTTTCACTGATGGATGGGGCACTAGAAGTGGCCGGGCATATTTGAAGGTGGTCTCGATCCATTTCCTCTTGCAGATCACATAGAGGACAGAGTGGTGAAGAATATATCCCAATTCTGTTTAAATGTTTTGCCAGACAATCATGTCCTGTAATCAACCTGAAGATTGCAACTGCTGTTTTTCGAGGATACTCAGGAATCACTGTTTGAATGTTTGGTAGTTCCCATCTTTTATTCTTTGATTTTTCATAGTAATATTTTGCAATAATTTTTTTGAATTCAGAGTTGACTAATCTTTTAGCTGCATAAAATGGTAAATTAACTATAGATTTTTGTACACCGCTGGTACCCTTTTTTGCAAGAAAATCAGCTTTCTCATTACCACTCAGTCCACAGTGAGCCGGTATCCATTGGAAGACTAGGTGTTTTTGAAGTGCTGTTAGATGGCTAAGCATCTTCCAACATTCTATAATAGTTTGGTTTTTTGGTGATAACTTGGAAGTAATTGCTATAATTGCTGCCCTGGAATCTGAGAGAATAACTGCTTGCTGAAAAGTGTGTGTGCTTGCTGGTGTGGATGTTGCAGCCCCGTTACTGTGAGACCCTTTCATTATTTTGAGGGATTCTTTCTTGTAATATCGCCCTACACCTTCATTCAAATGTAACAATACAAAAGAACAGCGAACAGTATTTCACAAAACTATAAATATGAACCTGGAGTGAACACAGATTGAATTAAATGATTTAGTGTATTTTATTGAATGGAAGATAGATTAGTTGATTTTGCAGAGGGATTTTGTGCTAATTTGATTCTAAGCTTACAACAATTGTGTGAAATAACTTATGAAATTGAACATGGATCCATGGTAAACAATCCTTGATGAGCATATAATTTGGGATTTTTGAAACTAATTCATAAAAATTGTCCAAGGGAAATACTCAAAGAGTGATGAGGTTAGCTTTATTTTACTATTTTAAATGTTGAATGCAGCTTAAATGCTCCATTAAAATTTAAATGATTTGTTTGCGGGTTTATACGACCATGGCGACGCCGTGGCCGAGCGGTTAGACCGTTCGCCCACCACCTAGGCGGCCCGGGTTCGATCCCAGGAGCCCGCATGTGGTATTGATGGTGGACGAAGCGGCATCTGGGCAGTTTTCGCCGGGTTATCCGTTTTCCCCCACCAGTCATTCTACCAATTGCTGCATCATCACCTTTCCAATCATCGATTTCGCTTGCACTTCATATCGTCCTCTTCCTCTTTCTCCTCTTGACTGACCACCCGCTTCCAGGTCTTCAGCCTGTCCGACCCACAGATCCTCTGCTTCCCGAAAGGCATCTGACCCTAGGCACTGACTTGTAAGACCTAGGGGGCCACATAAGTCCTACATAAGAGGAGGGTGATCAGATAAAGAAGAAGTTTATACAACCGTCAAGAAGGTACACATCTGTAATAGCCAAACAACTGAAAAATATGCCCTTAAACTTTCAGATTGTGTACCATGAATTAGTGTTTACTGGAAAATTTTCGGCATGTAAATTGTCCTTCGTGCCCTGAAGTTATGTAGAAATAATTTATTAGTCTTTACAAAGTTTATTCTCTCAAACTCACCAATCATTGTCTTTATAGTGCATGTTTCAACGCTAAAAATAAGCATTTAAGCTAATACTGATATCATTGAATAAATAGGATAAAATAATAAATATATGAATAGATAATAGTGAAGGATATGAAACATTGAAATAACAAACTAAATTCGCCGAATGTTTGGTTGTTAATATATAATCATTCCTTTTACGTTTAGTTCTACTATTAACATAGACAGAACTTTAAAATATAAATTATTTATGTATTTTCCATTTGTTGCTAAAATGAGTCGTTTAGTCGCAAAATTATGTTAAATAATTGGAATCCAGTGTGTCTATCGGAGTACAGTTGTGGACATACATTTGGCAAGCGGGCAAAGCGGAAGCTCAGGAATGTTGACACTTCTCAGGTCTCAGGAATACTGCTCGGAAAGCTTGAAAGAAACCCACATCTTGTTACTTGCAGTTAGGAAACACAGACACGTAGTGACACCAATTTTCTAGGACTGGCCTGGTTTGGACTGCCACTAGTCGTAGGTATGAAGGCATGCTTGATAGCTGCATGAATGAACAGATCATTCACTTCTTCAGGCCTAATCTGTTACCAGACTGTGGAGATAATGTATTCAATAATGGTTCATTATCTTGTTTACCTTTGGAGATAGATGAATTTGTTACTGAACTTTTCTATTCGTCATATTTGAACACACTCCTAACACTTTGTATACATATTAAAATGTTATTTACGGACATATCACAACTCAAATACTTCAGGTAGGGAACATTAGTTTAAAATGTTGCTATTGGTATATATTAAAAGTTCAAATTATATGACTTAAATAGTATTGTAACGTTCACTCGTGAACGATAACGTAGCATCCTAAATACAAAGTCCTATTAGAAGGGACATGAGTTCCCCGACAGACCGGGTATGCCCGGTTCATAACCTTACCATGCAACGTGTTCTTTCAGGACATGACTTCTGCGTATGTGAACAGGAAAGCGCAAGTCCGGACTTTGATAAATTTTGTTCCGAATGTATAAGTTCTATAGTTCTATAGATTTATGCTTAATAAATGTTTAACAAGGTTATCAAAGTTACAACCTATTATTTAAACCAGCCTTGAGCAAATTGACTTTGCAAATTTAAATATACATTATTACTAACGGAACATCACACAAAATATACATTTATATATATACACATATACATTTTCAGGATAATAATTTGAGACTCTGTACAACTTCCGTTCTATGAGTCCTATAGAGGCCCTGGCCAACGATAAAAAAAGTTGTCGAAAGAGTTTGGAAATTTGTATCAACACCAAACATCAATATAAATGTTTAGAATCTTAGACATCAAAATTTCACACCTTTAGGACCATTTTATAAATTTATTTTAATTGTAGCTTTTGCCTAATTTGTTTGGCACATTTATCTATATTTGTGCTTTTGTTAGTTTTTATTTATTTTTTTATATTTAAGTATATCTCTGGCTTTTGCCATGATCGGTTTTAAAAGGGCGCTGAAGACCAAATAGTTCACCGATCTTAAATTCACAAAATCATCATCATCACCATCATGATCATCACCATCACCATCATCATCATCTTCATCAGGCTAGTAATTATCAATATATTCCGAATGTAACAGCTTCATTGGTCAGCCTAATTTCTGTCCACATCAGTCAGAACATGAGGAACCTAATACAACTTGTAGTCCATTGGTTGCCTAAGCGAATTTTCTGGGCAAGTTGCTCCGGAATATTCCGGCAATCTTGCATTTGTTTAAACCGAACAATCAATAAATCTGACGCCTTGGCTTGGAAGTTAAATATAGGTACCTTTGAAAGAAACCTTTTAACTGATTAGAAGGAACATTTTCTTCCCTTAACTGTTTCTTTTGTATAATGAAATTCTGTTACTGATGGTTATGTCCTATATGTTTATGTGATTGACTTGCGTTTATTATTGCAAGTTTCAAGATAGAAAACAAATTTTTAACATTTTCGTTCATTCATAACTTACATAGAACAAATTTTCCTTATTTATTTTTAATCACTATATATGCAGAATACACGTAACAGTAACATGGAGGTATAATGTGACGCCGGCCGGCAGCCGCCGCTCAAAAGGAAACTCGGTGTTAGCTGTCTCACACCAGTGCTTGTAAATACGCAGCCCGACGACAACTGAGCGGTTAGAACAAACCGATTCCAGAAAGTTCTAGGTGTTCACGAGCAGGGCTTGCTTACGAGAAGTTTCAAGAAAAGGTGTATTTTCCAGAGAATTCGCCGACAGTTCGCCTGGACTATGAAAGCGAGTACGTGAGAGGAGCGTTAGTGGTTAATTAGCTTTTAAGTGTTGAAGTAGTTGAGGAATGAGAAAAAAATAGTGAATGTATGGTCGAAGCGTTTGTGAGACAGAGTAGACAGTGCATCAAGGTTAGGACAGAACAGGCGTGATTTGTAAGGTGAGACGAATTTTGTAAATTGTGTTAACGATTAAACAGACAACTCTGTTTTGTGATTCAGTTTTGGAAGGGAAATAGGGATACAGAAAAAGTAAATTGACTTGTCATTTGTCACAATATATGGACCAATACACTAAGTTTATGTCTACATTCACTATATTTCGTATAAAGACATATAAAGTTATTTCCGAAATGGGATTAGCATGTTTTCTAAGGCCTTTTTGCATTGTTTCAACCCTTCCAGAAGTGTTACAACCCAATTATCATTTAATAATGTGAGCCTTGAACCATAACAATTTATATCAAGGTAGTATAAAATTACCACAAGATCTATTTGAATATAAACTCCAAAAATAAAGTTAATTTCGGATTAATTCTTGAATCTTGCTAATAACTTGTATATTAAATATACTTACCCAAAATGATCAGATGTTATTAGCCGCCATACTGTGTTCTACTCATCCAAAGTGTCTTCATAACCTGCAAAGAGAAAACAGGGTAGTTAGGAGCAAGTTTGTAAGCTCTAAGTAACTGCAAAGTATCCGGTGTTAGTGGTTTTCCCACTAAATCTTGTGTTTTTGAGCAGCTGTCCAGTGGGCGAATCTAGTGGCTAGTGGGAATGATGGTGGATTCTGAAAATATTTGAGATGTTTTACGGAAAAGTTATTCAAAATTACTTGATTCATTCAACATAGAGCAGATAATTCTAGTTGCGCTTAAATTTCTAACGCCTAAGCAGTTTGATTTACAACAGACGATCTTTCGGCTTCTTTCAGTCTTTTTTTCCCTTATGGAAGACAAACGCAAGAGAGGAGAAATTAGGAGAAGTGTCTGGAGTGGTGGGAACAAACGAGTAACGTCAGAACTCAGGCAGTCACATATACAAGCAGTGTATGTTTACGTATTGTAAACAATTACTGTGTAGTTATCACAGTCAGAGCAAATGGTATACCAAAATTCCCCCCATTATGCAAGTAGCCAGGTATCCTTTATTGAGCACCAATGGTTTAGGAGTGGGTGAGTGCCACGACGAACTGGTCGGGCTGTAGGTACTCGGCTCGTTATTCCTCATGGCTGGTTTTAGAGATAAGCCTATCCCAGATAGCTGGGGCAGCAAAGCTCATATTCCAAGCAATAAACAGGTGATATCACCTTTTTGTTGCGTGCTCAGTGTCGTAAGCTGAAGACAGGCAATTATGATCCTAATGTGCATGAACATGACGCGAGTTCATTTTTTTTTTTTTTTTTTTTTTTGAATTAACGTCCTCCAACATTGTGTCATATCGGACGAATGAACGAAATGAAATGGGTGAAATGATGCTCAAATGAGCCCGAGGTCCATGGAGCTTTAAGTTTCCCGACATTCGTCTTCTCAGGGTAGGGAAAACCTCGGAAGAAACCTTACCCGGATAACTTACCCTAAGTGAGATTCGAACTCGCGACCTCTTGAAAGTGAGGGAGACACGCTAACCATCACGCTACCGAGGCGGGCATGCGAGTTCATGGAGACATATTTCATAACACTGTTCTAGCGTTCTATGATTAAACTCTTTGTATATGCAGGCTGGAAGGGAAGTCATTACATTAATTTAAACCAATTGTAGATCTTGGTATTTGGAGCACATTTTTTGCGTTTTTGTCTCTGACCATTTCCCACGGAGATCGTTTTGTCAAAAACAAGCTGCCGACACTACCGATGGTGTGCGTGTCACTTTCACTGGTTCAGTACATAATAAACACTACTGCTACCACGCGTCTCGTGAATGTCTCCTTCTATGTTTATTGTACGAACGTAGGCCAATCACAACCGTTACCTGCCAAAACATTAGGGAAAGGGAAAGTGCTCGACTTGTTTACGCGCGGAAATCAGTTCAATTCCCTGACCAACCTCAACGCAACGTTATCGACATGCCTCGCGTCTGAGAAAGTTGCTTGGAGTATTCCTTCACGTCTTTTAAGTGATTAATTATTAGGAAACCCTGTGTGATATCGCACTACCGAGGCTATGTCAGAAATAAGTTACTCTAGTAACAAACTGTTATCTTCGTACATTCTTGTGGAATTACGCATACAATTTGGAACAAAAACAATTTATCTTTTCGAAATCGGCTGATCAAAGCACAAAATGCCATTAGACTTTTTTGCTTGTAATGCTTCTATGAAGCACATATTAGAAGGAATGCAATGACTTCCCTTCCATCCTGTATATACTATATAGGATAAATGAAACTGTCTCAAAACAAATCTACTGGATTCTGGTGGCTTTGAATAAGCTAATTAGTGGAAAATTCCAATTCATTGTTGGCAGCACTGAAAGTATCTTTCAAGCCCTTTAGTGGAGTGTACTATACCACACGCCAGAGATTATCATCATGTGGGTTACTGTACTCCATATAGTCACGGCACCTGAGTTAATTTTCTTGAATTTCTTAAAATGTTTCTTGGATTGAAATTAATCATAGAATGACGCTTGTACTCAAAATCGCAAGCTTATCTAATCTTAACCAAATACCTTTAGGTTAAAAACTGATCATTTTCATCATAAAAAGAAGAATCAGAAGCATTTGCTTAGATGTGAGAGAGGAGGTAAAGGCAGATACGAAATGTGGGATCAGTCGTTATGGCGTAACAAGGTCTAGGTTGTGAGAATGAAAATCCAAGATGGTACACTCGCTTCCGCAGACATTCTACTGGCCTTCACAGGTGCAGTAGGTATATCAAGGAGGAGGTGTGCGTATCTGTTTACCTTTCTCGCGCATGCAATGGCATCGTATTTTACGTAAACAGTTCTAGATAAGTCACCTATAAATATACAATAATATAAACTATAAGTTATATTTTTATTCGATTTCCTGAAATATATATGGCAGTCCACCAACCAAGTAAGTAATTAAATCTAAGAGTGGATAATAGTCAGATAACCTTTTGAACCCGTTACCAATTTACAGGTGTCTTGTATATCATAGTACTCATATAAAACTTAATCCTTCTATCCATTTTATGTTAATTCCCATAAACGTCTCTTACAAAATGTGGTTTCGAATTCAGTAATGTGGAAACAACATTATAAGTCGATGTTATTTTGTTAATTGAGTAATGGACATATTAAAAACTAAAAGAAAGTATAAAAAACAAAGAGGAGTCGTAAATTTTCAAACATAGTCCGTAGACTCCTAGTAAACTTAAACATCAGAAAATTTAAACATACAACAAAAAACATTTCCGAAACGACCAATGCTATGAAATAAATTAGTTTATAATATCTAGGCATTCTATGCACTAAGCGTTTTGTATTCCTTATGGTTTCTCATTTATCTGGATATATAAAATTTAGTAAAAAGATGCCTTATAGATTACCTTAATTTACATTTTGTTCATTATCTCAGACAAGCATTCTAATCAAAATTGCTTTAATTATCTATGTCCTCCTTTTTTCCTTCCCTCCCCTTCTTGCCCAGTCGTCTCCGCAAATTGTATTTTTCGATTCATGGGATTTCCAAACAGGCTTTTCTATGGAAGCTTTTGCCTTAACTGTTCAGGTAGAAGAAAAAAAAAGTAATATGAAGAAAAACTAAGGGAGTGCCTATGTTTAAAACCTAATCTGTAAAACACACTTGGCTAAATACACAAATAGGTATCTTGTGATGGAAACTTGTATTATCCAAAGTGCTCAGTGATCGTTTGAAAACACACTCATTTGATCCAATTAAAACGGCGATAATACCAGACTGTTTTCATAGCAACCTAACATTTGAAATCGATCGTAGTTCTGTAAACAATTAACAGCCTACTAAATACCATGCAAAACACTAGAATGAACAAATAGTAATTTACTGTTAGGAAGGCAAACACGACATCCAATTCACTTTATTGCCCTACAAAGTAGCAAAATCTGTTCAGTTCTAGTAATACGAAAATATTATTATATTGTTATATAGTAGCTTAGTAAGTAGACGAGCAATGTCATGTCTTTGATTTCAGTGACTGAATCTAACTTAAATGCAGTAAACCAAAGATAAAATATAATTATCTTCTATTTATTATCTCTGTCTTTCTAATGGGCAATATTGTCGCCGCCTCTCCACTATGTAGGAAGAATATGTTTGCTCTGAAGGGAGAATAGCAAATGTTGCTAATTAAATAAAAATCCCCCTCCAGGCGGAGAACTCGGCATCTCTGATGGTAAAGTGACTAACCCTTTAAACGGCAGAGGTAGTTAGTAATGATAAAGAATTTGTCTCTCTCTCTCTGAACCAGTATCATCACCTCTTCAGGCACCAATATCTCCACCATATTTTTACACATGAACAGTTAAAGCTCGCGTCAGATTTTTCACATACTCAGCGATATGGCGGCAATTCAGAAAATAAAATGCAAAACGAGAAATAACAACAAATCGAAGTTAATTAAAATTCCAATGATTGCATCAGGGTATTCTATTGTGATTTATTTTGCACATGCTTTCCTGCAGCTACGTTAACAGCACATCTTTTTTATTGATTGCACATCACTACATTGGTGCTGATGTTGGTGTAGGATATACAATAGAGGGGAGCACCTCGTGCACTACGACCTACGTGAGATCTGTTGCAGCTACCACTCCTCAGGAGGAAGTGGTTATGGAGGTGCAGGCTAAGGGCAGATAGGTCACAGAGACGTGCAGAAATCCCTGACCGTTGCAGGCTATAAGACCGGCCTGTATTGCAGCTGCCCAGAAAGGACCATGACCGATCCGTCGAACCAGGCAGCCTTCTAATGTGCAGGGGGATTAATCTTTCCTTGGACTAAGGATCCGCGTCATCTGTCCGCCACCGCCAAACGTCACGAAACCTAGAAGTCTACCTGAAAGATGAGAAGGGAACGGAAGGAAAGGGAAATGATCGAAAGGAAATCGTGGCAGGTGAGAAACCACCCCAGTATTCGCCTTATTACCAGGAAAAATATTTCTAAGATCAGAGAGGAAGCTGCGAGAATCGAACCCGAGGCCCTCTGAATGTGTCGCACATTACCACGGAGCCAAAACTCACGGTGACAAACAATCTTCCACTTAAGAATTTTTTCTTTTTGAGCGACTTTGATGAAGCGCGATATATCCCTCCAAATATAGACGCTAAGCCAATATACACAGTGATTTGGTTTTCAGATAATAACGCATCATATTGTAACGCTGGCCGCGACGCACAACAAAGGACGGTTGGGGTCAAGCTAATTCACACCACTCACCCGAGCAAACACGTGATAATGAGCGCGGCACATCAAAGTGATTTTGAGGTCATTCGAGAATGACCATAACTTAACTCATCTTAATTTAACTCATCTTAACTTCCCACGATGTTCTGTATAATTGTGTATGAAAGTAAAATGAGGTTTGCTTCATTCGCCTAATTGATTCCTTAATTCTCAAAGCTTATAAAACGTTATTAATACCTATCAATTTTAATTTCTATCAAATCTGTACGTTTTATAGTATCCCATTAAATACTTCACTATTGTCGGCTTTGACAAATACAATTTACTATTTCCTGTTTTTCTCACCCCATTTAGATCAAATATTTGCGCATCAAATATTAATAGGGTCACTAACACTCTTAATTACTCCTGGATTAATTACCATACCTCGACTAGGTCCTCCGGCGAATTAATATCGAGCTTGTCTCTGGACTAATATTTAGATTCTCTCTTTTAATTAGTGAAATAAATAAAACACGATTGTAACGTATTTCAATAATACTATGACAAAATGACAGTTTGACAAATCCCACTTCTCACACCAGCATGATAAAATGATAAAAGTGCAGTCTAATGTCTTTATGTAGACCAAGGTTCACATCTCTTCCTTGTCTCTTTAAGCTTCCACAGAAGAAACATATTTCTGTATCTATTAAAGGCCTCTCTTGCCATTGTCATCCTCCGAGTTCTTAGCAACTATTAATACTTTTTCTTTTTGAGAGTCCCAGCAAAAGTCTGAACCTAACTTCCTTGAGTTTTCCCTGACTAAAACATTTTACTTCTCCGACCACAATTTTGTATTGCAAACTTTTTAACAACGTCCTTCATCTCTATTAGCTGTCTAACACGCAGCTTTAAACAATATTTATTGCTAGACCAATACTTGTAAGAAAAACTTCTGTCTGTATACGAGACTACACAGTAGGCTTCAAATTGATTGTGTGGTACATCACCAAACTTTTCTACACATAGTTGAAACTTGGTTTTATGGCTGCCACCCCATCCCAACTCTAAACAGTCGCAAAGAGGCAGCGGATCACAACAATCTGATGATGAAGTAAGCCAATTAAAAAAAGTTAAGCATGTGTGAAAGCACATTATGCATATTAGTTCCTCTGCACTTAATTTGTAACTAATCACTTCAAGGGTTGGTAGGGTAAATAAATTAGTGTGTCCTTTCATCACTATGAGTTACCAAACATGATAGCTTTGAACTGATTTCCCTGACTTTCTTTGATACACGCCAGTTTTGTAAATACTCTTTGGACTTTTCCATATCATTTTACACTCTTTTCCAAACCTTCCCTGTTTTTCCAGGTTGCTGTAAGCTTGTTTCTTTACTAATGTTTAGTAAGCAGAGGAAGTTGTTTTGAGACCCCCTAAATTGAAAAAGAGCGTCTCACTCACTGTTCCTCTCTCCCTTCTCAGCTGTTTTTTTTTTTTTTCATTATTATTTATTTTCTTCTAACTAAATGCACAACAACGCAGTTTTATCTTACTGACGTTAACCCAGTCTACAGTCCTTCGTGATATTGCAACTCACAGTTCTGGTCTTCTCGTAACCTTAACAATAATTTTCTGTCTTTCACTTCTCTCTTTGTCTTACAAAAACTAATACTGACAATACGATCACACAACACTCATTAAGCTGCTTCGTTATCTTGCTTTCGACGCGACTGTATACACGCAGCTGGCTCGTTCCGCACTCACTAACTAAATACTCACTGAACCATTCGCGCGCTCTACAAGCTTTTATACCAGCGACGATTTAGCCAGATTTTTTTCGAACTTCACCTTTTCTTACCGGGGACCAGAAGATTCACGAAGATTATAGCAAATCCTTTGTAATACGGCTCTGATTGTTGTCATGTGTTTGGTGACTGAGTGGTGCGGCTACGCAAAAGTGGTTGCGCTCGCCTACCAACTAGGCGGCCCGAGTTCAATCCCAGGGACCCGCATGTGGTGGACGAAGCGGCGTCAGGGCGGGTTTTCTCCGGATGCTCCGGTTTTCCCCGCCATCTCATTCCACCGGTACTCCATTATCATCCCATGTGTCATCAGTGTCACCGCCTGCGGTGCCGTAGTAGTAAAAGCGGGCGTTAAACACAACAACAATAAAGCAAAAGTGATTTTCTCCGGAGCCTTCAAGAAAGATCCAGCTGCGTCACAGGTGGCGCGTTTGTGGAGATTGAGAAAGGCTCACGTGACGTCATCGCCTCCATATAAAGAGGTTGAGGGAACAAGAGAGCAGCTAGTTAAAGAGTTAACGTCACAGACATGTGCCGATCAGTGTGCGAGTGCAAGACAACTGTACGTGTGTGTGTCTGTGTGTGCGTGTGCGTGTGTGTGTGGTGTGTGTGTGGTGTGGTGTGTGTGATGTGGTGTGTGTATGTGTGTGTGCGTGTGTGTGTGTGTGTGTGTGTGTGTGTGTGTGTGTGTGTGTGTGTGTGTGTGTGTGTGTGTCGTGGGACACTGGGAGTGAAATTTGAAAGTTCCACATTTCTTGATAGATTTTTCTGAAATTTTTACTGTGTTTGTATTTATATGAGAATAGGAGGTACACCAAATTTCATTAAAATTGGATAATTCGTTTATGATATATAAATTATTTTATGAATTTAATAGGCACATTTTCAAAATAGAGCTCGCGTCTATTGACTTTTCAAAATGCATTTATATTGGCAGAACTGATACTATAAAACATGGGTAACAATTGTATGGAGAGATATTTCGAATACGTTTGCTGATTATGCTGTACATATTTTTTTAATAACAAAGAAAATTTGATCTTAAAAATTATTGATTTTTTTTTCATACAAAAAAAAAATGTTTTTGTAAGTATTGTTAATGATAACATCAATATTGAATCATAGTTTTGTTTAGCTGCTATTTATGAATATTTTTGGAAATTTTCATTGAATTTGAAGCAAAACTCAGGCATGACCTTCTTTTGGAATGTGCAGAAATGTAGTTTTGAGAAAAACAGGCTTTTATATAGGAGCATCCTGTGTATGTTAAGGGAAGAGCACTATTTGAAAGGGCCGTAGTAACCACATGGAGTGAGGGATATGAAAAATGTTAGCTGACCCAAATGCACACGTGTTCCAGGAACATTTTAAGGTAAAAAAACAATTTTCGACTTTTTGACAATTTTGACCAAAATTTCACTCCCAGTGTCCCTTAAAGAGTTACCGTCGCAGACATGTGCCGATCAGTGTGTGAGTGCAAGACAATTGAGACAGAGAAAGTGAAGAAAGACACTGAAAGGACTGAGGCAAGGTTATGAGACGTAAAAGTTTTGAGTTATGATAGCACGAAACACTGTAGACTGTTTTAACGAGAATAAAACTGTGTATTTGTGATAAACTTTTAGAAGACAATAAAAGGATAGAAAAGTAAGCGGACGGATTTTGTCACTTTGTCATAATATATTCATTGTAGAATTAAATACAGGCTAGTAGTGTTCCGCCAAATAGACTGGCACAACTACGAAATAGAAGAACAGAGATTTACAAACCTAAGATTCGCGGACGATATAATTTTGTTTACGAACTCGAGCAGACTTTGAAAGCATGTAAAAACAACTACAGATCGAGTGCCTTCATCTCAACCCCACGAAGAAGAAAGCAGTGACCGAGAGGAGATCCGCATACAAATAGAATAGGAAACACTACAATACATCAAAGAATATGTATGGTTAGGCCAAAGTGCATCTTTTTAGAAGAGTAATAATAAAGAAATAAATAGAAGGATCTCTCAAGCTGGAGAAGGTTAAGCTTCATCCTAATGGAAAGGCCGCAGCAGCTAAAAATAAAACAAGTCTTAAGACAGCTGCATGCTCCCAACACTAATATACGGAGCACAAGCATGGACAATCCAGCAACAAAGAACATCAGTACAGATTACTCAGAGAAAGATGAAAAGTAATACAAACAATAAAAGACCGAATAAGAAACAGAAATAAAAAGGACGCAAATGAAGAATGCCGCGACATCAGCAGAAACAGCGAAGTAGAAATGGGCAGATCACATAGTAAGGCTCAACAACAATCGCTGGACAAAAACAGAAACGACGTGGGACTCAAGTGAAACATAGAGTGGTTCGGGAAGACCGAGAACGGGATGGGGGACAACATGAAGAGGAACGCTAGCAGCACTTGGTTTAGGACGGCGAGGAACCGCAGAGGCCCGTAAACAGGCGCTCAGTAACTACACAGAGTGCCAGGGAGAATGGGACACATCTGAACACATCAGTGACAGTCAAAAGAAGTGTCAAATGTCAAAACAAGTGAGGCCCAAGCCCAGCCGTAGAGAAGTGACAGTGAGAATAAGGAAAACAAATGTAGGTATATTTTTTTTAAAATTAACGTCCTCCAACATTGTGTCATATGGGACGAATGAATGCAATGAAATGGGTGAAATGATACTCAAATGAGCCCGAGGTCCATGGAGCTTTAAGTTACCCGACATTCGTCTTCTCAGGGTAGGGAAAACCTCGGAAAAAACCTTACCCGGATAACTTACCCTAAGCGAGATTCGAACTCGCGACCTCTTGAACGTGAGGCAGACACGCTAACCATCACGCTACCGAGGCGGGCAATCCAGGTAAAGACAAATCTATGAAAGATAAAGGCAGGGGAATTCCACATTCATGGCCCAAATGTGGGAAGAGCATAACGAGCATTCTTGTTGTTGTTGTTGTTGTTGTTATTTTTTCTTCTTATTGTTATTGTTATTGTTATTGTTATTATTATTGTTATTATTACCATTACCATTATCATCATCATCTTATTATTATTATTATTATTATTATTATTATTATTATTATTATTATTATTATTATTATTATTATTATTATTATTATTATTATTATTATTATTATTATTATTATTATTATTATTATTATTATGGAATGAAACTTTGATTCTTCTCTTCACCAAACTCCTTTTGTTCCAGCATAAATCATAATTTATAAAGTTATTTATTAATCACGCGTTAATTTGTTGAAATAATTAATATTTGGTAATGTACAGATAAATTACAGATCTGTACACAACTTGGGGTTCCTATCTTTAGAGCGATGCTTCCTAATAATTACGTCAAACATAGTACAGAGGAGGTAAAGTAAAGGGTGGTGCACATGGCTGATGAGAGATGGGGCGACAGAAAATGCTAGTGGCACATAATTATCTTTTACAGCAAATGAACCTGTCATATCGATTGTACAGGTCGAATCTAAAGCTAATGGGTTATTTACTGGCGGGAAATAGGCTCCTGCATCACTCAAAACTTTCTGATGAATATTTCACAGGACAACGACAGGTTTCCTCTTCTCTCTCCCCCTCTTTCTCTCCTCTTTTCCAATAAGCTGGCTTCTCACCGATTGCAAAATAAACTACCGTTATATGTGCGACCCAGCAACACATTACATCTCTTTGTTATCTGTGCGCACATGCGTTCTATACGAAAAGAACTACACACGTCACTTTGAAAATGCAATAAACAGTAAAGTGGTGTTTGGTTTTCCACTGTTCTCTACATTTAAAATTTAATATTAAACTAGACAGTTCTCTCCTGATTTCTGATAATGTAGTGCAGCAAGTGACAGCTTGGCATATACCAGAAGCAAAAGTGTATCTATTCTTCTATTTACTTCAAACTGATCAGGATAAACATTTGGAAGGGATGTTTTTAAAGTATGGTTCATGATACTGTGACAAAACGACAACAGTCCAGTCCAATTACTTTATCACTTTATTTTCTTTTAACTGAATACACAAAAACACAATTCTTTTTTGTGACGTTAACACAGTCTTCAGTCTTTCGTGATATTACAACTCACAGCTGTTTTCTTCTCGTAACCTTCTCATTTCTGCCTTCCTTCACATTCTTTGCTTCTCAAACAGCTGACTCTGACGATACAGTCACTCAAAACTCATAAACTGCTTCTTCCTTTCGACGCGACTATTCGCATCTGACACAAACACACAAATTAAGACATCTGATGTGTTGCACTCACATCACTTTCTCTACTCTTGTACTAATCATTCTTAAAAACTCTTATTCTTCTATCTTCTTCGTGTTAGTTGAGATAAACATTTGCAGAAATTATCTTATAGCTCGTTTTCTTGCAGATACAATGGAATATGTGAATAAAGTAGGCTTTGAGCGATAGTCAAATCTTTTAACAGCTTTTAAATTCCGTTCTCTTCGCACGTCTAACATAAAAAGTGAATAACGATATTCCATTTGACAGAAGTACAAGTTCTCCAAAACTTATACAAATAACGAGGAATATATCGGAAATAGTTTACTCTACAAACAAATTTATTTGGACATAAATTGTGGGTTTTAGCGAGCCCTACTTTTTTGTACATATCTTAAAATGTGACATTTTAATAAAAATGGTAAGAGCCATTTATAGAAAATCAACATTTTGGAATAATTTTCCATGTAAAGAGAAGTTTATGGTGGAGGAATTTTCTTCAAAATATTCGTGTTGCATCCTTTAAAGATGTTAAACTTGCGCTGTTCACAGACAGACACACGCACACACGGAGTTTTTGTAAAATGGATTCAGGGGGCTCAAAACATATATTTCTGGTGAAACCTCTACATGCAAATTTTGAACCGAATACAATACTTCTACTTTACATAGTAGAGAAAGCGCGTGCTTTGCAAATATTCTTAGCACGGGCAGAAAGGCCCTAATATATACCCGGTGGAGAGATAACATTTCGAATTGTAGTTGCAGAAGTTGGTGATCCTATCGAGACTTCAGAGCATGGAGCAGACCCGACGATGTAGCCAACATGAAGATAATATCTCAGCCCTTTCCCCCGCCCCGCCCCGCGCCATTAAATTAGCTTAGGCAGGGTCCAGCGATTTTATTGCATTTCATGGGCAGGTTCCCTTCACTGCTAACCCCGAGCTTTTTAGTTACAAAACTGTTTAACGATGGATCAAGTTTTCACGGAAGCTTTAGCATTTTTAGTACTTTTGTTTGTTCAACTATTCTTGGCATTCTTTGGTTTGAACGTTAAAGACAAACTGATTGTCAATGCCTTAGAGTACTTTGTATTACCAGAAAAATAAAAGGGAAAAAAGCAATAATCCATTGCCAGTTTTTCAAATTCATTTTTTAAAATTATTACTAACAACATTTACAAAGTTTATACATTTAAAAATACGTGATATGCTGCACTTTTGTTTTTCTGTACTCACTTTTCAATTGATGTTCAATCTTTTACTTCATGTTAATCCAGATAAACCATCGAGGAAATTGTTTTATTGCATATTTTCTTTTAGGTACAATGGGAATAGGGGAAGTCAGAGACTTAAGTGCTAGTCAAATTTATTAGGAGTTGTTCGCTATGTGATGACTTTTAGTTTCCGTTCCCTTTGTACCGGTTAAAACAATTATTTACATTTTAAAACATTCATACTTTTTCAAACTGGAATACAAACCAATAACAAGGAATACTTTGGAAGTGGTTAACTCCACAAAACAGACATTTCAGATTAATTGTATGGTCAACGAGATCTACATGTTTGTGTAGTAAGATTTTATCGTTCTGTTAACCCCTTATGCAATATTCATTGAGATGAAGATTTCAGAGGCAATTTCCAAAAAATTCAAGAAATATCCACATTGAATTTTACATGAAAATATCTTAGGCTTCTGGTAATTAAAGCGAAATCGTTAGATCAATTTCTGATAAAATAAAAACATTTTGAAAAGTTTCCTCGTAAATTGTAATTTGAAGTGGTAATTCTCTTGAAAATTCCTTGGAAGATGCTGAATTTAACACTCAACTTTTCGTTTTTGAGTTATGTTGATCACGGACGTTTATTATCATTATAAGAATTCTCCTTTTTATTTTTTTTTTAAATCAGGGGCTCAAAATGTACATTTCCGTTGAGATCCCGACATCGAGGTTTTAGGTAGGATACAATACTTCTCCTACTTAGGGCAGGATGGGGCAAATGGCCCTGGGGACGCTTGCTAAAAATATTTAGAGTAATTTTGATACCAATGTTAGCATCAATGTAGATGAAGCCTTGCGTACGTTAGAGTTTTCTCAACATATTGTGGAAAGGATCTGTGATTATCTCAAAGGAAACGTACAGTCTAGTAACAGAAACGAAATACGAGTATATAATAAACAATCGTCATTTAGTTGTTTACATCCGTTGCCCATAATATTTTTATGGAAAACAATGGTGTAAAAAGTGTACTGTTGACATCAGGGATCCATCTATCGGCGACGAAGCTTATTACAGAAATATCTTAAGCCTGTCTGACTTCCGAGTTATTCTCCGTTTGACCGCACAGCGGGGCAGACGGACACGGCAACGGAAATGACCTAACAGATCTTTCCCGAAGGCCCTGGAAGGTATTAGAAACAGAGCTCCTTAGCACGCTAATATTACTGTCACGTGATCACTCGCGTGAGTAGTAAGGGAATGCTTAACCATGCGCGCTTCTTACTGGCGCACCGCCAGCGGGGTGGGCCAGCCAACCTCCCTTTCCACATGTCTCAGCCATGCTACAGCACAATTCCAGAAGTATCTGGAATATCGTTGTGCTTTTTCATCGTTGCTCGTCGAATCCATTGTCACAATATCTAATGCTTGCTTTAAAAGCAACACTATTCCTCATCAATGCATATTTGTATTAATATCTGCAACACAATCTCAAAATATAAGGCATGGGAAACTGGTCATGCTCTTCAGGATATATCAAAGTGACAAAGAGATATTTTTTTCCCGGATTTAGGTATTTTTACTGTTAATTGAACATACACCATGTGCCAAACGGTTTGTGCATTCCACTCAAATTTGTATTTTCTCTTTATCAGATCATTGTAAAGAATACTACTTTCTAAAATCGAAAGGAAGAGAAGAAGAAACCTTATGCATTTTAGCATTTTTGGAATTTATGAATATGAGAATATCAAAGCTTTAAAAAGTATAATGTAATGACAGATTTTAAAAAATGGCTGAGCGAATCTTTTAAGTAATAATTAATGAAGTTTTGCTGAAAATTAAACGGTAATTGGTCAAACGTCTTGACACGTAGAGCATTTTGAGAAATAAAAATACTGAAACATATTCTTTTTATTAAACTTATCTTTAAAATTGGGATTCAGGGGTGTTTCAAAGGCCGCACAGAGTGATACATATTGCCAATATCAGTAAATAAAATATAGTGATTAAACTATAAAGCATAAATACAGTAAAAGGCAAAGATTTACATTTTGTAATTTTTTTCTACATTTTAATCCAATTACTTTTTGTCACTTTATTCCTTATAAAACTGTTAGCGAAGCGCTATTAAAAAGTCACACTTGCATGTACAGAATCACAACTCAACGGTTCTGTTGCATCATAATCTAGCAACCACCTAGCAATTTGCAGCTGTTTTCCCTAGCTGTCCTTGACACTGTACTACTTTCATAAAGAACTTCACATCTCTGGCGATTAAGGAACTTATTGGTTCATGTTGATTCGCTTATATGTATAGTTCAGGCAAATTACCTGCAAATACCCTTGGTTCGTAAGATTTCGACTTGCGTCATAAACTAAGTCCTCTTGCGGCAAAGAAAATAAAAAAATTACAATGCGGCTAAGTAATGGAAACAATTACTTAAAACATTGCAGCTTACGCCGTGTATTTAGTTAAAACATGATGGTGCCTAAGGCTTGGAAGAGTAAAATTATTGCCAGGTGGAACTTAGACACGAACGTAAATGTTTTTTGTGATATATTTCAAAATTGGGAGGGGATTCTTGCGAGAGAAGAGAAGTTTTCTAAAGTGCCGGAGGGTTGAGCGTTGTAAACTTACAGCGGCTTGCTCTTTACCAACTGTGTGAAAGACGTATAGCCGAAGGGCTTTAGCACCTTGCTGTCGAGATAAAGCATTCCTTTTTGGTATATCTGGCAAATTTTCCGCATCATAGTGAACCGCCACAATCAGCGAAACTCTACTGTTCAATTCCCAAATAAAACAGCATCGGAAATACAACACACTTATTATTTAAAAGTATCGGCTTAGTACACCTTTTTCTTTCTTTCTCTGCCATGTAAATAGTGGCCAGAGAAGCTTTTGCGTTCTACCTAAATATTCAATACTAAGATTTAACCAGAAATACATGTTATGGTGCTCCCTGGATGCAACAAAAATCAATTTCAGAAAAGAGTAGGAATGCATGTGTATGTATGGAGTGTCTGTGTGTGCGTATGTATGAACATCAGTGTGTCAAAAATCTGATAAATGTCGAACTTGATATTTAACCCTCCACGGTCACAGTGGTGTCCTTGATACCCCACCTCTTTTTCTTTTTGTAGTTACTCCTTCAATAGTTACTCCGAGGCATTATCGGCTCACACAAATTCAGTTTGTATTCTTATACTACTATTGCAACTGTTTTACAGCTCATTATCATCAAGAATTTCTCCCAGGGAAGTTACAAGTAAAGTGTTGCGTATTCTGGGGTGCAAAACACCTTGTGTGACTGTTGAGTTTGTGCGTTTTGTAGTTACAGGTTACCTTTTCCTTTCATTTACTTAGCCAGGCTGTTATAGCCGGGCAGAAAGTAAACTAAATTCTAAACGTAGATATTTCAGACAAGTGGAGGAATTAAAACACCCTTTAAGAGCTACGAAAGAGAGAAAGCCATTAAAGAGGTTTTGGAGGAAGATGATGGGAATCTATGTGACTTTGGAGATGTCGACTCAAATAATGGTCCTGATTTTGTAAAAGTTAATTTGCATTCCAACAGTGAACTGAATGGTGAAGAAGAAACTTTTTAAACTGTTGTACATCGTGCAGGAAACCCTAAAGGTAAGAACGGTTGTGTATGGAGTTCAGAAGTGCCCGAAAGCCGTGGTATAGTGGTGAGAAGGAACAGCGTAACGCAGTTGCCAGGGCCTAGAGGTACAGCCAGAAATATTCACACTCCTTTAGAAGAGATCTGTTAAGTAACTTACAGTTCGTGGTTAGCCAATTACTTTTTACAATACTTGACAAAACCGTAAAAAGTAATAGTAAATCAAAATTGCTTTTCCATATTTTATTGGACATTAAGAAAAAATTCTGATGTGCTACACTCACATGACTTTCTCTACTCTTGTACAATTTGCACAAATTCTTATTCCTATATCTTCTTCGTGTTAGTTGAGATAAACATTTGTACAAACTATCTTACTGCTTATTTCCTTGTAGGTACAAGGGGAAAGTTAGAATACAGAAGGCTTTAAGCGATAATCAAATCTTTTAAAGCTTTGAGATTCTGTTCTCTTTGCACACCTACCATATAAGGCTTACATAATTTATTTCACTAACTTTTGTGTGGCATCAACCATTTCAGAGATATCGATTGTTAGCGGCTCAAATTGTTCGACACTTTGTCAGTCTTTAAAGTCCCGTGGACATTTAGTTGTTTTCCGTATAGCCATGTAGCACCCAGTAACATTTGCCTATTATTAAAGGTTAACGTAGTTATTTCTGCAAGGATTTACCTCGATCAAACAAAAGTATATAGTGAAATAAACTTTCGTACAACTAATTTGTGTGGTCACTGATAAACTATAAAGGATATAGAAACTCACATGAATGTAATAGCCGACTTTTTATATTTGAGATGTATATTACTCTACGGAGTATCAGGGTCGGTTCCCTACCTTTGAGTGTTCTAGTGTTCGAGCCCGCCGCACAAGGCTCCATACTCCATGCTTATTTAAGTCGGTATGTACAGGTTCTTCATTTAAAACCTAACGAGCGCAAGGCAATTCGCCTGTGCGCGATTAGGTGTGCCACAGCAGGCTTTGCTCCTACATAAACTCCGCGCGTAAAGCATGTATAACACTCTTACCTTATAGAAGATCTTGGGAATGTCCACTTTCGGCTAAACAAGTATTATTTCGGGAGAGCACATTCTGATTCACACAATTAAGTTGGGCCACTGTAATGTTTCCAATTTCATATCTAATATTTCGTTTTAGTTCTTCCAATATATGAGGATTTGTCTCTAAACTTTGTCTTTCGGGTTACCCAGAAGTAAAAATCACAAACTATTAGATCGGGGGAGCGAGGCGCCATACACCAGCACTAATCACTCTATCTTCAAACACTTCCCTAATTTTATTCATGGGCTCCTCTGCTATATGGGTAGCAGCAGAATCTTGTTAATGCCACCCATATGATTTCTCTTCTTGTGTCAGTTGATGATAAATGGGTAAAAATGTTATTTCGGTGCCCCTCTGCATTTATAGCTTGCTTGTAGAATATTGTACCGATTTTACGTCTAGCACTAACAGCATTCCAAACTCCAATTCTCCGATCATAATGAGGGATTTCTTGAACGCGATTTGGAGGCCCAGTACCGACTAGCCGCGCGCACAACGCCAGCCGGTAGTGGGGAATCCAGCAAAGTCGCGTGAGAGGCGAAACGTCGTATGTTCCGTTAGGTTTTAAATGAAGAACCGTGTACTTAACAACATGAGAAACATACGAGTGATCTGTAGTTCCAATGCAGCAATATTCCAGCTGGTGGACCTGTGATGCCCACCATATTATCACCTCACAGCGATTGAATCATCACCCTACTCTGTTGTGTGTATGTGAACATGAGACAATAACTATGACCTTTGAAGGCCATCATATGTTATCTTGTATTCGTAGTTCAAGGTAAGGGTTGATTATATAATATATTGCAACTTCATTACACTTTTATCTGTTCTTTATTTTCTTTAATTACAGCCGATATGGCCAACACTCAACACAAATTAACATGAATTATACACACCTTACTGTTTTGCTACATAAACTTTTACGAAATGGCCTTTACAACTCTCAAAAGTTATTCTTCACCTCATGCCAAGGAGCTTCTAATTTATGGGATGCTTTCCACATAGAAATTCAAGGCAATGTCACAGTATTGTAATAAATCTTGAAGGCTGTAAATATGCGCTCTAAAGCCTAATTATTCAAGGGTTTGTCTAGTTAGCAAATAGTTTAAATTGTATTTGACTGATTCAAAATACCTGAAAACGTTGAGCGTGCCTTTATTGGATCCAAAATGAAAGCAAACTTGCATATCAGAGTATGCTAAAAGAAATGTTTATGACATAAATAAACTCTTTGAGCAGTAATTTAACAAGCATAAGAGACTCAAATGAGCATTTCTTTCCATAAATGAAAGCTTATGCTTCACTTTTTATTGTTAAATGGTGTGAAATACTCTCTTTTAGTCAGAAGTAGTAGTACATCATCCTTTGTGTATCGAGTAAAAGCACATTAAGCTACATTTTAGATATATTTTTGTTCAAAATGAGTAAATTATGTAAGAGTCTGCTGCAAAGTTTTCATTTGGGGAACTGAACCTGTAATCATTTTGTAAGTGTAGCACTTTTGATTTAAGTTATTCCATCCAGCCAATGGATGCAGTTAGCGATGGAGTTATCGGTTGTTAATTTATGCATAGATTCTGATGGATTGTGGAAACGTGTAATTCTTACTGTGAGGGTTGTCATCAATTGCTGACTTACTTCGTTTAGTACCGGGAGTAATAGAGCTGCCAATGGGGCTATATAAATGATAATCGTAGCAGTGTGGAAGGGAAGATAGCTCTGCGATTGCAGGAACGTTCATTAACTTGGTGCCATCGTAACTCGACATTACATTTGAAGGGGATGAAGCCTCACTTTATGCAGGAATTCTCGTTCTTCCATTTTGGAATATGAATTTTTCATGTTTTTTTTGAGAGTAGTTTGTACAAGAGTGAGTAGAGAAATTCCTATGAATGCATACATGCGATTTTTTTCTATTTTGTCTTTATTTATTTTTAAAGGTGTTATTAAGGAACAAAGAAGTGATATTTTAGCCTCTTTGGTCAATAAAATCGATTCTTGCATTTTTCTTGCAAAAATGCACCATACTTTAAGCAATATATCTGCGAAGTTTTAATCCTCTATGGAGGGGGAAACATATCTTTTGGATGTCATTTTAAAGTGATGCGCCTCTGCCTATGCCTTTTAAATGGGTATGCCCACACCTTCCATTTCAACTTTAAACTCATTTTTCTCGGAAACAATTTTTTTGTTACTTTCTCATATTCAAAATCCATCTTCTCCTACAAAAATCTAGCTAAAGATCCAAAATGTTTTTCCAATATAGTTCAGAATTAGGTACTAAAACGTCCGTTTGGAATTTTGATATTAGTTATAATTTTTAAAAAAGTAATTAATGTAGTAATTCGTGTTTTTATAACATTTGTACACTTTGTGGTATTAAAGTTTCTAAAGAAAAACTATTTATTATATGACATTTTCCATCATTTTTTGTTGTGAAAGTATTAAGATATATAATTTTAGAAAAGCAACTTTGTAGTTCAACATCTGTTGGAGGAGATAGATTTTGATTATACCCAATAAAATTGATATAAATTAATTAATATATCAAGAATCTGATTTGATATTAGAATGAAATTTGGTAAATCCATTTCTTTAGTTGCCGGAAATGCCTGTGGAAAAAATTTAGCCTCTAGCTACAATACTTTATAAAATCGCCTTCCTCACTTCGGTGTACCCTTTAGACTTTTGTGAGAAATTACTGTATTGACTGTAAAAATAGCTGGTTTCCCTTACCACTGCCTAAATAATGGCGGCGAGTATGTGAAGAAGTAGTGCAAGGTGTAAGACAGTGAACAATAATAAATATTTGGAAAGTAATGTTCCTTTGTTTTAAATATATCACCGTACTTGCTTTAAAAACGTGTGTTGTATAATTCTGCTGCAAACAAAAGAGATTTGGGAAAAATTTAGCAATGAAGCAAATGGCAAAATCATTCATCGCTTGTCGTTCTCAGAACTAAGATAAATGCTCTTAACGTTGATGATAATGCGATGTACAACGTTTAAAAGTATTGTGACGGCCGTCTCACACCTCTGTTTGTGAATACGCGACCCCACGACAATGAGCACGGCAGGACAAAGGGTTTCCAGAGCGTTCCAGAAATGGTGAATTTCGACTAAAATCCATGCTACGTCATTCTCTCCTACATAAGGAGAAGTGAGTTCCTTTTGTGTTGAACAAAGTAGCTGTTAGCAGTCTGTCTGTGTGTGTTTGTCTGTGTGTGTGTTGTGTATAGTCATCGAGAGAATGTCTATCGTCGGAGACAGTTGTAGACATGAGTCATCGCTTCGGAGTCATTTGTTGTGTGAAGCAGTTGTAGTGAGTGTAATATACTTCATGTATTCAAACTGTTTGTATCTAACGCGATTGAGTTGTATCTATTTTTGTCATCCAACGACGCGAAAACAGTCAGTGTCGTAAAGCAACATTATGGCGGACAGAGCATACAACATGTAGTCAACGTTGTGTATGTACGAGTTTGTTTCAGTTTGTACAGTAGTTGTTAGTTTTTCATATTTCTGCAATATTTTGGTCGTAATTTTGCCTTCAACACTGTGTGAGAGGTTGAGAAATAAATCTTGACCAATTTGCATAAAATTACGATAGTGTTCCAGGTCCTCTAACCTCAATTCTGTTACCCAATATACCTCGGTCCGTACCCTGTTTCCTTCTTTGTAACCATGATCGTGTCAACCAACGTTTCTAATTCCTGCTTCTTATTTTCTTCCTACCGAGAGTCATGGAAATAAATCCCAAACCTTTACTTTATGTAGCAGTCGCTACTTTAATATTTAGCCCGCCATGTCTGTTTCTCAAGCTTGCTACTTGCACTTGCTACATGAAGTCATTTGTTTTTGCAGACACCATTTGTTTTGTGTGTACATCCATTGGACACGAAAAGTTTGGCCAAAAAGTGGGACATAGACTTTGTTCGTGTTTCCAAACTCTTGGGAGAATTGGGAATAATCCCGGGTAAACAGAATCCACTCAGGGCTTCAGGATTTGAAGCTAATACTGCTAAGCCTCCAGGCTCTTCTTGTGTATGGTTAATAGCTTTGGTTTGTAAACCAAAGCGATATTTATTTGTTTCCACCATTTCACGAGCCAGTGCAGCAAACGGTTTAATGTACACAATAATTAAGTTCGCCAGCAAACACTAATATTGCAATCAATTACCTAAACACAGATTACCTATCATGCAACCAGCTTGCTTGATTGATTGCTTACACTTCATGCCTAGTTGAAACTCTGTTCCAGCGTCCCAATATTAACAAGGGAGTGTAACATTTGGGCAAATGAAAGCATGGTTTTCTACAGTGCAAACCAGAAATACAGGGTTGATAATACAATTATATTCTCAAAACCATATTTAGAATAACAAAATTGAATCCTAATTTATATAAATATTATTAACATACAGATCTTGAAACTAACTGTATTAAATATATGGCAAAATCTGATGTGTTGTAGCCACACATCTCTCATTAATTCCACTGTCGAAGTTTGAGCTTAACCATACAACGCATTTATACGAATATTGTTATGCCAGTGGCCTATAACGATGTTGAACTTCCTTTATCGTCACTTACATATTCCACATTCACCTGTGCTACATATATACGGCTCTTAGACATGAGTTATTGTGATGCCGGCCAGCAGTGCCCATAAAAGACGCTCAAGGTCAAGCTACCTCACACCACTGCTTGTAAGCACGTGACCCAATGGCAATGGAGGGGCCGGAGCAAAGCGTTCGAGAAACTTTCGCGTGTCAGATTATTTACGAGAAGTTCGACGAAAGGTGAATTTCGAGAAAAATCCGTACTTTTCGGCTGTATAAGTGAATGCAGAGTTGTGAGGAGGGAGTCATTAAGTGCGACTGAGATGATTGTATACATATAATCGTTGCGTCCGAGTTTGTTGAATGAAACATTTTTAGAGAGTGAGAGGAAGTATATCAACAGAAGCAGTTTGTGAGACAGAGGGGGTAAAAAGACAGTGCAGTACATGTCAAGGTCACGAGAGGACAGAGCAGCTGTCGAGGAATTGTGTATTGTGTTAGCACGGAAAAAAGAAGATTGTGTTTATGTGATTTAATTTTAAAGGAAATAAAGTGACAGAAGAGTAAATAAAAGTGTCATTTGTCCCATTATATTTGTGTTTACGTACGAGTACTTCCAATTTGTTAGTGTTCTTACTTGTGTGTATAAGATCTATGCAATCACCTGCAAAATTGTGCGATATGTTTCTTAATTACTACGCATTGACGAAAATTTATTTATATATAATAAATGTAATTTTTCTATTGGTGAAGAATTACTACATAAACTCCCCCACTCCCTTATGAATCTGAAGTGGAAACATTGCATGGGAACTGATGAAATCACAAGATAAGCAACTTATACGACCTTACTTTTCTACGCATAACGCACGTGTTTCATTTAGAAAGTATTTTACTCGGGAGAAGTTTGTGCTATGCATTGTTTAGAGCCTACTATATCGCTAAAAGCCTACTGTCTCTTCATTTATAAGAATACTCGGTCCTTCACCTAACCTGTACTAATCGGTCACGAAATGAGTGCATTTGGATAAGGACGCCACTGTTTTGTTGACAATGAGTAAGTTGGCAACGCTTGCAATCCAAGAGGAGTGGAGAAGAGGAGTGATAGCGGGAATATGTAGTTACAAATAAGAAATCTAGTATAAAAATCTGCATAATAACCCTGACCCTTAATTGCTTAAACCAGGATCAATATGCCAGATTTTAAACATTTATTCATTCTGCTCATTCACACATACAACACAATTTACAGTTAAATTTATAGAAATAATAATAATAATAATAATAATAATAATAATAATAATAATAATAATAATAATAATAATAATAATAATAATAATAATAATAATAGTAGTAATAACAATAATAATAATAATAATAATAATAATAATAATAATAATAATAATAATAATAATAATAATAATAATAATAATAATAATAATAATAATAATAATAATAATAATAATAATGATAAAAATTGTATACTGTATATATAAAACAATTTGTAACGTAAACAAAATACATCAAACATGAAAGAAAATAAATAAAATAAAAAATGGACAAACATTATCTACACAGTATAAGGGAAAAAACAGAATTATAACATTTCACACATACCAACATCACTCTCACAAAACTACAGCCACTACTAAACAAAATAAGTTACAAAATGAACTGTAGTGAGACAATGAAAACAGTACATACTTGCACGCCTCCGTAGCCGAGTGGTTAGACCATTCGCTTCTCACCAAAGCGGCCCGGGTTCGATTCCAGACAACCGCATGTGGGATTCGTGGTGAACGAAGCGGCGCTGGGGCGGGTTTCCTCCGGGTTCTCCGGTTTCCCCCGCCATCTCATTCCACCGGTGCTCCATCTTCATTCCTTGTATCATCAGTGTCGCCGCCTGCGGTGCCGTAGTAGTAAAAACAGGCCTTAAACACTAACCTT